>OX375880.1:125360217-125731623 GCA_947359465.1 Metellina segmentata | reverse complement strand
GAAAAAACGCCGTCCAAATAGGAGCGAGCACGAGCACTTGCTTTCCTTTGATGTACCGACTAGAAGCGGATCATTTTGCTCGTGCTCAAAATGTTCGTTCACCGTCTACACTGAACGAGCTGCCAATCAAACCTGTCTCCGAGGTTAATCAATCATCCATGTTTTGCTCTGCTTCTCCGGTGTGGACGCGTCTTAAAGCCGCGGACGTTTTTTCGTTCCCTTGCTCGTAGTTCAATCAATCACCGGGGGTCATCGTTGAGAAACGGGTCGGGGATCGGGGATCTGAACATAGAAATACTTATTTTTCTTCAGATTTTAAAGTGATAATTGATTCAGACCGTTGTTAAACAGTAGGATGGGTGTATATGGATGTTTTAATGTCATTAGTATAAATGATACAGGAAATCTCACATGCTATCTTGAATAGAGAAAGAACATTTTCAAGAGGAAATGTCAAGCCCATCCCAGTGATTGGGGGCGCGCAATACCTGATGAACTTAATTATTTGAATCCTGAAGGTATCGTTGCGTTTTCCAGTTCAAAGATTTCAACTGTTTTAATGGCCGCATGACTAAACTACCACACAGGTGCAAAATATGTTACTCAAAATAGATTGTAAAGGAGAATACTATTTAAAAGGTGTAAAAATGATTATTACATTGAAGACCAAGTATAAACCATTATAGTCATTGAAGTTAATCAACTAATTCGGACTTCATCAGCACCGAAAACATAATAGGAACCTCAAATCATTTATCCTCACAAATATAGTGTAATTATCCCGTTGATTATCCAAACCTGTCCCCCATTACTTTAAGTACGTTAGTCCGTAGTTTGTG
Organism: Metellina segmentata; assembly: GCA_947359465.1. Taxonomy (NCBI): domain Eukaryota; kingdom Metazoa; phylum Arthropoda; class Arachnida; order Araneae; family Tetragnathidae; genus Metellina; species Metellina segmentata. The sequence goes on along the minus strand of OX375880.1, from coordinate 125,730,784 downwards.
AAGTGTTCTCATCTAGTTCAGTTTCACTGACAGTTGTCCCGCAATTGTACCGCTTTTTAACATTTCGAGTTTGTTGTTTTTAAATTTAACAGTTCTACATTATTTCTTGCAAGTTAAAAGTTAAGCTCTACTTAATATATTTCATACTATTATTTAAGTAGAACATTTGTAAGCATTGTGTTTTGCCATATATCGTAGACGTTTAAAACTTGTGAAAATGTAACATGCCCATATTAATGTCAAAATTGACGAGTCCATCCATGTGTATTTAGACGAAGAGTGGTATTGGGGAACTTTGCAATTTAAACTTCTTCTAAATTTCTTGAACTTCTAAATTTAAGATAAAAAAGAGGAGGCTAGTTAAAATGTATTTCAACTTTTTTGCAATTGAAGAAAATTTTAAACTGTCGCACTGGCAATATGAATACGTTTTGTCGAAATAAGCCGAATTAAATGAAACATTCAATATTATGTAACATATTATGAGTGGAATATTCAGTAAGAAATTTTTATCTTGTTAATTGAAATAATATGCTTAATAATAATAATTTTGTGCCGACCAACCGGTATAGTGGTAAAGGTGTTAGCCTGTTTCAAATCCGGTGTTCGGGCAAGGATGTTTGTAAGCGTATGGTGTAGAGGCGGCTGGTGCACTTTAAATCTGTCGTGGCCGAGAGTCCTCACGTTGGGTTGTTGTGGACATTTGGAGAGTGGGGTGTTAGCTCAGTTGTTGCTTCGTCATCTGACATTTGTTCAAAAATTACGACGTGATGTCCTCGAATCTTTCCTCTAAGGGATTGATCTCGGACCGTCGTCAATAGCCCGTTTTATTGCTCTAGTACGACGTTAATTAAAAACTACCAATTACCTTTAATAATAATTTTGCAAGTACGTATGTATAGAAACTTTGAAGAGGAACATCAAACTCGTGAAGGAATCTCCAGTTGCCAAGAAGCGTAAAGTTATTGCTAACCTTTCTCTTGCAGGTATAGCACTTCTATAATTAGTGCCCTTCTTCCTTATTTCCGGTTCAGTCAAAGCAAGTAGATATTCAAAGTCTTCCATTGACATTCGAAAAAAATTTCTGAATTGTCCACCAGCAAATAAATCCTTCATAAGACGAATCCCGCCACATGCTTCTCGACTTTCCATCATGGGTATCACCCAATGTCGCCTTTTTTGTGAACTTTTCTTCCTATTTCTCTTTAATAAATCTTTAATGATAATATACGCTGCACTCGGGATTATGCGCCGACTTCGTAAAGAACGGGACCTTAAAACAATTTGCTTCAAACAATAAGTTTGCAGTTTAACTTCAACACACAACCAACCAGATAGATCGCGAGCACATGGAACATTCTGTGTCCGAGCTGTCAAATCAGAAAAACCAGAGAGATTGATTCACCAAACCTGTCTCCGGGGTTAATCAATCATCCATGTTTTGCTCTGCTTCTCCGGTGTGGACGCGGCCTTAAGCCGCGTCCACACCGGAGAAGCAGAGCAAAACATGGATGATTGATTAACCCCGGAGACAGGCTTGATTGGCAGCTCGTTCAGTGTAGACGGTGAACGAACATTTTGAGCACGAGCAAAATGATCCGCTTCTAGTCGGTACATCAAAGGAAAGCAAGTGCTCGTGCTCGCTCTATTTGGACGGCGTTTTTTCGTTCCCTTGCTCGACGTTCAATCAATCACCGGGGTCATCGTTAAGAAACGGGTCGGGGATCGGAACATAGAAATATTTATATTTCTTCGGATTGTAAAGTGATACTATTATTTAAGTAGTCTATTTGTAAGCATTGTGTGTTTTGCTATACATAGTTGACGATTAAAACTTAGTTGTGAAAATGTAATCTGCCCATATTAGTGTCAAAATTGATGTGTCCATCCATGTGTATTTAGATGGTCTATATTAGTAGTCTTGGGGAACTTTGCACATCAAATCTCTGCTATTATAAAATGAAGTGTCCGACCTCCACTACGCAATGTCCGGACGAATCTATTGCACTTGCAATAATGAAATTTGGCACACGGGTGGTCCGAAGTTTTTGCAATTTTTGTGTCCAGCCTGAATTTTAAAATTCAATCTAAAACATTTAAAAAATAATTTATTGGAATTTAATTATTATTGTCTTCTTTGGAATAAAAGTTGCATAAAAAGTTAGCACATTCTAAATGTATTTTTTCCGCTTCCGATTTCATTTTGCGGAGAAAGATTTGTCAGCAGACTAAAGTTTTAACTTTAGTTATGTAGTTCTTTTTTATTATCTCCTTGATCGTAAAAGATAGAGTACAATTTTCAACGGATATGAAATCTGCGGAAAATTTCACAATAGATTTATACCTAAAAATATGATTTTCGATAAATGAATAATTTTAAATTGAAACTTATATTTTTTCCAACACGAACGCCACTTTCTGTGAAGAATGACTTTCGTTTGATTCGAGATATCACAGATTTAATTTCCTACGCTCAAACCATTTCACAGCGAAGAAAAGCAAAACAAATAAAAAAAACATATTGACTGGCATTGTAAAGTACTTTTTTGTAAAATCGGGATCGTTAAAGACAGATGAAAATTTCAACAGATTTGAAATCTGAATAAAATCTAAACCCCTAAATCTCAACCTTCCATTTGATTTTCTTTTAATAAATAATTTTTCAATTAAATATTTATATTTTCGCAAGAGATTCTGACGTCACGCCGATTGGATCTCTTCGCAATTCGAATTTGGCAATGACGAGGTCATTACGGCGTTGCCCGAGGTGTTTGTTTGCGAAGCAAATCATAGTTCATAATATTCATAATTTAGTTTGCGAAGCAAATCAAATTAGAATTTGCTGGGAATCCATTCCAATAGGCTACGAATTTCCATTTGGTTTGTGAGGCAAACCAATGCCATGATTGCTGTTATCCAATAGGCTTCGCAAACCAAATGGGAATTCTTAGCAATCACCACACAGTGGCTAGTTTAAGATAAATAAGAGGTGGATATTTAAAATGTATTTAAACTTTTTTGCAATTAAAGAAAATTTAAAATTGTTGCACTGCAATATTAATACGTTTTACCGAAAAATGCCGAATTGAAAGAGACATTCAATATGTTGGAACATATGAGTGAAATATTCAGTAAGAAATTTTTATTTTGTAGGGTAATTGGTAATTTTTTTAGTTAACGTCGTACTAGTGCAACACAACGGGCTATTGACGACGGTCCGGGATCAGTCTCTTAAGGGAAAGATCCGAGGACAACACTTCGTAATTTTGAACCACGGTCAGATGACGAAGCAACACCTGAGCTGGCACCCCACTCTCCAAACTTCCACGCCAACCCAACGTGAGGACTTTCGGCCATGACAGATTTAAGGTGCACCAGCCGCCTCTACACCATACGCTTACAAACATCCATGCCCGAACCCGGATTCGAACCAGGAACCTTCCGATCTAGAGGTTAACACCTTAACCACTATACCGGCTGGTCGCGGCTTATTTAGTAGGGAAATAATCTGCTAATATCAATTTTGCAAGTACGTATGGATATAAATAAATAAATAAATATATATATATATATATATATATATATATTAATAAAGTGGTTGCCGCAGCCGCCGTCGCAGGATTGAAAACACGGTTTGTTCAAAATTGTACTGGGTTAACGATGAAGTGGATTATTTTCCGAGGCGGCTATTAGTTTAGGGTTTATTAAGTGTCCCAGTAGGAAAAGCGTAATTTCTACCGCGTGTGAGCAAAAAACGTATACATTTCCCATCTTATGGCTCCTGAGAATATTTTCCATCACCAATGTCGCCTTTTTTGGGAACTTTTCTTCGTATTCCTCTTTAATAAATCTTTAATGATAATATACGCTGCACTCGCGATTATACGCCGACTTCGTAAAGAACGGGACCTTAAAACAATTTGCTTCAAACAATAAGTTTGCAGTTTAACTTCAACACACAACCAACCAGATGGATCGCGAGCACATGGAACATTTTGTGTCCGAGCTGTCAAACCAGAAAAACCAGAGAGATTGATTCACCCAACCTGTCTCCGGGGTTAATCAATCATCCATGTTTTGCTCTGCTTCTCCGGTGTGGACGCGGCTTTAGTTGTTGCCGCCTTTTCAGTGACTCCGGGAAATAGTTGCGCCTTACAGGCATACCCCGACCCAACAAAAGAGATCCCCTACGCTAGGTGATAAGAATTGGCTCACTCTCCACGCCTCCTGTGGGAAGGCACTACGTCGGCCGGTTCGACCGTCTTCCCGTAACCAAGTGCGAAAACGATATTTCGACCTTCCGTATGTAGAGGGTTAAAGAACGGAAGTATGTGACGTTTGGAAACTTGATCACTATTTAGAATGATTATTTTTAATACAAATTTTTAATGACAAACCTCTGAAGTAATTTTATGAAATTGGTAGGAATAATAGTTTGACGTAGCCTAAAATAGTTTTTTATAATAAAACCTAAATTTGGGACAAGATTTTTCGAACTTTTGAGTGGCATTTGGTTTGACTGTTTCTCTACTAAAAATGAAGCTGTCCCAATCCGGTACCTGACCTAGTATTAGTTATACTGAGTCGTATACCAATGATTTGTCATTTTTATACCTAAGGTTCTTTTTTGTCTAAAATATTTATATTGGTAATATTCTGAGAATATACGTGAATGTGCCGAAATGCTCAAACGCAGTACGCTTATATAACATCTGTGATCAAGAAACAAAATGAAATATTTTCTACTGAAAATGGAGGTCAAAATAGTCTATTCGGTTCTCAAATCTGATAATACTGAATACTGTTTCTTCGTAAGTTCCCATTGCAGTGCTAATTCATGTTTCGAAATTCGACCAGATTTTTTTAAAGTAATAAGCCTAAAGATTAACATTTTAATACGAATAAGAGACCAGGGGTTTTGTTTGACTTTGGTGTTAAGAAATCTCGTATGGGGAAAGGTGTTTATGACCCAACCAATACAAACGTTTGGTAAACAGAATGAGATATGGAAATCAGCACAAATTATTTTAATGATGTTGGTCTGAGAAAACTACAATACGCTACACGATTTCATTAGTCCAATGATTGACAAATAATTTAAATGTAAAATGCCACAGTGTTGGAACAGGTTCCACATGTTATAAAACACAATTTTCGTGGTCTTACAAAAGTTGAGAATCACTGGCCTACAATATGGGAATACAATAACTAAGAATGTTTTTCAATTCATTTTTAAATTTTCACGGGATGATGTTTGTAAAGGTTTTTACTATTTACTCAGCTAGTTTTGGGACCATTCATGTTAACACCATGCTAGTTAAACGCAAAATCGAAGATCAAACATTTAAAAGTAATATTTAACGTGTAAAGAAGCTTCAAAAACAGGTATTCAATGTCATCCACTTTTTCATATAAACTACTTTTACTCTTTAAACAAAACATTTCTTATCAACGCAGTCGAACCTTTCCACTTCGTGACCCACAAGTTTAGAATACGAACTTCGTCTATTTTGACGGTACTTCGTTATTACATTTTTAGAAAGTTTAGTTGTTGTATAGATTGGAAGCATAATGTAATTATAAGCAAACAATCCTCTGGATAAATGTTTTTTTTTTTTTTTTTTTTTTTTTTTTTAGGGGGGGGGGGTATTTTGAAGAACTGTTGGTGTCTGTAAGGAAGGGCAAATGAATGTTTGTCAGAATCGACAGCAAAGAAACTAATTTCTAAACATTTTGGATATCTATAACAGGACAGTTTACATTCGATTTATACAGCGTAAATTTAACTTTATACTTAAAAAAAAAAAGAGAGAACAAATGCAAAATTTTATTATTTATACATCAAAAATAACTTTTTAAGGCTGTATTAACAATAGTAATTCGGTAATTTTAATTAGCTTAGTAGTAGAGCAACAGAACGGGCTATTGACGATAGTCCGGGATCAATCCCTTAAGGGAAAGATACGAGGACAACACCTCTTAATTTTGAACCACGGTCAGATAACGAAACAACACCTGATCTGGCACAACACTCTTCAAACTTCCACACCAATCCAACGTGAACACATTCGGCCACCACAGATTTAAGGTGAACCAGCCGCCTCTACATCATACGCATACGAACATCAATGCCCGGACCCGGATTCGAACCAAGAACCTCCCGATCTAAAGGCTAACTCCTTAACCACCAAACCGTTTGGTCGGCTGAATGAACTATAAAACAACTCACACTAACATCTATGAACAAACCCAAATTTATCAGCACTACCGGAAAACAATGAAAAAATTTTACACAAATAATTATAATACATATTATAATTAATTAGAAGATTTTTGTTTATATATTCTACCATATTTTAATGTAGGCACCATTTGTGGCTCAAGCGTTATTAAACCGATACTCAATTTGAATCCACGTATTTGCTAACTTGTATTGCGGAATAGTGTTGTTTACTTGCGTGTTTCGTGTCTACAATTCTTCAAACAATTGAACTATTTCTTATGTCAAAAAAAAACTAACTTGATGCCATGTAAAGCAATTTAGTGAAAACCTTAAACTTCTATGGCAATTTGGATGGTGGACTTTATACTAAATGTCTAAATGTGTCAGGTACTTTTCACCCACCCTGTACTAGTATTATCTACGAATTATAAGGTTCAATTATTTTTGCCAGCAAAATTTAAGATTCTTATACGTTGTTCGATTGACTGATATGACAGAAATGTAGTAAAATACTAGCATAGTACTATTTTCTACCTAAACTCTAATGATTAAGAAAAATCCTCGCATAGTTTCATGTCGATTTTAATCGTCCTTAGTTCTTTTGTACGAAAAGATAGCCGGTTTAAGAGTGACAAAATATGAAATGACATAAAGTCCGCCTTTTATCTGTGTTTATCAGAAACACTTTTACTGTGCCGGTATTTCAAGGTTTTAAACCTAAAGCAACATCGATCGCTTAAAGTAAGTCATTATGGCTTTCTGATTTAAAAAAATAGGAGGAGGAATTTAAACTATTTTCTTTCGCTTTGTCGAAAATATTTCTTACTTCCTATTGAAAGCCGGGAAGCTCTTGAAAACTTCACACAGAAGTATTCTGATAGTGTCGTATATGTCATTTTATTGACCCATGCATTCCTTTTTTTAACTGATAACATCTGAGTATGCAGAAGGGAACATGTTATATCTTCTTTTATCATTGGTAGAAAGGACGACAGTACTAGAGAACGAACCGATGGTTCTCTCGCTGACTAAAGAAGCAGAAATACTACTATGGACGGTATGTTTTAGGCTCGGTAGGTGGTCAGTCGAAAATGTCATTCATGACCCCCACGACCATTTAACTGTAGGAGAAATATGCCCTTCTCAGACGCGGGAGCAAGCTGATAAGAGGGAAAAGCCTAGGGACATATCAAGGCGCTGTAAAGCATGGAGGTGCTGTTTTTGAAAATCTCAATTTTAATCTTTTCGATATAAAAATATTACAACATTGGTTTCGAACTTTTTTAATTCAATAATGAATTAAATATTTTAAATTTCCATTTATATTTTATTACAATAATTACAGATGTTAAGTACGATTCATTCATGTCTGCTTAGTGGTTAATATTTATAAATGCTCATTCAGTTCTTTATTTTTAAAATATCACTTACATATATCGTTAAAGTTACAAACAATTAAAGGAAATAAGTTTTGCCTTTTGAAATGATTCGTAAATGCCTTTATATACAAACTCAAATGAAATTTATGATTTATTTCGTTAGAATACTTAAAATAAATATTTCAAAATTTGGGTGATAAAACATTTTTGTGAACATATTCTGTATTCAATAATTAAGACATTTCAAAAAGGTGACAAATTAAGTTATAGTAAAGAAAGACAAATGTGTTGCAATCAATCAACAATTTCAACGGAAGAGAACCTACACTTTGATAGTATGTCATTTATCAGGATACACTCTTTCTGTTATATTGTACTCTTTTGATTATATCTGTTTCACAAAAATTCTGATACGAAGATTATTTTATTTTGCGTCTTCACAAATATATAAGTGCTTGCGTCTTCATAAACATATAAGTGCTTGCGATACCTTCACTCGTATCCATACATAACCAATAATATAATTTATTTTTATACTTATGCATACAGCTTTGTATTTAGAATATACTATATCTTCATTGTCATAGTCAAAGCTTAAAAAAGGTCGAAAAAAATTTGCAAGTAGTCAACGTAAATAAAAGACGATACTTGTCATGAATAATGTGAAGCAAAGCTTATTACAATGCTCCACCACCCTCTCTTTGCAAAGATTTATGGAGCAAATTCAATGCGAAATACAATGTGCGCAAACAAATAACGAAATTAACTAGTATATCCTTCCAGTTACCATAAACAAATATTGATCAGATCCAAAAGATTAACAGTTTTATTATTTTGCAAGTGTTGGGTCCCTTTTTAGTTCATTAGTTAAGGATTATTATCCTTATTAATAGCTTGCGTTAACAGTAGGGCAATACCTCAACATTTTTGCAAAACGTGATCGATTATTTATAGTGGTTATATTTATCTTGAATTGAATAAAAAGATGTTTAAATTTGGTGACCAAGGCCTACGCTATCCCTGCTCAAAGCAAGGGGTGATGACTCAGACATACAAGGGATACATTAAGCACTGAAAGTGTATTTAAGGGGAAATGAAGAAAGCCTAATTTTAACAAATAAAAACATTTTATATTTATTAAACAATTATAAAAACATCTAGGTTATACGTACGTCAATGAAAAAAATACAATCCTAACATTCAGCAATACTGATACAATAGAATCGATGGATTTAGTTACAACGCGAATACTAATTAAAGCACATTAAACACAACAGCACATTTTACTCAAAAGAAATGTAATAAAGCAAAATTCGATCAGGGGAATAGACTCGAACTAGTCGATGGAATAAAAAATAAAATGAAGGTGAGCTCACCGCGAACAAGATGCAAGAATCAACAAAAGCATGGCTTAACAAGGAAATTAGCCATTTTTTCACAGAGCACCAGTTGGCCGGGGTCCGTACCCGTTCGGCTCTGCATTTAGGAGGAAGTGTGTGCTTTCCCCTTTTTTTCCAGGAGCTTTATCACCTCCGATCAGGGTTTAGTTGAGGGAACATAGTTTCTTCCCATTCGTTAATCGAAGATGACCTGCTTGCTCCCGATTAGCTTAAAGTCCAGGGAGGAAGTTGACGTCAGAGCGTCCCTTCGAACTTGCCTGGGGAACAAGCATTTCCACATTCCGCTAGCGTAATACGATATCCTAAAGAGGAGGTAACGCAAAAGTAGCCCTGAAAAGCACTCGTTTTTCCCGATACTTGAATCGAAGTGAATGGATGAGAACAGAATAGATTTACCAAGTTTTCACGCGCATATTTAAATTTATCACACTCGTACTCAAAACCTATACATATTATGCTTATGATACTACTGAGTACATAACATTCCATCCGGTTTTCTGGAAAAATTTTCCACCGGAAAATTTTTGAAAATGTCGAACAATAAAAAGGAGGAAACTGGGTTACATAAAATAAATGTATATATACATTAAAACAGATGAAGTTAACAAGACATTTCTTGTCGTAAACCAAGGCTTAGAATCTGATTTTACACAATCAAGCAAGCCACTGAGAAAATGTTTTTGATGGTGTTTGTGTGATGGTTTTGACTGAGACCAGTGAGAAAATAGTGCGCAGCAGTGCATGATGTTCAGACCATATGAAAGTGAATCAGAAACACACACCGTGGAGAAGGATGGAGAGGGAACTCGAAAATCGCTAGCAGGCAGGATTGCAACCTATTCGATGAAATAGCATAGGAGTTGGCGGAGGCAAGGAAGATGCCAGCTACATATCGGGAATCCAGAACATCGGCTAAGGCAAAATTGATAGTGAAATGCTCGAAGAGAGTTCTTCAATACATTTCTTGCGAATATGTCAAATAAGAGATTGAGATCAGGAGACGCTGGTAGATGGTGGCGAAGGAACTTCAAGAGTATCAGCAAGGCAGGAACGAGCGGATGCATCGAGATGACGTCAACGTTGGAAGAACGACGCCGGAAGGAGAAAATCCCTGGAATCTGTTGTAGCCTAGTCGTAGCGATGCACAGAAAATATGAGATCACGGAGGCGGCTGGAATATCGGGAACAGGCGATGCAGGCAGCAACTGAGGACTGCCATGAAAGGAACTACCCAGGTCCATTTTATTGAAGAAACGTGGAATGACCACTGGAGTAGGTAGATAACGGTACCACAGACGTCGAAGGTTTCACTCTCTTTATCTTGGCTAGGTCTAGCCAGTGAGCCACGCACCAAAGAATCACCAGGTCAAAGTACTCACCAATCACTCAAAGTCAGTCAAGTTTGGGTTAGTGTCTAATATCGTTTTTCTTGTACTATTCGACCATTTCAAATACTCAAGAACTTCTGAGTATCCACCTGTATCATAACACACTTGTATAATAAAATATACGTAAGTATATTTGAATGCAGCGCATAATGTTCACAAATACAAAAAAAGGGAAAAAATGACTAATCATATTTACAATACAAGAAGATACTAAGATACAACTAGATACACATAAAATAATCTAAATAGGTGTATACGAACTTTATACATACACACATATATATATATATATATATATATATATATATATATATATATATTATATATATATATATATATATATATATATATATATATATATAAATATATATATATATATATATATATATATATATATATGCATATATATACATATATATGAGCACAAATGTAATAATGACAAGTTGACAATTTCCACAAGTATTACAGAAAGATTCAGGATACCTAATTTTCGTTCAATTTGGATAGTTGTCATTTTCAAAAGTACCGTAACAATGACCTCTTAATCACTTTTTTTTAAAACTTGTTCCTGTTTTATTAAAATCGTCATGAGAACAATCCTGTGTCATGATGTGGTCAGAGAAATTTCAGCATCGACTGTATCAATAAATATTTATTCTTTGCGTAGAAAAAATGCCTTTTGGTAACAGATGATATCAGCCAAGATGGTAACTTTTAGTTTAGGTTTAGGAACTGGTTGTCATTAACCATATTTCAAGAAAAAATTATCCAGACAGTATTTGGATTGATTACAATGAGGAGCACACATTTACATTTTTGATGGTCACATCACACAGATATCTCCATCCAGTACAATCCAAAGGTGATCAGTCTTCAGAAAGCACCAAACAAAGACACCAATGTATGTAAAAAAAAAAAAATGCTAGTAATCACTCAAGCATCCAGCTCAGCCAAAAAAAGGGCCCTTTCACAACCAAAGAGGACACAAGAGAAACACCAGCAGTCAGAAAAGACATTGACCTGACATTATTAGCACCCTTAAACTGTACGAGTTATAGAATAAAAATATTTTCACAAATGGCATATTAGTCTCACAGGTCAGAATTTAAAAGATAATGGATCGACATATCAATTGAAGGGGAGCGTATTTCTGAATACACATACATATCTCTCTATATTAATATTATAAAAGAAAACACTGTATTTCAAAACAGCACCAAATTATTATATCCTTGGCTCATGTAAAGAATTTTTGGGTATAAGTATACCTCTCATGTTTTGTTTATCGGTACACACACAATTCATAATTAGCAAGACTAATTCAGACATAGAATCAAGAGAGTCTAGATATATACATACACACATATACATATAGAGATGAATTCGCATGGATATCGTAAGTCAACAACCCATAATATATATATATATATATATATATATATATATATATATATATATATATATATATATATATATATATATATATATATATATATATATATATATATATATATATATATATATATATAGATAATCTAAAAAAAATAAAAAATCGAAAATTAAATCACTGTTTTCTGCAGCAAACAGGGATTTGAGTGAATGTTTATTGTCTTGGACGTAGATTGTATCGATGGGTAGGTGGTTGGGGCAATTGACTAGGACGTGGTACTATTTTAACAGCATTCGGAAGCAATCGTTTCGGCAGAGTTTCCTCAGTAAGATTCTTATCCACATTTGTCTCATTGGATTGAGAGTCATCATCAAGGGATATATTTGGCTCTAGGCTCTCATTTGTTTGGTCATTATTATGTGGACGGCTAGAATGTGGATCTGTGGAACGAATTTGAGTCTTTGACAATCTATCTATATGTACAACCCGAGTGTCATCGACATCCCCTAATAATTTAATAGTAAAAGTCACTGGAGAATTTTTAGAAATAACTTTGAAAGGTCCAGAGTTTGGTCTGTGAAACTTTTTGGAAAGGCCAGGAGCGATTTGAGGAGTATGCAGAAATACTATGTCACCTACTTCTATTTGCTTAAATTTTTCCCTGTACTTTTCTTGTCCTTCCGCAGCTAATCTTAAGTTTTCTTTAACAATTTGAAATGAATTATGAAGTCTAATGGACATATCATGCGCATAATCTCTATGATCAGTGTATGAGAAAGGAATTTTACCCGTCAAAAGGTCATAGGGTAGCTGAACATTACGCCCATATAAAAGAAAGGATGGTGTAAACCCAGTTGCGGTGTGGACAGCTGACCTATGAGCAAGTAAAGCGAATGGAAGCTGTCGATCCCAATCGACATGAGTGTCATTTACTAAATGTGAGAGAGAATTTATTAACGTAGAGTTCAAACGTTCGACTACACCGTCACTTTGCGGATGATAGGCAGTAGTGGTGTGTTTATTTATACCTAATTTAGCATACACCTGGGTTATTGATTTCGATAAAAAATTAGATCCTCTGTCAGAAATTAGATTGGTTGGCAAACCATGTTGGGAAATAAATTTTTCCAGTACGGATGCAACAGTATCAGATTTAATATCCGGCACAGCAAAAGCTTCTGGCCAGCGTGTGAAGTAGTCGGACACTACCAATATATGTTTATTACCTGAATAGGTCATGGGCAGTGGACCGAGGGCGTCGATAGCAATGGTCTCCATGGGCCTACTAGTTAGAGGAACTCTTTGCAAAGGTACTAACTTATGAGGTTTATGAGCTCTCTTTTCGTTGCAGGACTGGCAGGATCTTATGTAATGGTCGACATGATCTTTTATGCGAGGGAAGAAAAACGTGGATTTTATGCGTCTAATAGTTTTATGATAACCCTGGTGGGTAACGACAGGAGAATCATGGCAGAGGGTTAATACTTCCTGAATCAAAATATTTGGCGCTACGACCTTATCAGACATATTGGATTTAGACAATTTCCTTTTTGGTGTGCCATATAGAACATCATCTTTGACGAAAAAAATCATAACACCATTATTTGTAACATTTGAAGAATTTATACAACTAAGTATTTTAATACAAAAAGGGTCATCCTTTTGATGTAATTTTATCCTTTCAAGAAGCTGAGGATCGAAACGAGTGACGGAGAGAGAACTATTTATGCTATTTACTTCACGAGAAAGATAATCAGCAGTGACATTTAACTTACCGGGTTTGTGTATGATCTTATAATCGTATTGCTGTTGAGTCATAACCCAGCGAGCTATTCTAGACGCGGGGTCCTTAAGTTTCAGGGCATACGAAAGACTGGCCTGGACACAGTAAATACAAAAATGTGCACCATACAAATAATGTTTGAAGTACGACACTCCAAAGACTACCCCAATCATTTCCTTCTCTACGGTTGAATAGTTTATTTCAGGGGCTTTTAATTTCCTACTGGCATAGGCCACGGGGTGTAGGAATCCGGATTCATCTGCCTGACACAAGACAGCACCAAGAGCATATTTGGAGGCGTCAGTACAGATTGAAAAAGGTTTCTCAAAATTTGGGAGAGAAATACAAGGATGGGTCTATAAAGCTCCTTTAAGTTTATCGAACGACTCCTGTGCTTCTTGACTCCATTGGAAATTACACGTCTCCTTGGTTAAATTTGTCAGAGGTAAAGCAATGTTTGAATAATCAGCAATGAACCGACGATAAAATCCAGTCAAATCCAGGAAGGCTCGGACCTGCTTCCTGGACGTAGGGATTTTGAATTTCTCGACTGTCTCAACGTTTGAAGAATCCGGATAAACTTTACCATCAGAGACTTGGAAACCTAAGTATTTAATATTTGTTCGTAAGAAATTACATTTACTTGGTTTTAATTTCAATCCATGTTCTCTCAATCGATCAAAGACAAGGCCGAGTTTCTGGAAATGATCATCAGTATTGGCACCTGAAGCAATAATGATATCGTCTAAATAGACGGCAATTTGTAGAGGTTTTAGACCCGAAAGAACAATTTCCATTAAACGTTGAAAACTATTTGGTGAGTTTTTCAAACCAAATGGGACTCTATTCCACTCATACAAACCGTGCTCAGTTGCAAAAGCGGTTTTATGGGTATCGTCTGGGTGTACTTTCATCTGGAAAAACCCACTGCAAAGATCCAGTGTTGAAAAAAGAGTAGCACCCGAAAGGTCATCCACTAGATCAGTTATATTGGGTATAGGAAAAGAATCAGGAAGGGTTTTTAAATTCAGTCTCCTAAAATCAGTACACAGACGGTACGAACCATCTTTTTTATTGACCAATATTACAGGAGCAGCATATGGGGATTTGCTATGGCTGACTATTCCTACGTCTAGTAATTCATTTATCTGACCATTTAGTTCTTCCTTTAAGTGGTGAGGTACTTTATAATGGCGTTGCCTCACGGGATCATTTTCAGTTAGGGTGACCCGGTGCAGTATGGTGTCACACCCGGATAGGTCTGCTACATAGTGAGCGAACAGATCAGGATAACCAGATAAAAAGGAATGTAACCGAGTTTTCTGTGTTGAATCCAAATGATCAGTATTAATGTCTCCGCCCCAATACTCAAAGTCATCTCCCAGTGGTAGCTGTTCCACCATATTACAAGAATGATTAACAGATTTGGAAATGATACACTCAAGAGACGCTAATTTTGTATTTTTGTTGACATGTACAGGCTCATTTAGAACATTCACAACTGAAACAAAGTATGAATTGTCGGGATTTGAGGTGGAAATAGTCCTGGCCACCATTATACCGCCAGGCTTCGAATTTGGGAGAGGCTGAATTAATACGTCAGGAGTGTGATTTTCGAATTTTGAATTAATTTTTAGTCGGACAATGGCTTGCGAACGAGATGGAATTATAATTTTGCGCGTGTTGTATAAAGACAATGAAGAGTTTGCAATACACAGGCTGCAAGAATTTTCTGGTACACTAATGTTTAACCATTTTATGGACAGTGATTGACCTTTCAATAACTGATTTTCAAAATCAATGGACAGCCTGTTTTCAGACAGGAATGGGCATCCTAATATCACCTCGTATATATGTGAGAGAGGAAAAGGAACGACAGCAAAAATGGCCTGAAAGGTGACTTTCTCTATTTTGAAAAAAAGGTTTACTCTCTCTAGAATAGGAATTGCTTGCCCATTAAAGTTATGCACTAATAAGTTACACTGTTCAATAGTGTATTTTATATGCAGACTGTCCAGAAACTCCTTGGAAATTAAATTAATGGACGCTCCAGTGTCTACTAGTGCTCGAAAGGATGTATGGTTTATTTTTACAACCACTCTTGGAAGATCCGGAACACCATTTTGTATGGATATCTGGGAGGGGGTGTCGGTGAAACACTCTGATATCTCAAGTTTTCCCCCCTTGCTTAGTTTAACTGATTCATTCTGTTTCCTCGTCCATAACCACTTTGATTTGCCTGCCCAGTAGCATTTTGATTTCGTTGGGAATTCACCCTTTGTCGGCTTCTGCAGTTCTCAAAAGAATGTCCAAATATTTTACAGTGACGACAAAAGGGAGAGTAACAATTTGAAGAATAGTGACCGTTTCTGCCACATCGAGAACATTTACTGGGCTGTCTACTCACGTAAGGGTCCGCGGGACGTCTGTTTGGCCTATCATGTAAAGAAGCCGCATTTCTGTGACTCATATCATTCCGCTGCAAAGAGGTTTGCAGAGCGGACATAGCTGAGGTCAGAGAATCAATTTGTGTTTGTAGCCTGACTAGGCCAGGGTCCGTTCGTGAACGGTCTTCACAGGAAGCAGTAGCTTCCAACTGACGGTGAGGAAGAAGCAGAGATTCTTCAAAGCTCAGAGCATGCTTTTTAAAATCGGCATAAGCGTTCAGCCCAGAGGATACTATTCCTCTTAATATATCCGTTCTTAATCCCTGTTTAGCAGCAGAAAGAAGTAATTTCAACCTGTAACTTTCAGAAGTGCCAGACTCGTCCTCCTCAGAAAAGCAGTCATAGGACAGGCCTTCGAGACGACTGAAGAATTTTCAGGCATCTTCCGAAGGCAACTGATATGCCGATGTAAGTCTCGTGATACAAGATGCAATTGACCTGGGAGTAGCAAATCTTTCCCTAAAACGCTCGATTATAATTTTGATAGATTTAGACGTTTTTAAGTCGCGTTGAGAGCTTATGAACTCTTTTGCTTCGCCGGATAACTTAAACTTGAAGGCCATTATACGGTCCTTCTCATCCCAGTTACAATGTTCTGCAATTTCTTCAAAAGAAGAAAAGAATATTTCAAATGAGGTAGTTCCATCGAATACAGGAATTACAGGTACAAATTCAGCGATGGAATTAACCCTAATGGGAATGATATTCTGGGCTGCAGCGTCCATTCTATCGAGGCGAGAAAATAAAACCTAACTAACGTTGAAATCTAACTTAATTTCTAAATGCCAAACAAGAGCAAAAAAAAAATGTCAACGAATGTCCTGGAATGTTATCAGTTTAAAAATGTAAAAAAAAACACACATCATGCGACCCAACACAGTATATACAAAAAAAAATTAAATCAAATGCAGTATCGAACTCGGAGTCATCACACGGTGCCAAGGCAGTTTCTCTGATAGCGCGGTTAACAATCCTGGTCACGGCACCATTTATTTATGTTGGGTCCCTTTTTAGTTCATTAATTAAGGATTATTATCCTTATTAATAGCCAGCGTTAACAGTAGGGCAATACCTCAACATTTTTGCAAAACGTGATCGATTATTTATAGTGGTTATATTTATATTGAATTGAATAAAAAGATGTTTAAATTTGGTGACCAAGGCCTACGCTATCCCTGCTCAAAGCAAGGGGTGATGACTCAGACATACAAGGGATACATTAAGCACTGAAAGTGTATTTAAGGGAAAATGAAGAAAGCCTAATTTTAACAAATAAAAACATTTTATATTTATTAAACAATTATAAAAACATCTAGGTTATACGTACGTCAATGAAAAAAATACAATCCTAACATTCAGCAATACCGATACAATAGAATCGATGGATTTAGTTACAACGCGAATACTAATTAAAGCACATTAAACACAACAGCACATTTTACTCAAAAGAAATGTAATAAAGCAAAATTCGATCAGGGGAATAGACTCGAACTAGTCGATGGAATAAAAAATAAAATGAAGGTGAGCTCACCGCGAACAAGATGCAAGAATCAACAAAAGCATGGCTTAACAAGGAAATTAGCCATTTTTTCACAGAGCACCAGTTGGCCGGGGTCCGTACCCGTTCGGCTCTGCATTTAGGAGGAAGTGTGTGCTTTCCCCTTTTATCCAGGAGCTTTATCACCTCCGATCAGGGTTTAGTTGAGGGAACATAGTTTCTTCCCATTCGTTAATCGAAGATGACCTGCTTGCTCCCGATTAGCTTAAAGTCCAGGGAGGAAGTTGACGTCAGAGCGTCCCTTCGAACTTGCCTGGGGAACAAGCATTTCCACATTCCGCTAGCGTAATACGATATCCTAAAGAGGAGGTAACGCAAAAGTAGCCCTGAAAAGCACTCGTTTTTCCCGATACTTGAATCGAAGTGAATGGATGAGAAAAGAATAGATTTACCAAGTTTTCACGCGCATATTTAAATTTAGCACACTCGTACTCAAAACCTATACATATTATCATACCTATACATATTATGCTTATGATACTACTGAGTACATAACACAAGTTACATATTTCAATAATCTAAATTGTAGTGTACATCTTCTATGTAGTAAGAATATTGAAAAGGAGTATATATGTCCAATTCGATTTTCATTGAAATGGACTTATTGAAAATGATTTTATACCAAAATTAATAGTTACACGATTCGTAAATGTTTGTGAGACCAAATGTACAAACATAATTTTAATGAAACTTACCATAATACAGTAAACAGTGACTAGGATATTTGGCGTGTTTTAATTCAACTGAAGATTGGATATTTAAGGGGAAATATTTTAGATCGTATGTCTAACTGTTATATTTACAAAACATCAGCGAGACGGTTGACTACTACACGAAGGATTCTTCTTTTTTGTTATCAAATTGACCCGTTTTATTCTTAAAATAAGACAAATAAAGTACGTTAGGCCAGTTAATGTTATATTTATGTAACATGTCTATCCCCTTTATGTATTATGTTGTGTATTAAATATATTTATTTCTTTTTTTAAATTAAAATAAATGTTTAACAGATGAAATAAGAAAAGCTATACAATTTTGATGATTTGAAAATTCAGATAAAAACAAATTTAGCCTGACATGCTACCAATATGGTAGAGTTAAAGAATTTTAACCCCTTGCGTGTGACGCCCGAACTCAGTTCGGGCAAGAGAAAAATCGGTGCTTCACACAATTCCGTGAAGCCTGAACTCAGTTTGTCAAATGCATAATATGTAATTTACCATTGGCGATAATTTTGGCAGAATAGATGGCGATAATTTCCACCCTACAGACTATCCCATTGCCAGAAAACGTGGAAAGAAACAAAACGTAAAGATATTTTTTCCATCTTTTGAATCAAGCACTTTGGAATTCCTTTATTATTTATCAGTCGTCAGGCGGTGTAAAATGTAATATGGACTACAGAATCTCAATTGTGGAACAAATGATTGAAGATAATAAGCCATACATTCAGTCCACAGTTCCAGGGCGTCATAATATGAACTTGTTGCGACTTACGGGTCGACATTTTCCTGAACATATTCCACCAACGGAGAAAAAGACTACTCCAACCAGACAATGTTTCCTATGTTGTCGCAAAACTGATGAAAGA
Organism: Metellina segmentata; assembly: GCA_947359465.1. Classification (NCBI taxonomy): domain Eukaryota; kingdom Metazoa; phylum Arthropoda; class Arachnida; order Araneae; family Tetragnathidae; genus Metellina; species Metellina segmentata. Next base: position 125,711,625 of record OX375880.1, on the reverse strand, counting down.
CTGTGATGTAGGCTTGTGTGCCGTGCCTTTCTATTTTTAAAGCCACATATCTTTGAGTAGAAGCCGGGATTGTGGTTTTTCTAAAAACCTTACCTATCATATCACTCTAATCCCAAACATGATTTATACCGAGATTTTCATCCTCACCATTTATATAATTTTGACATTGATTTTTTTGAACACTTACAGAAGAATTTAAATTACCAGTATCAAAAATGGATCTGTTAAAACCCCATTTAACCTTTACACTGTTATTTGCAAGTTCACTATTTCCACAATTCAAATGAAAGTTATATTTATTTAGAAAATCCAGACCCAAAATAATATCAAAAGCCGGTGACAAATCTGCAGATGCAATAACGAAGTGAGTATAAAATACACTGTTATCTATTTTAAAATTTCCTCCTATAACACCTCTAGCCAAAATTCCTGTGTTTGTAATAGTCTTAATGTTAACAGGAGGAGCATCAATTACCTTAAATTTGGACAATTTTGAAAATAAGGAAGCCTAAATCAAGTTCATGGTGGCACCCGTATCCACCAAAGCTCTACATTTTTTATTCTCCATAGTAACATTTATTACTGGCAGGGTGCATGAAGAAAATTCTGTTTCTCCATTACTTGGATCGACGCAGGCTGCAAAGGAGTCTAGGGATCCGAACCTAACTCCGCCCTGAATTAGTTTGGGCGACTCCCATTATTTGTTCGATTCCTAGGGTTTTCATTATTTTGCCATGCGTTAGGGCCATATCTTGAAGAATTATTTGCGTCCGCTTGCCTACGTCTGCATTCTCTTGCACAGTGGCCATGTATCCCACAGTAAAAACACGGACCAGTTTGTCCCCTTCTATCTCTCGTATAGTTTGACTCCCTAGGTCCCTTATCTGATAATTTCTCTTTTTCTAATGTGTCTAAACGACAACTTATTTTTTCAAGTTGCTGCGTTACCAGATCCAGTGATTTTGACAAACACTCACTCGCTACACTCACAGCCTCACGATTTTGACATTTCACGCGCAATTATATTAAAATTTGGTGTTAATATGCTCTGAACGTTTTCAATTTTCTGGGCTATATCCCGAGCTTCCGAAAAGGTTGAGGGGCTTTCAATTGTGAGTTGCGCCCTAATGTTAGGCTTCACGCCAGCTACAAATTGTGAGAGAGTCATTTTCTCTCGTAGTCCGCTCGGAATTGATTCCTCCTCAAAACTGGACATGCCTTCAATTCGTGAGGTAAAGTCCTTCACCCTTTCATTTTCAGATTGAACCGCTGAGGCAAAAAGTGCAAATTTTGTAGCGAAGGAATCAGTTTCCTCGAACTGCCCAATAAATTTCTGCTTGAGACCCTTATAGTCCAAATCTGAAGTTACCAATGATGCTTCGTAATACTTTTTTGCTCGGCCCTCCAGTTTCAATTTGAGAATAACTATTAAGTGGTTTTCTGCCCATTCTCCTAAAATCGCGATTTGATCTAAAGCCTTGAAAAACTCCCTCGCATTTGCCCCGTGTAAATTTGGAATTAAGGATAAAAGAGATGGGTTTTCAACACATCCGAATCCCCAGTGGTGTTCGTCATAACAAAAGGATTTCACTCACACGCCCCTCTTAAAGTACAAATATCAAAATACACACTAAAAAAATTTAAGAATGCACACGGGAATAAAAAGAACATATGTAATTTACATGGATAGCATTCCCTCCCACACGTAATCACATAGAGCACTTCAATGTATCAGAACCGCCACGGCACCAATTTCTTCTTGCTGTGTAGCAAGATGTAACCTCTATATAGGTTGCGATTCAATGGCCAAAGAATACGTTAGCCATGATTAGTGGTCGCATAATGCGTTGTATAACTAAAACAATAATTAGGTAAACCTGATACATGATGTGGTCTGTGTCGACGAGTAAAAAGGATTGGATTGGATTGGATTTGGTTTTGTGGCATTGAGTCCTCTTGTGACATATTATGCTAAACTCAAGATAAAAAATCAGATACATAATATAATAATGAAATTAGATCAGTCGAAACATAATGAGTAAATACTATATAAAATTATATGTGATGAATAAAACCAATGTAATGTAAAAAGCTAAAAATATTTGGATGAGGATTCTCTCCAATCATGTCTTCTAAAGCCGAGGTATAAGAATTAAAATGTTTAAGTCGTTGATAGTTAAAATGAGAACATTCTACTAAAATGTGTTTTACAGTTAGTGGGCAAATGCAGTAATTGCAAATGGGATGGTCTTCTCCGAGGAGGAGGTGTCTATGTGTTATACGCGCATGTCCAATACGGAGTCGAGTTAGTAATACGTGCTGTCATCTTGAAGGTAGTAATTTCCATTCAGCTATATTTGATTTAATAGCGTAAAGCTTATTCTCCGTTAGCTCATTCCATTCATTCTGCCATTTTTCCTCTAAAAATTTGTAAATAAAAGATTTTAAGTCACGGAAAGGGATGGTATGGTTAAAATTATTTACGGCCGATTTGGCAGCTTTTTCAACAATTTCATTTCCTGATATCCCAACATGAGATGGGATCCACCAAAATACCAAGTTAAAATTTTTGGATGAAGATTATAAATTATTTTTAGTGACTCCAAAACAATGGGATGACTGGCATGATCAGGATGTTTTAATGACTGTAAAACACTTAATTAATCTGTGAAAATGATACATTTCTTATGACAACGATCAGATATATATTATAATGCTTTATATATGGCCATGCTTTCAGAAGTAAAAACAGAACATGAAGAATGAAGTTTAAAACTGTGAAGAGAGTGATTAATAGTGAACGCAGCTCCAACATAATTTGCCCTTTAAGATCCGTCCGTGTGAACTTCTATAAAATTAGAGTCCTTTTCTATATGCTTTTGAAAGAGTTGTTTGTATACAACATCAGAGGAATCTGCTTTATAGAGATTTTGGAACGGGTTTTGAAATTGAAAATCATGATTAAACCAAGGAGAGAAAGCATACAGTTTTTCTGGGTGACGTCAAGTGAAGAAATTTCGGATCCATTCATCAGATCCAGCATTCTCAAGTGGAATGTAGGGATGAAGGATGTTTTTGCTTGATAAAGGCGTTTTTTTTTTAAATATGGGATATGTGATGAATGGTATGCAAAGGGTGATAAGGGGTTGAGATAATTCTAAAATAATATTCCTGGGGAAAAACAACTGTCGCCTGAAGTCCAGGGAAGGTTCAGACGAGTCTACATATAAGCTGCTTATGGGTGAAGTTCTGAAGGCACCAGAACATAAACGCAAAGCTGTGTGGTGGACGGTGTTCAGAGATTTAAGAGCAGATTTTCTCGATTAACCATACACCACGCAGCCGTAATCCAATTTTGATCGTATTATAGGGCTCTATATATTTTTAAAAGACAAGCTCGATCAGATCCCCATGATAATTTTGATAAAACTCGTAAGATGTTAAGAACCTTTTCGCAACGTTTGCGTAGATTTAAAATATGCGGTTGAAAAGTCAACTTCTTGTCAAATATGATACCTAAAAATTTAAAACTGTCCACAACATTAATTAAAATATCTTTGAAAAATATTTCAGAGTCAAGATGAAGATTTCGCTTTATGCAAAAATGAACACAAGCGGTTTTAGAAGGTGAAAAACTGAAACCATTTTCATAAGTCCAATGTGTGATTTTATTTACTGCCTGTTGAAGTTGTCTCTCTATTAAACGAATGTCTTTAGCTGCGCATGAAATTTGCACATCGTCAACGTAAATAAGACCTTTAACTGATGGCGGCAATTTAGAAACAATATCATTAATTTTTAAAATAAATAAAGTAACACTTAAAACACTGCCTTGTGGTACACCCTCCTCTTGAATAAAAACATCTGAGAAAATTGATCCAATGCGTACTTTAAAATATCGTTTCTCTAAAAAATTTTGAATAAAAAGATTTCCCCTTATGTCGTTTTTAAAAATATTCTTTAAAATTCCATGTCTCCACATTCGAACGTACGCTTTTTCTATATAAAAAAATATCAAGACGAGATATTTGTTTTGAACAAAAGCGTTTATTTCGGTCTCGAGAGCGACTAGGTTATCAATAGTGGATCGATATTTTCTAAAACCCCTTTGAAGTGAAGAGAGACAATTTTCCTTTTCTAAAATATAAATTAACATCGCGTTGACCATTTTTTCTAAAATTTTGCATAAGCAGCTTGTTAGGGCTATTGGACGGTAGTTCTAAGGATTCTTGGGGTCTTTATTTGGTTTCAGTATGGGTATTACATTAGCATACCTCCATAACTGCGGAAAAGTGTGTTCGGTCCAAATTCTATTGCAAAATTTGAGGAGATGATTTAGAGAACTATTTGAAAGATGTTTGAGCATGATGTAACTGTTATTATCTGGGTCAGGAGTTGATTTGTGGACTAAGGATAAAGCTTTTATCAATTTCGGAAAAGTAAAGTCACAATTATATGATAATACACTGTTTGAAGTAAAATTAATTTTATTCTTTACAGACGCAATTTTGATTTTTTTTTAAACTTTCAGGGTAGTTAATGGAGTTGGATATTCCGGAAAGGCTTGAAGCAATTGCGTTTGCTATATCTTTGGGTGCTGATAGTACTTGGTTATTGCATTCTAGAATAGGAATTTGTCTCTATTGGGGGTAAACATGGGAAATTCTTTTAATTCTGTTCCATAATTGTTTACTAGTGACTTTACTATTTATACTATTGATATAATTCATCCAAGAATCTCTCTTACTACGTCGTTGTATTTTTCGAAAGGCCGGTTTTGTTTTTTTATAAAAAATATAGTTTTCACTTGTTGGATATCTATTAAAAACATTCCAGGCTTTCCTCAGTTTCCGATAGGCATCGCTACATTCCCCATTCCACCAAGGTTTCATTTGTTTTTTAGGCTTATTAATGACTTTTTTAATTGAGGCATCCGCACTTGCTATAATTATGTCTGTAAATTTATTAGTAACTTCATTTATATCATCATTTTCTACCATATTAGTAAGGTCAGCAAGGCTAGTAAAAAGTGGCCAGTTGGCAGTTTCAAATATATAGTTAGGTTGGCTGACAGAGGGAGGTTGGAATTGGCCTGCATATTTTAGTTTTATAGGATAATGGTCACTATTGTAAAGGTAAGGATCCACAGAAAAGGTCCAAAATGGTAAAATTGAAGGAGTGCAAATTGCGAGATCTATTGAATGGTAAGTAAGTGAAGGTGAGTGAAAATAAGTAGGTTGGCCGTTATTCATTATACATAAATCATTGTCCGTTAGTAGTTTTTCGATTTGTTTGCCTCTACGATTAATGTCTGAATTGCCCCAGAGGATATCATGGCCATTTTGGTCACCAAGTATAATGAATGGTTGCGGAAGTTGATCTACTAAATTATTTAATTCAGAAGTGGCGACATGGGTAATAGGGGGGTTACAGCAACGGCATGGAGATTTGTTTTGAGGTTAATTTGAGTGACTGGAAAGTCAAGGGAGGTAAGCAATGCAACACCTCCACATGCTCTTTGGCCATCATCGTAATCTTTTCTAAATATAGTGAAATGACGAATGTTGGTGGTATCATTGTTTTTTAGATAGGTTTCCTAAAGGGCGATTGCAGCTGGCTTATGTTGGTTAGGTCTCTGGTAGCTGGTCGAAGATCATTGTAAGGGATATCGATACTCAAAAAAGTGGTAGCACTCTTTGCTGCAGCATCGGCTTGTTCGTTTCCAGCTATCCCGACATGTCCAGGGATCCAACAAAACAAACTTTCGAAACCACGTCAAGAGAACTGGTGATGTGTAGTTAGCACATCTATTGCATAAGAGTGCTAAAGATTGTCTGATGATAAGGACTCCAATACGCTTTTTAAGTCTGTGTAAATGATGTATCGACCCCTTCTAAGTTCAGAGATGTGCTTTAATGCTCTGTAAACGGCGAACATTTCAGCAGTAAAAATTGATATAAAAGAAGGTAAACTAAAGCTTAAAGTAGAGGTCTCAGAAACAATGGCGCAGCCAACATAATCAGAAGATTTAGATCCATCTGTATAAACTGCTAAAAAATTTTTGTAAAAATTTCGATGAGAGTTAAAAAGTTGACGATAGATAAAATCATTTGTGTTTAATTTATTCAAACCAAGAAATACATCCAAGTAATTTAAACTTCTTGTTTTCAAAGGTGGAGTTGGAAAAAAGGGACGTTTGGCAACGTCGATGGTATACAGAGGTGTACCACTCAAGGCATGCCGCATCCGTAAGCTGAAAGGTGGAATACAGGATGGACGATTTCTGAATAGGCGATCAAGTGAATTTTCATTGATTAAATGTTTTAATGGATGATAGGAATAACACATTATTCGGAAGTAAAATTGAAGCGACAGTATCAAACGACTGGAATCCAATGGTGGTTCGACACAAGTAACGTAAAGGCTTTTGATGGGTGACGTGCGAAAGGCACCTGAGCAAATCCGAAGCGCAGAGTTATGTACAGTGTCAAGCTTTTGCAAAACCGATGGACGAGCGGAGCCATAGGCTGCACACACGTAGTTCATCTTTGATCGAATGATAGAACAATAATTGCGAAGCATGGACAATCGTTCTGCACCCCCAAGACGTGTTTGAGAGCACTTTTAACAGGTTCAACTTTTTGAGGCACGACGTACGTAATTGCTCGACGTGGGGAAGGAAGGTAAGTTTTGGGTCAAAAAGAACTCCAAGAAATCTTACGCAATCCACAACTGCCATCCTGATATCGCTCAGGAGAATTTCTGGATCAGGATGCAGGCCTCGAAGTCGGCAAAAGTGCATGCAGGATGTTTTTTCTGCAGAGAAGCTGAAACCATTTTCGACACACCACCTCATCAGACGAGTTACAGTTGTCTGCAGTTGTCTTTCAATGAACCGGATGTCATTTCCTTGGCAAAATATAGTTAGGTCATCCACGTAAAGATTTACTTGGACAGATGGTGGTAACTGAGATAGGATATTGTTTATTTTGATCGCATACAGTGTTACGCTAAGTACGCTACCCTGAGGTACGCCTTCCTCCTGGACAAAAGAGTCGGAGAGGGTAGAGCCGATTCGTACCTGGAATTGTCTTAAAGATAGAAATTGTTGTATAAATATAGGTAGGTGTCCTCGAAACCCAAGATTATGAAGATCACGCAGTATACCAAATCGCCAAGTGCGATCGTACGCCTTTTCGATGTCGAAAAAAATAGAAACAAAATGGTTTCGGCGTAGGAACGCGCGGCGAACTTGGGTCTCAAGAGCAAGGATGTTGCTTACCGTAGAGCGGCCAACCCTGAAACCGCTCTGATAAGGTGACAGAGCCTGAGTTGTTTCAAGGATGTATACGAGACGAAAATTCGCCATCCTTTCAAGAAGTTTACACATGGAGCTCGTAAGGTCAATAGGCCGATAGATAGTAGTATGGATTGGTTGGGTCCTTTCCGGGATTAGGGAAAGGCACAACTATAGCACGTGTCCACGTCTGAGGGAAGACATGTTCCTCCCAGATGCGGTTGTAGAGCCGTAGGATGTTAAGCAAAGATGGTCGGCATAGATGCTTTAGCATGACATAAGTGATACCATCAGGACCAGGTGATGTCATCCAGGTCTTCTGAAGGCATCTTGTCAGCTCTTCCTCAGTAAAATTACAATTATAGGAGAGTTCAGAGTGAGTGTTAAAATTTAAGCGTTGGGATTCTGTTTGCTGTTTTAGGCGTTTAAATGTTTCTGAGTAGGTGTTAGTATTGGAGGCTGCAGAAAAAGCGCGTGCAATGACATTTGCTATCTCGACAGTCTCCGAGACATAATTGCCATTTTCTTTCACGAACGAGATGGATTGTTCGGAGGGTAATCCCAACGCTTTTTGAACTCGATCCCATAGCTGCTTTGAGGGGGTGGTAGATGTTATACCGGATACATACCGTTGCCATGATTCTTTTTGACTACGACGGCGTATTTGACGTGCATAGGCCTTTGCTTTTTTTAAATGCTTTTAAGTTGGTAGTTGTGGGGTATCTACTAAAAATACCCCATGCCTTACGTTGAGTCTTTATTGCTGATGTACACTCAGCGTTCCACCAAGGTCTATGGTGCTTATGAAAGGATTGGATTGGATTGGGGGGATATGATTTTATGGCATTGAGTCCTCATGGGACATATTATGCCAAACTCAAGATAAAAAATCAGATATATAATATTGTAATAAAGTGTGAAATGAGTCAAAACATAATGTATCAATACTATATAAAATTATATGTGATGGATAAAACCAATGTCATGCAAAAAGCTAAAAATATTTGGATGAGGATTCTCTCCAATCATGTCTTCTAAAGTCAAGTTATAAGAATTAAAATGTATAAGTCGTTGCCTATTAAAATGAGAACATTCTATTAAAATGTGTTTTACGGTTAGTGGGCAAATGCAGTAGTTGCAGATGGGATGATCTTCTCCGAGTAGGAGGTGTCTATGGGTGATACGAGTATGTCCAATACGGAGTCGTGTTAATATAACATTTTGTCTTCTAAAAGGTAATGATTTCCATGGAATAATATTTGGTTTAAAAGCATGGAGTTTGTTCTCCGTTTGTTCGTTCCAATCGTTCTGCCACTTTGTTTCTAAAAATTTGTAAATGAATGATTTTAAGTCGCGATAAGGAATGGTATGGACAATGTTATTTACAGCCGATTTGGCGGCTTTGTCGACAGTCTCGTTTCCTGCTATACCAACATGAGATGGAATCCAACAAAATATTATATTAAAATTTTTGGATGAGAGATGATAAATTCTTTTTAATGACTCTAAAACAATGGGATGACTGTCATGATCAGGATGTTTCAATGATTGTAAAACGCTTAATGAGTCTGTGAAAATGATACATTTTTTATGACAATGATCAGATATATTTTCTAATGCTTTAAAAATGGCCATTATTTCAGCAGTAAAAACAGAACATGAAGAATGAAGTTTAAAACTGTGAATGGAATCATTAATAGTGAACGCAGCTCCAACATAGTTTGCCCTTTTCGATCCGTCCGTGTAAACTTGTATAAAATTTGTGTATTTTTCTATATGGTTTTGAAAAAGCTGTTTGTAAATAATATCAGAGGTATCTGCTTTATTAAAATTTTGGAACGGGTTTTGAAATTCAAAATAATGATTAAACCAAGGAGACAAACAATAAAGTTTTTTCTGGGTGACGTCAAGTGAACAAAGTTCGGATCCGTTCATCAAATCCAGCATTCTTAAGTGAAATGTAGGGATGAAGGATGTTTTAGCTTGATAGAGGCGTTTTAAATACGGACTGTGATGAATGATATGCAATGGGTGATGAGGGATTGAGGAAATTCTAAAATAATATTCTAAGGACAACAAATGTCGCCTTAAGTCCAGAGAAGGTTCAAAATTGTCCACATATAAGCTGCTTACGGGTGAAGTCCTGAAGGCACCAGAACATAAACGCAAAGCTGTGTGGTGAATAGTGTTCAGAGTTTGAAGAGCAGATTTTCTTGCTGAACCATACACCACGCAGCCGTAATCTAACTTTGATCGTATTAAGGTTCTATATATTTTCAAAAGACAAGTACGATCAGATCCCCATGATAATTTCGATAAAACTCTTAATATGTTGAGGGCCTTTTCGCAACGTTTGCGTAGATTTAAAATATGCGGTTGAAAGTCAACTTCTTGTCAAATGTAATACCTAAAAATTTAAAATTGTCCACAACATTAATTAAAATGTCTTTGAAAAATATTTCAGGGTCAAGATGAAAATTACGCTTTTTGCAAAAATGAACACAAGCGGTTTTAGAAGATGAAAAACTGAAACCATTTTCATTAGTCCAATGTGTGATTTTATTTACTGCCTGTTGAAGTTGTCTCTACTAAACGAATGTCTTTAGCTGCGCATGAAATTTGCAGATCGTCAACGTAAATAAGACCTTTAACTGATGGCGGCAATTGAGAAACAATATCATTAATTTTTAAAATAAATAAAGTAACACTTAAAACACTGCCTTGTGGTACTCCCTCCTCTTGAATAAAAACATCTGAAAAAATTGATCCAATCCGTACTTTAAAATATCTTTTTTCTAAAAAATTTTGGATAAAAATAGGCAGATTTCCTCTTATGTCATTTTTAAAAATGTCTTTTAAAATTCCATGTCTCCACGTTCGATCATAAGCTTTTTCGATGTCGAAGAAAATTGAGACCAGATGTTTATTTTCTACAAATGCATTTCTGATTACAGATTCGAAAGCAACAAGATTGTCAATAGTAGAACGGTTTTTTCTGAAGCCACTTTGAAGAGGGGAGAGACATTTATCTTTTTCTAAAATATACACATTAGCCTTGCGTTGACCATCTTTTCAAGAACTTTGCATACGCAGCTTGTCAAGGCTATTGGACGGTAGTTCGAAGGATTCTTGGGGTCTTTGTTCGGTTTCAGTATGGGTATTATAGTAGCATATCGCCATGACTGCGGAAAAGTGTGCTCGGTCCAAATTCTGTTATAAAATTTCAGGAGGTAATTTAAAGAACTATTGGATAGATGTTTGAGCATGATGTAACTAATATTATCTGGGCCAGGCGTTGATTTGTGAACTAAGGATAAAGCCTTTGTCAATTCGGGAAAAGTAAAATCACAATTATAAGATAGTATACTTTTTGAGGTAAAATTAACTTTATTCTTTTCAGATGCGACTTTAATTTTCTTAAAACTTTCAGTGTAGTTGTTGGAGCTGGATATTTCGGAAAGACATGAAGCAATTGTGTTTGCTATGTCTTTGGGTGCCGATAGTATTACATTATTATTTTCAAGAATAGGAATTTGTTTATTGGGGTAAACACCGGAAATTCTTTTAATTCCGCTCCATAATTGTTTACTGGTGGTCTTATTATTTATACTATTGACATAATTTATCCAAGAATCCCTCTTACTACGTCGTTGTATTTTTCGAAATGCCGCTTTTGTTTTTTTGTAAATAATAAAGTTTTCTTGGGTATCTATTGAAGATATTCCAGGACTTCCTTTGTTTACGGTAAGCATCGTTACAATCGTCATTCCACCAAGGCTTCTTCTGTTTTTTAGGGGCATTAATAACTTTTTTAATGGAAGCGTCAGCACTAGCTATAATTATATTTGTTATTTTATTAGTAACTGCATCGATGTCATCAGTTTCTCCCGTGTTAGTAATATCTGCGAGGCTAGTAAAGAGTGGCCAGTTGTCAGTTTCAAAAATATATTTGGATTGGCTGTCAGTGTGAGGTTGGTATTGGCCTTCATATTTAAGTTTAATTTGATAATGGTCGCTATTGTAAAGGTAAGGATCTACAGAAAAAGTCCAAAATGGTAAAATTGAAGGAGTGCAAATTGCAAGATCTATTGAATGGTAAGTAAGTGAAGGTGAGTGAAAGTAAGTAGATTGGCCGTCATTCATAATACATAAATCATTATCCGTTATTACTTTTTCAATTTGTTTCCCTCTATGATTAATATCTGAACTGCCCCAGAGAATATGATGGCCATTTAGGTCACCAAGTATGATGAATGGTTTCGGAAGTTGATCTATTAAATTATTTAAGTCAGAAGTGGCAATATGGGTGGTTCGAGGTAAGTATAAATTGCATATTGTTATCAAAATATTGACATGAAGTCTAACAGCAAGAGCCTGCAGATTTGTTTTTAGGTTAATTTGAGTTACTGGAAAGTCATGGGAGGTAAGCAATGCAACACCCCCACATGCTCTCTGGCCATCATCGTAATCTTTTCTAAATAGAGTGAAATAGTGAATGTTGGTGGAATCATTGCTTCTTAAATACGTCTCCTGGAGGGCGATTGCAGCTGGCTTGTGACTGTTTATGATGTGTTTGACATCATCAATTTTTTGACGAAAACCCCGGCAGTTCCAGGAAAGAAAGGAAGCCATAAAAATAAAGTATATAAGAAAAGGAAAACTACTTGTGGTTTCTCGTCCTAGGACGATGTTTGTCTTGCCGAGGATCCTTCTTGGGCTTCAGTGGCGAAGTCTCCAAGTCCTCATCTTCTACAGATGAAATATATCTTTCTGAGTTATAAAGATTAATGAGGTCACTGGTAGAAGGATTAGGTATAAAGTTTTTGGATGAAACGTCGGGCTGAAGAGAGGTTTGAGAAGAACTTTTTGGAATTTTAATGTTGTTTTGTTCAGTTGATATGGCTCTTTTTAAAGAAGTATTTTTAGGTCGATTTGGTTGGTTTATGATTTTTGTATTTGTTGATGTTGTAGCTGATGCTTTAGAGAAAGAAGGCGTTAAAGGTTGGTTCAATGAAGTTTTATGTTGGTCAGATGGCTTAAATATAGTTACATCGGTTTGAGTAGAGTTAGTTTTGAAGGTTTTTTTAACTATTGAAGAGTAAGAGAGATATTCCAGGTTTCGGGGTGCGATCATTAACAATTTTACGGGCCTCCGGAAATGAAATGTTTTGTTGAATTTTAATGGTTTGAATTTCTTTTTCTGTTTGGAATTTAGGACAAGACCTGGCAAAAGCTGGATGGTCACCTTTGCAGTTTACACAGCAAAGGGATGATGTAGTACAGACATCGGTCTTATGTTCTGTACTACAGCATTTTGCGCAGGTTTCTTTGCCACGGCAAGCAAGGAAAGAGTGGCCGAATCTCTGACATTTAAAACATCGAACGGGGTTTGGTATGAAAGGTCGAACTGGACAATTGATATAGGCTATTTTTACATGTTTTGGTATGGTGGGTGTATTGAAAGTTATTATTATATGTTTGGTGGGTATTTTTTGGCCATTTCTTTGAATAGTTATTCTTCTGACATTAATTACAGATTGTTGGGAGAGTGATTCTAAGATGTCTTGTTCGGTATCGTGTACTAGATCAGCTTCCGAAATTACGCCTCGGGATGAATTTAGAGTTTTGTGGGGTGTAACTGTCACTTCTATTGAACCGACGGATTTTATTTTTTTGATATTTAAAGCCTGTGATTTATTAGAAACTTCAATGAGTACATCTCCTGCAAGGGTTTTTTTTATGGTTTTTGTGTCTCCGACCATTCCTAATATTGTTTTGTGTAGTAGAATAGCAGATATGTTTTTTAGATTTTCGTTGTTACTCTTCATTATGAAAAATTTTTGTATCGTTAAATTGTAATCATTATTTTTATTAGATTGGTGCTCCACTGAAGGAGAAGTTGAGGTTTGGTTTTCCATGTTTGAAAAAAAAGGTTTTCAGTCCCCGGCGGCACCACCCACCATGGAGTCCAACGAGGGGATACAGGTTAATGTACCGGTGCTAACCAGGGACTATACGAACCCAACTCACCTCTATGACTGCCCTAAGGAGCTAGTTGGTGAGCGGGTCCTTAGCCCAAGCAGGGTATTCCCACCAGCCGATTAATGTACTGGGACCATAGTACACCTCCTGTTTGTCCGAAGCAGGAGCCGAAGCAATGTATTGGGGCGTTATGTTGTCCCTCAATCACCAGGATCACCCTTTCCGAAGACACAGGTCTCCACGCACGGCAAACACGTGGGTGATATAATCCCCAAGAGGAGCTAAAGGCACAGACTGGCGAAAAGCTTCTCAAGGGGAGCCCTCACCTCCGAAAAGGCAACCACAACGAGGGAGGAAGAAAAAGCAAAAAGCTAAGGGTAGAGGAGAAGCAGAACGAAAGGGAGGGAAGATCACTCAGGTACCCCGGGGTCGTGAAGCCCGTACAAACCTAAAGAAGGAATGCCCCCGGGGGAGCTTATGAAAGGATGGAGATATTTTGGGAATCGCTGCATTAGCAGCTTCTATCATAACATTGGTGACTGTTGTTATAGCTTCGTCTATACTTCCCTCGACCATTTGTTCAGTAATAACGGCCTGCGATGTAAAACTTGGCCAGTCGGCTGCTTCGTAAATATATCGTGATGGACGGCAAACAGGATCATTTCCACCGATATGGGTAACGAAAATCGGGAAATGATCACTGTTGCGTAAATCACTTTCCACAAAAAAAGAGAGATAAGGTGTAGCAGAAGAAGAGCAGATGGCGAGGTTAATAGTATGAAAAGTGCGTGTTGGCTCATGGAAGTAAGTGGTTTCACTATTGTTAAGGAGACAGAGACAGTGATCAGTTACCAAATGTTCAATCTGTCGCCCTCGGGAATTAGTGTCCTTACTTCCCCAAAGCGCACTGTGAGCATTTAAGTCACTAATAATGATAAAATTGTTTTCAGGCAATTGTTTCACTAAGTGTTCAAGGCTCTGTTGCTGAATGGTACTATTAGGTGGTAAATACAGAGTACAGATGGTAATCATTCGTCGCATTTGAATTCTTACAGCTACTGCCTGTAAAGGAGTGTTGAGAGAAATAACGAGTGAGGGATACGCATGGGATGTGAAGAGCGAAACTCCTCCCGAAGCTCCTCCATCATTGTTATTGTCTCTTCGAATGCAATAATAACTGCGGATCTTCGCCGTGTCATTCGACTTCAGGTACGTTTCCTGAAGTGCGATGCAGGCAGGATGGTACTCTGTGATTAGGGTTTTAACGTCATCCAGCTTCTTACGTAAACCACGACAATTCCAGGATATAATTGAACCTACCATTAAGGAGATTGATGATCGCCATTAATGAATCCGACCATTTTTGAGTTCATGGGTTCGTCGTCATCAATTTCTTCGTCAGAGGGATGCAGTTTAACAACTTCCGCATCCTTGACGGTGTTGAGAGTTTTAAAAGGGTTTGCATATTTGGGTAAGGAAACATTTTCCTTTGCTGCTTTCAATTTTAAAGCTTGCAAGGCTTTTGAACGTGCAAGTGCAGTTGTAGGGGATATATTTCTTTTTTAGCTTTGTTCTTTTTTATTTTGTAATTAAATGGAAGGCAGAATAAGTTTGGCTGCTGTTAATATAGTAGGCTCTGTTGGAGTAATATAATCAGTTTGGGTAGCTGAGGTTGTGAAAGTTTTTTTAATCGACATAGCAGTGTCATAGGACTTTCCAGGTTTTGGTGTTCTGGATTCGACTATTTTGCGGGCTTCAGGGTAAGATATATTTTGTAAAACTTTAATCGACTGTATTTCTGTTTCGAAAATCAATTTTTTGCATGATCGGGAAAAGGATGGGTGATCTTCCTGACAATTTACACAACGAGGTGGTGAGTTGCAGCCGTCACTGTCGTGGCCAACCTCTCCACAACGAGCTTAAGTCTCGTTGCCACGACAGGAAGTCTTTCCATGACCAAACCTCTGATATTTAAAACATGTACGGGGACTCGGGACGAACGGCCGAACTGAGCAACTCAAGTATGCGGCTTTAATGCGATCCGGTAGCTTCGGTGAATCAAATGTCAGGATAAGGTGTTTGGTGGGAATAATGACTCCTTCTCGATTTAGAGGTATGCGTCGAACTGCACAAACTTTTTCGTCGCGCAAATTATCAAGAATCTCTTCTTCTGGGACATACAGGAATTCAGCTTCAGAAATAACTCCTTGGCAAGTATTTAAGGTTCTGTGTGGAGTGACGGAAACAGTAAAGCAACCAAGGACAGTTGATTTTGATAGTATTTCTGATTGAGCTTCTGTAGATACCTCAATCAGTAGATCACCAGACCGAAGTTTTTTTAAGGATTTTACTGTGCCAATAAAGGATTGAATTGTCTTGTTGATGAGAAAAGGTGAAACAGATTGAAAAGAAAGTTGAGTGGTTTGATTATTGTAACTCAGTAATTTTATAATAAAAAAGCGGGCGTATGAAAGTGTCAAAGTAGTTTGTTGCTCCCTCGGAGAGGGAGAAGAATTGATTAAATTAATGCTCATAATAAAGAGAAAATGTTCAGACGCCGATATCACCACCCACCACGGAGTTCAACGAGGGGATACAGATTTCTGTATTAGTGTTAGTCGGGTCTATACGCTAACAGTTACCCCTGTGGCAGACACCACCCTTAACGCGTTGCTCAGTGGGTAACCGATCGCTTGATCCCTGGCCGATAACGAAGTTCAATCGACCAGCCGATTGGTGCACACGGGACCAATGCATACCTCCCGTTTACCTGAAGCTAGGGCCGAAGCAATGTATTGGATCAGTATATCGCCCCTCAACTGCCAGGATCCCCTTTTCCAGGGACACGGGTCTCCACGCACGGCAAACACGTGGGTGATATAATCCCCAAGAGGAGCTAAATGCACAGACTGGCGAAAAGCTTCTTAAGGGGAGCCCTCGCCTCCGAAGAGGCAACCACAACGAGGGAGGAAGAAAAAGCAAAAAGCAGAAGGGTAGAAGAGAGGGAAAAGGAAAGGGAGAAAAGATCACTCAGGTACCCCGGGGTTGTGAAGCCCGTACAAACCTAAAGAAGGAATGCCCCTGGGGGCTTGTTCACACAGTTGGCTTAAACACAGTTGCATCGGTTTGAGTACAGCTAGTTTTGAAGGGTTTTTTACTATTGAAGAGTAAGATATTCCAGGTTTCGGGGTGCGATCGTTAACAATTTTTCGGGCCTCCGGAAATGATATGTTTTGTTGCACTTTAATTGTTTGGATTTCTTTTTCAGTTACAAATTTAACAAGACCTGGCAAAAGCTGGATGGTCAACTTTACAGTTCACACAGCAAAGAGATGATGATGTACAGATATCTGTCTTATGTTCTGTACTAGAACATTTCGCACAGGTCTCTTTGCCGAGGCAAGCCATGAAAGAGTGGCCAAACCTTTGGCATTTAAACAACAGACAGGGTTAGGTATGAAAGATCGTACTGGGCAGTTTATATAGACTATTTTAACATGCTTTGGTAAACTTGGTGTATTGAATGTTAGTATAATGTGTTTGGTGGGTATTTTTTGACTATTTTTTGAAATAATGATTCTTTTGACATTGGTTACATATTGTTGGGACAGGGATTCAAGGATGTCTTGTTCGGTGTCATGAACTAAATCGGATTCAGAAATTACTACTCGAGATGAATTTAAAGTTTTGTGTGGTGTTACAGTTACAGCTATTGGACCGACGAATTTTATTTTTTGTATATTTGAAGCCTGAGTTCCATTTGATACCTCAACAAGTACATCTCCTGCTAGTGTTTTTTTTATGTTTTTAGTTTCTCCTACCATTCCTATTATAGTTTTATGTAGTAAAATAGCTGATATATTTTTTAGGTTTCCCTCATTACTCTTTATTATAAAAAATGTGTGTTCTGATGTATTTTTCCATTATATTTATCACATAGGTGCTCCACTGAAGGAGAAATGGGTTTTGAGTTTTCCATGATTGAAAATTAAATATTCAGTCCCCGGCGGCACCACCCACCATGGAGTCCAACGAGGGGATACAGGTTCCTGTACCGGTGATAGCCAGGGACTATACGAACCCAATTCACCTCTATGACTGCCCTAAAGGAGCTAGTTGGTGAGTAGGTCCTTAGTCCTAGCAGGAGGTACCCACCAGCCGATCAATGTACTGGGACCAAAGTACACCTCCTGTTTATTCGAAGCAGGAGCCGAAGCAATGTATTGGGGCGTTATGTTGTCCCTCAATCACCAGCATCACCTTTTCCGAAGACACAGGTCTCCACGCACGGCAAACACGTGGGTGATATAATCCCCAAGAAGACCTAAATGCACAGACTGGCGAAAAGCTTCTCAAGGGGAGCCCTCACCTCCGAAGAGGCAACCACAATGAGGGAGGAAGAAAAAGGAAAAAGCAAAGGGTAGGGGAGGAGAACAACGAAAGGCAGGAAATATTACTCAGGTACCAAGGGGTTGTGAAGCCCGTACAAACCTAAAGAAGGAATGCCCCTGGGGGCCGAGTAAAAAGAAATACCCAAAATCATAGGATTTTAAAACTAGAATAATGTAATATTTATTTACGCATAAGGATTTTCCGATTATAAAGATCTTCACAATAGTTATATGATCACGAAAATAACCATTTGACAAAAATCAACAGCGCGACACATAATTAGATCAACCTTTAAAATATAATTTTATATTTTAATGTTCCTATAAGAGGAGGCAGGAACGAAATAGATTGAAGAAAGAGGTAGAAGGGATAAAAAAAAATTGGCTCCTGGAGCTGTATTACCAATCGTTTGAAAGCATCTCGTCGTTACTTCCAGCAAAAGGCCCCTTTAGCAGACCGTTCTCAGAATCTCTGCATATCCGTCCAAAAGAGAAAAAGACCCGTATTCTCGTTGTGTCCCCTCTTTATAGCCAATGTCCCTCCTGTTGCCACCATCCTTCCAGAAATTTTTAGGATGGATTCCATCTGGGCAAGCAAATTTCTGATTGGCTCCTGGACGATGATAGTTTCTCCGTTTCAGCATCTCGCCGGTGTCCACCCGCAACTTGGGGGTTCGGGTGGGGCGAAGACCGCTGTCGGACGATGAACTTGAGCATTGACACTACCTCTACTGCATTCCTTCAGAGAGGGGGAATAGTTTTATGGGTTTGCTGCAAAGGGGTGTTGGGTGGAACGAAAAAAGCTTCGTTTCGTGAAAGGGACAATGGCTGACCGAAGACAGAACACCTTCATACGCAATGCACTTGGAATGATGGAGCCGAAAAAAGAACCAGAGGAAAGCTCTGGTTAAAAACATATCCCACAGGAAAGTAAATCAGACAGTGGATAGAAAAAGCACAATATAATAACACTCAAATGATAGCTTGATAATTTTTAAAGGTTTTACAGGTCAAGCATCTCTTCGGTACTTCCAAATATTTAAAAGTATGTACATTTACAACACAAATATACAAAAGGGGATGTAATGAAACCCTTTATAAGAGAAGAACTCCAAAGTTAAATTACTGAAAAAAAACTTAGAGTATGCAACACAACAGCCGACAGATAGCACGTGTACAGTTTCGGGCGTGAATTGGCCAATTCGAGTCTTTTGATGCGAGAAAGAAGGACACTGACAACTCAATTTCTAGTACCTGGCACCTAAAAGAGTCTCGGGAAGATCGGACCCGCTCTCTTTCTTTTCATGTTTTTTCACCATTTTTTTCATGTTGCGACCTCGTGTCATCCTTCGCGGTGAGCCCCCAGGGGCATTCCTTCTTTAGGTTTGTACGGGCTTCACAACTCCGGGGTACCTGAGTGATCTTTTCCTTTCCCATGGGTTTACTTTCTTTGGTAAACATGGGGGTTGCGCTCCCGGGACACGCAAACGATCTTTCTCTATCTTCATTCCATTACTTTATTCCCCACCCCCTCCTTTTTTTCACATTTCACGTCTTGCGAATCGGAATATATATTAAAATATCTTTACATTGAAAAATCACCTGAAATTCATTCTTTGGTATATTTTATAAAATACATTCTATTAGTTGTGTTAACTTTTATTTATTTAAATTTATCATTTATTTTTCTCTTATGCTTCTTTTAAAAAACGTCAGTACGTTTTTTCTGACCCGCATGTTTGCCGTGTGCGGCGTCCCGTATCTGGGGAAAGTGGAGTCCTGGGGCACCTGATGCGTGCTGTTTGGTCCATGGTTCTGCGTAGACGGGCGGCTGGAGTTAACCTGCTCTGGTCAATCGGCTATCTCAATTTCTCTGGGGTTCACCACGTCAGAGCATTTGACCCCTCTGTCGTGCTGAACTCTACTAAATTGGGTATTTAAGGTTAGTGTTGCAGTTAGGGATGCCCTGGGCGAACCGGCGGTCTCACATCCCGACACTGTAGCGCTATATTCTGGTTTTGACTCCTGAGGCAGCTCCGTGATCTGTTTCTGGACAACTGCCGAATACTGCCTCCCCTGATTGGGCTCCACGGAGGGCGGGGGCGCACCAGAATGAACAATTCCCTTTTGTCATGGATCCTAAAACTTTTTCTTGCCCAGACGGAGGCCTTAATCCGTCAAACACAACTGAACCACTTTATCAACCAACAATATCTGAAATTCCCGAAAATGCACCTTTAAATAATCAATATAACAACCCACCAAAATTTTTAATTATACATAGCGAACATGGACTACTTGCAAAAATGTCACCCTTTCTAATTCAAAAATACATTCATAATGCTGCCGGCGAAGTTAAAAATATCAAAAAAGTTAGATCTGGAGATTTATTAGTCGAGTCCGTATCATTCAAACAGACAGAAAATCTTTTGACAATTAAAAATTTTGGAGTCGTAAATGTTGAAGCTTTTGGCCACAAAACATTAAATTATGCAAAAGGAGTTATCTCTTCCTAAGATTTAATCATGGTTTCAGACGAAGAATTTGTAAATGAAATGAAGGAACAGAAAGTATGCGCAGCTAAAAGAATATTCATCAAAAGAGATGGAAGTTTTATCCCCTCACGAAATGTTTTTCTAACTTTTGACAGCCCAATAATGCCATCCAAAATTAAAGCTTGTATGTGAGCTGTGAGGTACGTCCATTCATCCCAAACCCTGTACGTTGCTTCCTGTGCCAGAGGTTTGGACACGCAAGAACCTCTTGTCGTGCACAAATTACCACCTGTGCACGATGAGCTAAACCCGACCACGACCACACTACCTGCACAGAAACAGAATTTTGTATCAATTGTAAGGGAGGACATGCTGCTTATTCAAAGGAATGCCCTCGATGGATTTCAGAAAAAGAAATTCAATTTTTAAAAGTCACAAAAAATCTATCCTACCCTGAATCACGCTCTCCACGTCCGAATACCTCATACGCTGCTGCTATTACAAAATGCTCTAAAACAATCAGCACTCAAACAGAAAACGAAGTAATTGAATCTCAAATAGAAAACGAAAATATAATACCAACTGAATTACTAACTAAATCGCAAACAACGAATGAAGAACTCTGTGTAAGAGTATTTAAACTCCTAATGCCACTGTAAACAAAACCATGGAAAATACTAATAATCAAATAACAAATAAATACCTAAGCAAACCACAAAGCTATAATAACAAAATACCAAAATTGCCGGTACAACAAAAGCCTAAATATTCAAAAGGTAAACATGCTAAATCTCTGACACAGCCAAAGAATATTCCTAGAAAATTATCTGACACTGAAATAAACCTGCATCCATCTGACCAAAGCGATATGGAGTTTCATCAAGACTAGGATATAGATCTGAGAAAAAGTTTAAAGAAAGCTAAGTTACACAAAAAAAAAATGACCATACATCTAATAACTTGGAACTGTCACGGATTCCGTGCCCATATGGACGACATAAAAACTTTGATAAATACTTTTAATCCTATCTGTTTCGGTCTCCAAGAAACTTATCTTAAACTTAGCAATCCAGCAAACATAAAAAATTATAATTTAATACGAAATGACTACACCAGTGGCACACGTGCCACTGATGGCGTAGCATTAATGGTCTTACAAAAGTATCCTTATACTACCATTCTACTACACACCAGGATCCAAGCTGTAGCCATTCAGCTTCAAATTAAAGTTTTAACCACTATCTGTTCTATATATCTTCCACCTAATGAACATATCAATCAGCATGACTTAAACAACCTGATTACACAACTACCGCAACCATTTTTTATTATTGGAGATTTTAATGGATACAGCCCTCTTTGGGGAAGTCATAATTCAAATTCCAGAGGTCATCAAATCGAAAAATTAGTTGACGATCACTATCTCTGTCTACTGAATAATACTTGTAAAACGTACTTTCACCAACCAACACACACGTTTCATACCCTTGACTTAGTGATATGCTCTCCCTCCCTGCTTCCCATGTGGAAACGCAAAGTCAACAATGACCTGTACAGTAGTGATCACTTTCCTGTTGTTGTTGTGTCTAATCCTTCAGGATCTAGCAGCAGCTAGATCAAATCCATGAGACCGTGAACTCTAGCAAAGTCAAGCACCAGGAGTGGGCAATCAAGGACATCCGCCAAAGTGAGCCTCAAGCAATCGAGGATATGTTCGGGGGAAGCCGGTAACAGTTGGCACTTGGTACACGTTGGGACGACCCTGCGGCTAGAATCGAATGTCATGCATCTTAAGCCGCGTCCACACCGGAGAAGCAGAGCAAAACATGGATGATTGATTAACCCCGGAGACAGGTTTGGTGAATCAATCTCTCTGGTTTTTCTGGTTTGACAGCTCGGACACAAAATGTTCCATGTGCTCGAGATCAATCTGGTTGTTTGTGTGTTGAGGTTAAACTGCAAACTTATTGTTTGAAGCAAATTGTTTTAAGGTCCCGTTCTTTACGAAGTCGGCGCATAGTCGCGAGTGCAGCGTATGTTATCATTTAAGATTTATTAAAGAGATATAGGAAGAAAAGTTCCCAAAAAAGGCGACATTTGGTGACACCCGTAATGGAAAATATTCTCAGCAGCCAAAAGACTGAAAATGTATGTCTTTTGCTCACACGCAGTAGATGGTTGGTTGGATTGGGTTTTATGGCGCAAGGCCCAAAATTGGACAAGCTGCGCCAAACGCCGGATAAAACAATAAAAATTATTGTAGATGTAAAAATATTAAAAATCAGTGCAAAAAGATTCCAGCGCAAAATTGTTTTTGTTTTTTTACGATAAAATATTTTGAAAAAAAAGTCAATAATTTGAGCTTTAAATGTACCTAAAATATGCTAACCTACAATACATATGGAAGATAATGAATAAAAATATGATGTAAAAGACCAAGAGTAAGAGTTATGTATTTAAAAGTATGATGGTAATATATTCTATCGCATGTAAAAAGCCAATGGCATTTAAAAATGGGAAAAGATTTGGAAGGGGATTTTCACCTACTAAGTCATCCAATTTTAAAAATGAATAACTAAAAAATCTATTACGATGAGAGTTAAAAACAGGGCATGTAATTAAAATGTGATGAACAGTAAAAGGTACGCCACACACGTCACACGCCGGGGCCCTCTCTCCTAAGAAAAGATGCCTGTGTGTAAAACGTGTGTGTCCGATTCGAAGGCGCGTTAAAATCACGTCTAATCGACGAATCGTTAGGCAGGGTCGGATGGAGATGATTGGTTGGATAGCATAAAGTTTATTATTAGTTTGCATACCCCAATCTTGGTACCAATCGTTTAAAACAAGGTCTTTGGTAGTTAATTTAAGATCGTTATAAGGGATATCGATATTTATTAGAGTCGTCGCACTTTTAGCTGCAGCATCGGCTTGTTCGTTGCCAGCTATCCCTACGTGACCTGGGATCCAACAAAACAATACTTCGAAACCGCGTCGAGAGAGCTGACGATGAGCATTGAGTACATCTAATGCATAAGAGTGTCGAGGATTGTTCAATAACAAAGAATCCAAGACGCTTTTCGAGTCTGTATAAATAATAAATCGACCCCTTTTGAGATCAGCTATGTATTTTAATGCCTTGTATACTGCGAACATTTCAGCTGTAAAGATAAAAATAAAAGAAGGTAAATCGAAGTTAGCAATATAGTTCCCAGAAACGATGGCGCAACCAACGTAATCAGAAAGTTTGGATCCGTCTGTGTATACTGCTATATAATTTTTGTAAAAGTTTCTATGAGAAGTAAAAAGTTGACGATAGATAATATCATTGGTATTTAATTTTTTAAAACCATTAAAAATATCCAAGAGTTTTAATTTTTTTGTTTCCCAAGGTGGAGTAGGAAAAAATGGACGTTTGGCAACGTCAATGGTATTTAGAGGTGTATTACTCAGGGCATGCCGCATCCGTAGGCTAAAAGGTGGAATACAGGACGGGCGATTTAGGAAAAGGCGATCAAGTGAATTCTTAAGGAATAAATTTTTTAGTGGATGACAGGGATGACACATGATACGGAAATAAAATTGAAGCGACAATATGAGACGAGTGGAATCTCATGGTGATTCGACACATGTAACGCATAGGCTTTTGATGGGTGAGGTGCGAAAGGCACCCGAACATATCCGAAGCGCAGAGTGATGCACAGGATCCAGCTTTCGCAAAACAGATAAACGAGCGGAACCATAGGCTGCACACGCGTAGTCCATCTTTGATCGAATGATTGATGGATAAATGCGAAGCATGGATGATCGTTCCGCACCCCAAGACGTGTTTGAGAGCATTTTTAGTAGGTTCAGCTTTTTTAGGCACGATGCACGTAATTGCTCGACGTGAGGAAGGAAGGTAAGTTTTGGGTCAAACATAACTCCGAGAAATCTTACGCAATCCACAACTGCTATCCTGGTATCACCCAGGAGAATTTCTGGATCAGGATGCAGGCCTCGAAGTCGGCAAAAGTGCATACAAGATGTTTTTTCTGCAGAGAAGCTGAAACCATTTTCAACACACCACCTCGTCAGACGAGTTACAGTCGTCTGCAGTTGTCGTTCAATGAAACGCATGTCCTTTCCTTGGCAATATATAGTGAGGTCATCCACATAAAGATATCCTTGGACAGTTGGTGGTAGCTGGGATAGGATGTTATTTATTTTGATCGCAAATAACGTAACGCTAAGAACGCTACCCTGAGGTACGCCCTCTTCCTGGACAAAGGGGTCTGATAGGGTGGATCCAATTCTTACTTGGAACTGTCTTAAAGTAAGAAATTTTTCGATGAATATTGGTAGGTGTCCTCGAAACCCAAGATTATGAAGATCTTTTAGTATTCCATGTCTCCAAGTGCGATCGTACGCCTTTTCAATGTCAAAGAAAATAGAAACCAAATGGTTTCGGTGTAGGAACGCACGGCGAACTTGGGTCTCAAGAGCAAGTATGTTGTCTACCGTAGAGCGGCCAACCCTGAAACCGCTCTGATAAGGTGACAGAGCCCGAGTCGTCTCAAGGATGTATACGAGACGAAAATTCACCATCCTTTCAAGAAGTTTACACATGCAGCTCGTAAGGGCAATGGGTCGATAGTTGCATGGATTGGTAGGGTCCTTTCCAGGTTTAGGGAAGGGTACAACTATAGCACGTGTCCAAGTCAAAGGGAATACATGTTCCTCCCAAATACGGTTGTAGAGTCGTAGGATGTTAAGTAAGGAGGGACGGGATAGATGTTTCAGCATGACATAAGTAATACCATCAGGACCAGGTGAAGTCATCCTGGTCTTCTGAAGGCATCTTGTCAGCTCTTCCTCAGTAAAACTACAGTTATAGGCGAGTTCTGAGGGAGTGTTAAAATTAATGCGTTGGGATTCTGCCTGGCGTTTAATACGTTTAAATGTCTCTGAAAACGTGGTAGAGTTGGAGGCTGTAGAAAAAGCGCGTGCAATGGCATTTGCTATTTCAACAGTCTCGGAGACATAATTCCCATTTTCTTTCACGAACGAAATGGGCTGTTCGGAGTACAATCCCAACGCTTTTCGAACTCGGTCCCACAGTTGTTTTGAGGGGGTGACAGATGTTATGCTGGAAACATACCGTTGCCATGATTCCCTTTGGCTACGACGACGTGTTCGACGTGCACTGGCTTTGGCTTTTTTAAAGGCTATTAAATTAGCAGTTGTGGGGTATCGGCGAAATATGCCCCATGCCTTACGTTGAATCTTCAATGCTGCAGAGCACTCAGCGTTCCACCAAGGTCTACGGTGTTTGTGAAAGGATGGAGATTTCTTTGGTATTGTTGCATTAGCAGCTTTTATCAAAACATCAGTGACTGTTAAAACAGCTTCATGTATATTGCTCTCGACCATCTGTTCAGTAATAATGGCCCGAGATGTAAAACCTGGCCAGTCGGCTGCATCGTAAATGTAGCGTGATGGACGGCAAACAGGATCATTTCCATCAATATGGGTAAGGAAAATCGGGAAATGATCACTGTTAAGTAGATCACTGCCGACAAATAAAGAGAAAAAAGGTATAACAAAAGGAGAGCAGATGACGAGGTCAATGGTATGAAAGGTTCGGGTTGGCTCATGGAAGTAGGTAGCTTCACCGTTGTTAAGCAGACAGAGACAGTGATCAGTTATCAACTGTTCGATCTGTCGACCACGGGAATTAGTGTCCCTACTTCCCCAAAGTGTACTGTGAGCATTAAATTCACCAATGATGATAAAGGGCTCGGGCAATTGTTTTACCAAGTGTTCAAGGCTCTGTTGCTGGATGGAATTATTGGGTGGTAAGTATATAGTACAGATAGTGATCATCCGTCGCACTTGTATTCTGACAGCCACTGCTTGTAATCGTGTGTCGAGAGAAACAATGAGAGAGGGATATGCATGGGAGGTGAAGATCGCAACACCTCCTGAAGCTCTTCCTTCATTGCTGATATTATTATCTCTTCGAATACAAGTATAATGACGGATCTTCGCCGTGTTAGCCGACTTCAGGTATGTTTCCTGAAGTGCAACACAGGCGGGATTGTACTCTGTAATGAGGGTTTTGATGTCATCCAGTTTATTTCGTAATCCTCGACAGTTCCAAGATATAAAGGAACCTACCATTTAAGGAGATGGAGTGTCTCCGTTTATGATCCCAATCACTTTGTTGTCGATGGGATCATCAATTTCTTCATCAGATGGATGAAGTTTAACAATTTCGGTATCTTTTTCAGTACTTAAAAGGTTAAAAGGGTTGGATGTTTTCTGTAAAGATGTATTTTCTCTTGCTGATCTTAGTTTTAAGGCTTGAAGTGCTTTTGAACGGGCAACAGTTTTTGTTGGCGAGATTGCTCTTTTTTTGCTAGGTTCTCTTGTTTTAGTAGGTTCTTTAGTATTTAATGTAGTTGGCAATGAATTTAATCCAGGTATTGTTGTTTGTGTTGCTATACTTTGAAAGGTTTTTTGTACTGTAGATGCATATGATGTTCCAGGTTTCGGAGTTCTTGACTCAACGATTTTACGTACTTCAGGGTAGGACAAATTTTGATATACTTTCACGGATTGAATTTCTTTTTCGAACACCCATTTCATACAAGATCTTGAATATGATGGGTGGTTTTCTTGGCAATTTACGCAATGAGGTGGTCCAGTGCAATCATCACTGTTGTGTCCAACAATTCCACATCGAGCGCAGGTGTCGAGGCCACGACAGGAGATTTTTGTATGTCCGAACCTCTGGCATTTAAAACACCTTCGAGGATTCGGGACGAAAGCACGGACAGGGCAGCTTAAGTAAGCTGCTTTGATTCTATCGGGTAATTTCGGTGAATCAAAGGTTAAAATGAGGTGTTTGGTTGGCATTTTCACCCCATCTCGAAGTATAGATATTCGTTTAACAGAACATACGTTTTCGTTACGTAAATTGTCAAGTATTTCATCTTCAGAAACGTATAGCAAATCCGGTTCAGATATAACGCCCTGGCACGTATTAAGAGTTCTATGGGAGGTAACAAAAACAGTAAAGGAACCAAGTGAACTAGTTTTAGATAGGATTTGTGCTTGCGTTTCTGATGATACCTCAATAAGTAGGTCACCAGAACGAAGTTTTTTTAGAGATTTTATAGTACCGATAAAGGATTGAACAGTTTTATGAATGAGAAATGGAGATATTGATTGAAATGAAAGCTGAGGTGAAATAATTTGATTGTTGTATTCCAGTAATTTTACTATAAAGAAGCGAGCGTTGGAAAGAGTCATAACAGTTTGTTGCTCCCTCGGAGAGGGAGAAGAATTTAAAGAAATAGAAGTCATAATAAATTTGGAAAAAAGTTCAGACGCCGACAACACCACCCACCACGGAGTCCAACGAGGGGATACAGATTCCTGTATCAGTGTTAGTCGAGTCCATACGCTAACAGTTACCCCTGTGGCAGACACCACCTTTAACGCGTTGCTCAGTGGGTAACCGATCGCTTGATCCCTAGCCGATGACGAAGTTCAATCGACCAGCCGATTGGTGTACACGGGACCAATGTATACCTCCCGTTTACCTGAAGCTAGGGCCGAAGCAATGTATTGGGTCAGTATATCGCCCCTCAACTGCCAGGATCCCCTTTTCCAGGGACACGGGTCTCCACGTACGACAAACACGTGGGTGATATAATCCCCAAGAGGAGCTGAAGGCACAGACTGGCGAAAAGCTTCTCAAGGGGAGCCCTCACCTCCGAAAAGGCAACCACAACGAGGGAGGAAGAAAAAGCAAAATGCAAAGGGTATAGGAGAAGAAGAACGAAAGGGAGGGAAGATCACTCAGGTACCCCGGGGTTGTGAAGCCCGTACAAACCTTAAGAAGGAATGCCCCTGGGGGCCACACGCAGTAGAAATTACGCTTTTCCTACTGGGACACTTAATAAACCCTAAACTAATAGCCGCCTCGGAAAATAATCCACTTTATCGTTAACCCTGTACAATTTTGAACAAACCGTATTTTCAATCCTGCGACGGCGGCTGCGGCAACCACTTTTTTAATATATATATATATATATATATATATATATATATATATATATATATATATATATATATATATATATATATATATATATATATACAAACGTGCTTGCAAAATTGATATTAGCAGATTATTTCCCTACAAAATAAAAATTTCTTACTGAATATTTCACTTATATGTTCCAACATATTGAATGTCTCTTTCAATTCGGCATCTTTCGGTAAAACGTATTAATATTGCAGTGCAAAAATTTTAAATTTTCTTTAATTGCAAAAAAGTTTAAATACATTTTAAATATCCACCTCTTATTTATCTTAAACTAGCCACTGCGTGGTGATTGCTAAGAATTCCCATTTGGTTTGCGAAGCCTATTGGATAACAGTAATCATATCATTGGTTTGCCTCACAAACGAAATGGAAATTCGTATCCTATTGGAATGGATTCCCAGCAAATTTTAATTTGATTTGCTTCGCAAACTAAATTATGAATATTATGAACTATGATTTGCTTCGATAACAAACACCTCGGGCAACGCCGACCTCGTCATTGCCAAATTCAAATTGCGAAGAGCTCCAATCGGCGTGACGTCACAATCTCTTGCGAAAATATAAATATTTAATTGAAAAATTATTTATTAAAAGAAAATCAAATGGAAGGTAGAGATTTAGGGGTTTAGATTTTATTCAGATTTCAAATCTGTTGAAATTTTCATCTGTCTTTAACGATTCCGATTTTACAAAAAAGTACTTAACAATGCCAGTCAATATGTTTTTTTTTATTTGTTTTGCTTTTCTTCGCTGTGAAATGGTTTGAGCGTAGGAAATGAAATCTGTGATATCTCGAATCAAACGAAAGTCATTCTTCACAGAAAGTGGCGTTCGTGTTGGAAAAAATATGAGTTTCAATTTAAAATTATTCATTTATCGAAAATCATATTTTTAGGTATAGATCTAATGTGAAATTTTCCGCAAATCCGTTGAAAATTGTACT
Organism: Metellina segmentata; assembly: GCA_947359465.1. Classification (NCBI taxonomy): domain Eukaryota; kingdom Metazoa; phylum Arthropoda; class Arachnida; order Araneae; family Tetragnathidae; genus Metellina; species Metellina segmentata. Next base: position 125,682,419 of record OX375880.1, on the reverse strand, counting down.
CTATCTTTTACGATCAAGGATATTAAAAAAAACTACGTAACTAAAGTTTAAACTTTATTTGTTTTTTTAGTCTGGTGACAAATCTTTCTCCGCAAAATGAAAACGGAAAAAATACATTTAGAATCTGCTAACTTTTTTTGGAACTGTTATTCCAAAGAAGACAATAATAATTAAATTCCAATAAATTATTTTTATATGTTTTATATTGAATTTTAAAATTCAGGCTGGACACAAAAATTGCAAAAACTTTGGACTACCCGTGTGCCAAATTTCATCATTGTAAGTGTAATAGATTCGTCCGGACATTGCGTAGTGGAGGTCGGACACATCATTTTATAATAGCAGAGATTTGATGTGCAAAGTTCCCCAAGACTACTAATATAGACCATCTAAATACACATGGATGAACACATCAATTTTGACACTAATATGGGCAGATTACATTTTCACAACTAAGTTTTAATCGTCAACTATGTATAGCAAAACACACAATGCTTACAAATAGACTACTTAAATAATAGTATCACTTTACAATCCGAAGAAATATAAATATTTCTATGTTCCGATCCCCGACCCGTTTCTTAACGATGACCCCGGTGATTGATTGAACGTCGAGCAAGGGAACGAAAAAACGCCGTCCAAATAGAGCGAGCACGAGCACTTGCTTTCCTTTGATGTACCGACTAGAAGCGGATCATTTTGCTCGTGCTCAAAATGTTCGTTCATCGTCTACACTGAACGAGCTGCCAATCAAACCTGTCTCCGGGGTTAATCAATCATCCATGTTTTGCTCTGCTTCTCCGGTGTGGACGCGGCTTTAGGTGCCCACTGATAAGTCTCGAGACAGCCGCTTGTTCATGTCTGTCTTCGCCGATATCCAACACGTCTCTGGTCTTTTCCTACCATACCAGGGATGGGCAGGGGGGGTGAGCCAAACCTGCCAGTTACTATTTTTCGCCATGGAGAAAATCTCTTGAAAAATAAAGTTAGATCATAGTCTGTAGTTGCCGTTGCAGAACAGCCATTTTTTGCCAAGATATCCGCAACTTCGTTGCCAGGGACGTCGACGTGGGAGGGGATCCACTGAAAGTGAACCTCCCTACGCTTTGTAATAATTTTAAGGTTATTGAGGATCTGAATGCCTACGAGGTCATTAACCCGTCTCCTGTCCTGTAGATGTTGGATCGAGCTGCGGCTATCTGTAAGAATCCATATATCGCTAGAGTCTGTGGAGTGAAGGATGGTCTTTAATCCCTCCCCAATGGCAATCAATTCGCTCCTAAAAACCGAGCAGTTATCTGGGTTTCGTCTAAATGGGCTATTCCTTTTGAGTCTCTGGTTATTGCTCCAGTTAGATAGATATTCAGAGGTTATGTTCTGATTTTCATAGCTTCTCAACTTGTTGAAATATTTTACCAAATTCGAGTTTCTAACAAGACTAAGGGGTGGAAGATTGGCCTCGTAAAGTACTATATCATTTGGGCAGCTGTTTCTCAGGCCCGTTATAATGCGAGCTGCACTCAATTGCACTCTAATTTGAGGAGGTTAGATGTTGAGGCATAGAAGTACACTGGGAACCCATACTCAAGGATGGGCCTGATAAGCGCTATGTATTTAGTACCTTGTACCAATAGAAGCTGCTTTTTCCCTTCTCCATGAAATTATGTCTCTCACTTTCCTGTTATTTTATCTTATAATTTTAATGATATTTTACTTCCAAGACGCCCGGTGCGATACATTTTCACGAAGGCCAATTGGACTATTTTCCAGATGAAATCAAATATATCTAGCAACATGGTTGAAATGCCAAACATCAATGAAGCAATTGAAACAGTAACTTCCACCATAATAAAAGCATCTGACTTTGCCATTCCAAAAACATCAGGAAAAACACCGAGGCTATGGAAACCATGGTGGAACGAAATGTGCAGACGGGCCTATAAATCACAAAAGAAAGCCTGGAGCAAATTCCGCAGACACCCGACAACATCTAATTTAATCGAATGCAAGCGGACGAAAGCGGAAGCTCGAAAAGTTAGAAGACAGAGTCAGCGAGAATCCTGGCAAAATTATGTAAACTCCATACAAAATCACATACCATCAAAGCAAATGTGGGACAAGTCCGAAAAATTTCAGGCAACTACCATAATAATCATATATCTTTTTTATCTTTAAATGGACAAATCACTGACGTAAAAGCGATTGCTGATACTTTGGGAGCAGCGTTTTCAAAAGTATCCCACGAGAGTTCCTATCTTCAAGACTTCATCAACTATAAAAGACGTGAAGAACGAAAAACGTTGAACTTTCGGCCATCTTATCCAAGGGCTTATAATAACGATTTTACTATATCGGAATTTAAAATTGCACTAAAAAAAATCTCATCCAACATCACCTGGACCTGACACTATTCATCATGGCATGTTAAAAATCTTAATGAAAATTCGTTATTTCATATTTTATCTCTGTTCAATCGAATTTGGAGGGAACAGGTATTCCCGACGACATGGCGAAAGCCATTATAATCCCTATTCCAAAACCTGTAAAAGATCCTAAAGACCCAAATAACTACCGACCAATTGCATTGACAAGTTGCCTCTGCAAAGTAATGGAACGGATGGTAAATGCAAGACTAATTTACATTTTAGAACAAGAAAAACGGCTCTCTAATTTTCAAAGTGGTTTTCGTCTCAGCCGCAGCACTATTGACAATGCATTGATGCTTGAATCCTCCATACGTGATGCATTCGTGACCAAAAACCACTTGGTTTCGGTGTTCTTCGATATGGAAAAGGTTTACGACCGAACATGGCGCTACGGTGTCATGCGAGATATATACGGGATGGACTTACGGGGCAACCTCCTTATTTTTATTCAAAACTTTTTAATGACAAGAACTTTTAACGTCCGCTTTAATGACATTTTATCAGATGGCTTTTCGCAAGACGAAGGCGTTCCTCAGGGCAGTGTCTTAAGCGTCATACTTTTTACTATAAAGATAATTGGCATTACTGAACAACTTCCACCATATGTGCACGGAACGCTATTTGTTGACGATTTCCAAATATTTTGCTCGGGAATAAATATCCCTTTTATAGAAAGACAACTTCAAATGACAATTCGAATCATTAGCAAGTGGGCAAAGAAAAATGGCTTTGTATTCTCATCGCAAAAATCAGTTTGTGTTCACTTCACTAGAAAACGTGGCCTATATCTCGAACATCCAATTTTATTAGACGGAACTACTATTCCAGTAGTTCCTGAAACTAAATTTTTAGGTATAATGTTTGACTCTAAGCTAACTTTCCGATCACATATCAGCATCTTAAAACGAAAATGCAATTAGCCATTAAACATCATAAAAGTACTGGCAAACACCACATGGGGAGCCGACGCATCCTCTCTTTTAAAAATTTACAAAGCAGTCGTTCGATCTAAGCTTGATTACGGATGTGTCGTCTATGGATCAGCTGCAAAATCGACTCTACAAGCTCTAGATACAATTCACCATCAGGGCCTCCGAATATCTATAGGAGCTTTTCGAACATAACCCGTCCAGAGTTGGTATGTTATGGCAGGTGAGCCAAGTTTAAAACTTAGACGAGAGAAACTTGCTCTCAAATACTATTTTAAAGTTAAAACTAACCTTTCTCATCCATTATACAACAGCATAACCCATCCCAAATTAAAAAATGATTACTCTTTGAAACCATCTTTCATACCTTCATTTGGACTAAGAATTCCTCATATCTTGACTTCACTCGATATTGAAAATCTCGAGATATTTTCAAGAGAAAACGAACCTCCACCTTGGAGTGACAGAAATTTGCCAGTCACAAATGATTTCATTCAATTGCCGAAATCTTCTACACCAGACACTATTTATTTATAATTTTTTTATTGCCATAGACAAAGATATTCGTCTTACAAAACTGTGTTCACCGACGGGTCAAAAAATGGCGGTCACGTTGGCGCTGCGGCTGTATTCGAGGAGGTGGTAATCGCTAGAAAATTACATGGTTGCTGTTCGGTTTTTACTTCTGAAGTATATGCTATTATTTTGGCACTGGTAAGGATACCTACATTAAAAGATAAAAAATGTATTATATATTCCGATTCCAGGAGCTGCATAGATGCATTGAAACATTTTACCCCAAAAAGCGATCCCTTAATACTGTACGCAATTAAACAATATTTTATTTTAAAGGACGAAAAATTTGATATTATTTTTTGCTGGATTCCCGGACATGTGGGTATTAGAGGTAACAAGAGAGCTGACTTGGCGGCCAAGCAGCTAATCACAGCAGCTAAATTCAAAAGTACCATTTCCAGATATTGAATCACTCTTAAAACAATCCATAAACTCATGTTGGCAAAACACTTTCGACCTCGAAGTACAAAACAAATTAAATTATATCCAGACATCCATTAAAGGCTTTAATAAAACTATCTTAAATCGAAATCATGATACAAAACTCGCAAGACTCCGAATTGGACACACTTATTTTACTCATGGACACCTTTTACGTGGAGAACCTGCTCCAATGTGTCGCAAGTGTAACACTATATTTTCATTCAGACACATCTTAATAAAATGCCCTGATTTGAACTTCCATATACTCGTTCGATTTGGTATTTATCACCCCAGTTTACATGAACTTTTATCGGATCCTTACCACCAAAACCTGTTTTTATTTTTAAAAGACATTGGTTTTATAAACTATATTTAGATTATATCACCTGACTCTTTGAGTCATATATATATATATATATATATATATATATATATACGATATTTGGCGCAGCTTGGCCAGATCTGGCCCTGGCGCCAAGAAAAAATACCCAACCCAACCAACTTTCGCGGTGACCCCACGCGCCCTTTTGGAACCCATCTTGTGCTGAGTGTCTCGCTGCTCGTCAGACACCGGTAACATCATCTCGATTTTGGCTTTCGAAGAGTCGTCATTCTTATGAACAGTAGACTTCTTCCATCACTTTTTCACGATTTTTATGCTTATGAGCTTAGTAAAACTTCTGATTTGCATCGATTTCAGCATTTTGTTTCGTACCATTTCAGGGCGCGGAACCCACGAATAATTACTAGAGGCGTGTAGGATCCAGTTGCCGAAATACGTTCGTTTCTGTGGAGAAAGCAAAGAGCATATACGACCATCTATCAATGTTTAGAAAGAAGATTGAAAACCCTGATCGCAGATACTGAGGACAGGAAGACTGCATGGGAGACGTTGAAACTTCACTTTGAACCTACTTCAAGAGCAAAATTGGCCGGCTTAGTAGATGAATTTTTCGACATGCGGTTCGACTCTGAGGAAGAAACGATTGGAATTTACAGTAAGAAAATTGCTGAAAACCAACTACAGATCAAAGATTCCGGGTTCGAAATTCCAGAGCTTCTTGTATGCTTTCAACTTATACGAAGATTACCTCCGGATTATGATAACCGAGTCCAACATATGTACAGGTTCGAGGATGCAGTGTTTACAGTAAAAAACGTTACGAAACAATTACTTGCCGAAGCTGGAAAAATCGATTTAAAAAGAAAAGATGAAGGAAAATTTGATACAGTGATTAGAAACGCCTATGCTTCAAATAATAGAGCAATACATGCTGCATAGAAGAAATCGACCAATAAATCTGAACGCAGTGGAGGTGTGCTGGACCTTGATAAAACGTCACGCAGAAATGACGAAGCTTAATGTGTAGGGTCATGTGGGTATTGTCACAAAATAGGACATACTGAAAGCCGATGTTTCAGGAAGAATAGACTAGTCAAGAAGTCAGCCAGAGATGAAAACGGTGCATGTTTTGCTGACATTGTACTTGCAACCACTTCACCTAGTAAAAATCTTGAGGAGTTCCTCGTCGATTCGGCTGCTACTTCGCATTGCTGTAATCAAAGGGACTAGTTTTATAACTTCAAGCTGACCAAACCTGCGTCTATTTTAGTTGGAGACCAAGATTCGACATCGAAAGTCCTTGGAATAGGAGATATCGACTTTGTAGTAAAAGACATTTCAGGTAATGTAAAAATTATACTGAAGTATTGTATACTCCTAATATGCGCGCGCGTAGAAACTTAATAGGTGGTTCAAATATAGATATTGCAGGTATGAAAGTTATTTGGGGTGACAATAAGATGATTATATATACTAAAAATGATAATTATTTCTTTACTGTACCCTTAATTGATAAATTGTATATAGTAAGTGGATATCCTAAAATATATAAAGAATCTGGTAATGTGTGTATCTTTAAATATTAGTACTTTTCACCGGAGATTTGGTCATGTTAATGTTCCCCTGATAGAGCATATGAGTAGAAACAATTCCATAAAAGGAATTGAAAATTTATGTTCTAAAGCTAATGACAAAAATCGTGATGTTTGCAAAATTGCTAAATCCAATAGAGTGTCTTAAAAAACAAATGAGTACAAACGACTTACTACTAATATCTTACTAAGAGTTTATATGGATTTGTGCGGTCCTCCTCCAGTGAATTCTTTGGGTCGGGGAAAGTATTTTCTGTCAATCATAGATGACTATTCACGTAAAGTTGAGGTTTACGTAATCAAAAGTAAAACTGAAGTTTTTAGCTGTTTTAAAACTTATTTGTCTAAAGTATAAAGGGAAACAAATTGCAAGTTGAAGTGTGTGAGAACTGATAATGCTCTCGACTTCGTGCACAAAGAGTTTGAGAAATTCCTCGGGGTGAATTAGGAAATAAACATGAGCGTACATCTACGTACACAAGTGAATACAATGGGGTCGCTTAAAAATTTAATAGGACTGCCATGGACGGAGTACGTGCGATGCTCCAAGACAGTGGATTGCAACCATGTTTTGGGAGGAAGCCCTTATGGCATTTATGCACATCAGAAACCAGTGTGTACACAAACTAACAGATGGGTTGACTCCTATAGAAGTATGGAGTGATCACAAACCCTCTGTGAAACATTTCAAAATATTCGGATCTCTCGCTTTCGTATATATTCCTAAAATTCACAGGAATAAACTTCAACCGCGTGCAAAGCCTGGAATTTTGGCGGGCTATGCGACAAAAACAAAAGGTTATAGGATTTTTATCCCTAAGGAACGTAAATTTTTTTGAAACGTTCATGTCAAAATTGATGAAACTAAGAAAGGGGTTAATTCTTTAGTATAGATAAATGTTCCGATTATGCTAGATTTGACTTAAATGCGGATTTTTATGAAACAACTTCCGATGACGACTCAAATCAGATAAAAAAAGATCATACTATTGATACTCGTGATATTTTAAGTGCTTTAAATAGAAGTGAGTGGGAAAGAATAGAAAAACCTCGCACAATGAGCAATAGAATTGATGTATGTTACTATCCACCAAATTCTAGCGTTAGATTAAGATCTGTAAATGATGCCAGAAAATATTGTAATGAAAATAAAATAGATTTTAATAATGATAAATTTTCTTTCAACCTGATTGTATTGTGAATACTCTAAAAATGATGTAGATTATTCTAACATGTCTTATTTTCAAGGCAAAAAGGATTATTTAAGTGATCAATTGGAGGATATATTTCACGAATGTTATAGCATTGAAATACCAAAACATTTCATGAAACGCAGCAAAGTCAGAATAAGGCTAAGTGGGATACTGCAATGGCTGATGAACTTCAAATTATGAAGGATCGAAAGATTTGGGATCTGGTTGATCCACCTTCTAATGTTCCAATAGTTGGAAGTAAGTGTGTTTATACAGTAAAATTGGATGATAAAAAGAATCCGAAAAAATATAAAGCCAGGTTAGTGGCACAAGGGTTTAAGCAAAGACCAGGCGTTTATTTGAATGAAATATCACCTGTTGTAAATTTTAACATTATCAAGTAACTATTTATACTATTAGTGTCTAGATTACATTGGCATAATGTTCAGTTGAATATAAAATCTCCCTACCTCTATGGTAAACTAAAAGAACCAATTTATATGAGGCAACCGGATCGGAAGGTTCCTGGTTCGAATCCGGGGTCAGGGCATGGATGTAAATTGTGCTGTCCTTTGTTAGGGACAATGATGGTCCACCCACTGGGTGCCACTTCACAAGTGACCATCCCTTCTGGCCTTGTATAAGGCTAAAATGACCTCGGTCAACACTGTACTTTGTATTGTATTGTATTGTATTTGTCTTTGCAATTGTACTGCCTTGCCATTGGAAATAAAAATAAAAAAAATATGAGGCAACCACCTGTCTATGTAGTAAAAGGGTTCAAAATAAATTGTGTTTTTTAAACAGCAATTTATGGTTTGCACCAAAGTTCACGGGAGTGGAACTTTGAACTTGATAGTATATTGAAACAGTTAAGATTTTTGTTAAACTAAATTGGACTATTTGTGTATATAAATTTAAAGGGGTCCGAGACACATCAGAATTTTTTTTTAATAATTAATTTTGAATTTTTTTGTACTGATTACCCATTTAACTACTAACAATAAAATCACAAAACAAAAGTTTTCCAAAATGTTTAAAAAAATTTTAAATTAAAATTTTTTGAAAAAAGAGGGGTCATTTTAAATTGCTAAAATTCAAAATATTCTTGGTCAATTTTCAAAATTCTCGCAGTAAATTATTCACAAATTTAAAAACTTTAATTTTGATCCAGCAACTTAAAAAATATTAATTCAATAAAAAATAAAAAATATTTGAATAAAACCTTCTAAAAATTTTAAGGTACTTTTTTTTTAAATTATATTTTTAAAAGTAAATATTTGTTTTAAATTTGCAGAATCAAAAGTAAAGTATAATGCTTGAAAAAGATGTATTCCAAATTTCAACCCTTAAACTTTATCGGTTCTTGACTTATAACAATTTGAATACAAGAAATCTTAAAAAAATACATCATGGAGAAAAACGCATTTAAAGTTTTAAATACAGATTCACAAGTAATAAAATGCTTAAATACCCTTTAAGAGCATCCAGATGAGTATCTAACTCCTACTTTCCACTTAAATCTTTGGTTTAGTTTGATTTTTGAAAGTTCTACCTTTTTTCTGCATAGTTTAAAGGTCTCCGTAGACTTAAATAACGTCTTTCACAGATGTTGTTGTCAAGACAACAGCTCTCTGAGTTTTAGATTTTCAAAACAACGAACTACAAAATTAATTCTATAGCTCTAATTAAGACAGAAGCATGATTCAACCGTCATTTTAAGCAGAAAAACACAGCAAACTTTTTAATAAAATTTTTTTTTTCGAAAATGTGACATTTTTTGTGTCTCGGACCCCCTTAAAAGTAATGTTATATTAACCGTCTATATTGGCGATATAATCTTGTATGGTAAAACAAATTATTTAATTCAAGAAGCAGTTGAATTAAGTAAAAGTAAATTTGATGTTACTGAACTTGGACAGACTAAGTACCTATTGGGCGTAAATTTTGAATACGTTAATGATTGTTTATATATGCATCAACTAACATATATTGAAAGATTAATTACTAAGTTTTCTAAACTACCAAAGTCATTGTTAAAGCTTCCTTTCAAAGTAGGCTATATGCTGCCTTACAAAATTATTCCTGAAAGTGATATTGTTGAAAACGATTTGATGAAAAAATATCCTTATACGACACTTATTGGTTGTCTATCATATTTTTAGCTGACCGTAGCAGACCTGAGATTTCACATTCAGTAAATTTAATGTCTCAATTCTGTAACGATTGTTACTGATATTGTAAACTAGGTTTTTATGACTAAAAATTACTGAATCAATCTTTCCAATGTTCCAGGATCTGAATTGAATTGTTACTCTAATGCTAATTGGGGATCAGATTTAACCTACCGTCACTCGACGAGAGGTTATATATTCTATTTTGGTAACGTAGCATTTGCATGGAGATCAAGCAAGCAGAAGTGTATTGCTCTATCATCCATGGAATCTATATTTGTGGCTCTGTGTGAGAGCGTTAAAGAATCAACAGTGGCTATTTGTCCCAATGTACATCCGAAAATGTTCCGTATGGGTGTGTTATTCTCTAAGTTTGTATTTCTGATATAGACAGATTGCTGTATAAGTGATATGTTCTACTGGTAAAAACTCAGTCAGGTTAAGCTTTCTTGTAAATAAAGTGATAGGTTTTATTTAAAGGAGAGTTTCTTATTATGCATGAAACCTACACCAAACAGATAACATAGTGTAAAGTGGGACCCTTCAGCGAGACTTGGAAAGACATCTCATGACTATAGACAAGTGTCATCGAGGCTAGACGAAAAGGATGACGGCTCTGTTCTGATCTGGCATCTATGGAGTGGTTGGAAAAGCTGGAAGCTCTAGAGATGATCGTTCGAAAACTTGTTGAGTGAACAGCGTTTTTGTTCTGGCTCTGATCCTGGGAAAACTTTGCGGTAGAACCTCTACCAGAGTTCGCTTATTCAACAAATTTTCTCGGATATCCCACATGGGATGATATTTCATGTGCTTTGACCAACGTCATTGTAGCCGAAGTGTGATCAATTAAGCTTTGTATATAACTGTAAATAAAAACTCATTAGCCAAAAGTATTGTTTAAGTTATTTAGTGTCAAATGCTACAGCACTTTAAAATTGTAAATTGGTGGCAGTCTACTTGGATGGTTTAACATAAAACCTGGACCTCCAATTAGCTTTTCAAAAAAAAATTGAACTTTTATCGAGCCAACATGGCTGCTGAAACATGTGTTGCTGAATTCGAAGCAAAACCTGTGTAAGTTGTGCATTGAGCCAACCTGGCTGCTGAAACCTGTGTTGCTGCATTCGAAGAAAAACCTGTGGAACTATTCATCGAGCCAACTTGGCTGTTCTCGAATAAAGAAGAAGTGTGTCAAGTACCTAACTACTTCTGGTGTTGCCTGTGCTCCGGGAAACCTTCCGAAGGAAGGTCCTTAGAAGAAAACTGCAAAAGAGTGGGTACTCTTTTTATAGAATGCACTTGAGCCAATTGGGTTGTTTTATTGAATTTAAATTAACTGGTGTGCTAAAATTAAGGGAATTACTTCGATTGTGTTTATGATTGTTATGCTCCGTAGTGATACTCAGAAACAATAGAGTGATTTATGTTAGGGATTTAATGTTTTTTTGTGTGAAATGTACATGTTTTATCAGTAGTTTTAGTGTAAAACTAGTGAGTTAAAATTTTCCACTGTGAGAATTATTGTGAATTATCATAGAAAATTAAATTGAAGATTGTAGTAATTGAAAGTATAGGTACGGTATTGCTCAATTTTAAGCTATGTAATTTTTAATGAGAGCAACTAAAGCCGAGTTACTCTCAATAAAAACGAGCAGATGGTTTTGGCGAGTTAGCAGTAGAATCAATGAATAAGGCTCAAATTATCAGGCTCATTAAAGCAATACAAAATTATAATGAGGAAATGGTGCAAGCTTCTGTAGAATCGGTGCGGGAAGAAAGGAAAAGGCAGTTGGAATTAGAGGAAAGGAAAGAACAAATTGAGTTAGAGAAACTTCAAAATTTCATCTTTTTCAAAAAATCTTAGAAATTGAAGTTTAACTTCCCTTTTATTACGCAATAAATTTCTAATGCTTTGACACTTTGAATCCCTTTCTTGATGTTGTACTATATCGTTCTGTAAGCGACTTAGCAAGGAAAATTCCGTAAGCTGTTTATTTACTCTTTCTCCCATCAGCAACTGATGATCACGATCAATTTTTGTATTAACGGGTGGGTAGGCCACTCCTCTTGATAAAAAATCTGCCACCTTGTTGCATTTACCTGCTATAAATTTAATTTCAAAGTCAAAATGGAAAAGAGCCATGATCCATCTCGCTATGCGGTTCATTGGATCACGCAGCTTTAGAACGTGAGTCAACGCGGCGTGATCAGAGAAAATTTGAAATTTTCTTCCAATTAAGTAATGTTTAAAGTAACCAGTTGCAAAAACTATGGCCAAAACTTCACGCTCGGTAGTTGAATACCTCGTTTCAGCGTCTTTAAGTTTCCTGCTGGCAAAAGCCACTGGTCTAGGAAAACTGTTGTCATCTAATTGGGTCAAAACACATCCCAGAGCTTCTTGCGAAGCATCCGTGTATAAATAAAAATCTTTACTCATATCTGGCAAAGAAAGACAAGGGAATTTTTTTAGGCTCGATTTTAAATCCTCAAACTCTCTTTGAGCCTCAATGTCCCAACCAAACTTTTCTTTTTCTTTTGTAAGCTTCGTCAAATTTAAAGAGCGTAGAGTAAAATCCGGAATGAATTTTCTGTAATAATTCATGCAGCCTAAAAAACTGCGCACGTCCTTCCTACTCTGAGGTATCCTAGCGTTTTCTAGGGCTTCAACATTTTTTGGGTCAGGCTTGACCTCTCCTTTTTCAATTAAAAACCCTAAGTACCTGATCGCTTGTTTCATGAACACACATTTTGAAGGCTTTAGCTTTAAATTGAATTTTCTTAAACGATCGAAAACTAACTCAAGTTTACTCCAGTGAGATTCAACATCCTTTGAGGATATTATGATATCATCAATATAGCAAGAAATATTTAACGGCTGTAAACCGGACAATACAATAGACATTAATCTGTGAAAAGAAGGAGCACTGGTTGACAGACCAAAGGGTGTCCTAGTGAATTCGAAAAGGCCTCTGTGAGTGATGACCGCAGTTTTGTGAATGTCTTCAGGATGAATAGTTTGTTGGAAAAAACCGCTTGTTAAATCAAGGCTTGAAAAATATTTAGCCCCAGCCAAAGAATCAATAGCTTCATTAATGTTGGGTATTGGATATGAATCTGGTATAATTTTAGCATTCAGAGCTCTGAAATCCGTCACAAATATAAATTCTCCAGATGCTGTCTTTACCAGAAGTACGGGAGCAGCAAAAGGAGAGGATGATTCCTGCAAAATCCCGGCTTCTAGTAGCACGTTTATTTGTCTATCCATTTCATCTCGCAGATTGTATGGAACACGGTAGGCCTTCTTTTTTACCGGCACCTAGTCTGATAAATTGATCTTGTGTGGCAGGGCGCTACATCCTCCCAAATCCAATACCGATCTGGCAAAAACATCCCTATTGTCTCTCAAAAAACTAATTAATTTTTGCCTAATGCCGTCTTCAATGTGATCAAAATTAAAGTTTGCTTCCCACTCTAAATCAGCTTCATCACAAGCTCCCCAATTTATATTTTCCAAGTCCTCTTGAAAATAATTTACCTCTTCCAAGGGCGCTTTTTGTAGGGGCTCAAGGTGTACCAACTTTAATCCCTTATTTAAATTTAAATTTTGGTTAGAAGTGTTTAAAACCATGATCGGGATATTGATTATGCTGTTACTCCAATGAATAGAACGGCAAATCGCAATATTCTTAAGTTTTATCGATTCGGCCAAAAACATTTCAGACCCAATCTCTCCCCTTACATTAGCCTGCACAACTTTCTGACTGAAAGGAGGAATTGTTTCTTTCTTATTTAGGTACGCGAAAGGTTTGGAAAAAGAATTACAAATTCTCATCTGGTCATTTTGTTCCGCGGATGCTACGCTATGGATCGAAAAGCCTTTATTTGCATCCCTCCGTTTAGTTTCATTATCCATACAGGGGTCAATCCACCATTTAATTACAAATTTATCACAGCTAACAGTTTTAGCCTGAAAGTTTAGGTTGCAATTTTGTTTTACCAAGATGGAATTTCCTAAAATTACCTGAAAATTCGGTGAAATATTCTCCTTGGTTATGAAAAATTCCTCTTTAAATTCGTGGCCTTCAATATCTACAGATAAATATGTTTTGTGCTTAATGCTCAAATCAGAATCCCTAATCGTTCGCAAGGAAACGTTACAATTTTCCTCCAACTTCATACCTTTCGATATAGCATTCCTGTGAATTAGATTGAGCGATGCTCCCGAATCCAACAATGCTTTTATCACCTTACCCCCTATAATGCATTTTATGATTGGCAAATCCGTTGCCCTTCCCTCCATCGCATAATTTCTTTCCACCTGCACCTTGGGTTCAATCTGATCAACTACAGGTGTGCTGATCGGACCCCCTTTTAGTTTAAAGACTCATTGTAATTTCTTGCGTAAAAGGAATTTCCTCCATTAGTTTCCCTCCTTGGTTGTCTTGGTCGCGCATTATTATTATTTTTTTTTATTTTTTTTTTTTTTTTTAAGGCTGGACATCTTTCACAATCATTCAAATGTTGTGTTACATGTAAAAAAAAAAATTCTGTGAAATTTTTCTTCGTAGAAGGGGGATATTAATGTTATGTTACGATTTCCGATGGCCCTCACTTCCTCCTATGTATGGCCCCCAGGGGCATTCCTTCTTTAGGTTTGTACGGGCTTCACAACCCCGGGATACCTGAGTGATCTTTTCTCCCTTTCGTTCTTCTCCTCCCCTACCCTTCTGCTTTTTGCTTTTTCTTCCTCCCTCATTGTGGTTGCCTTTTCGGAGGCGAGGGCTCCCCTTGAGAAGCTTTTCGCCCGTCTGTGCTTTTAGCTCCTCTTGGGGATTATATCACCCACGTGTTTGCCGTGCGTGGAGACCCGTGTCCCTGGAAAAGGGGATCCTGGCAGTTGAGGGGCGATATACTGATCCAATACATTGCTTCGGCCCTAGCTTCAGGTAAACGGGAGGTATGCATTGGTCCCGTGTGCACCAATCGGCTGGTCGATTGAACTTCGTTATCGGCCAGGGATCAAGCGATCGGTTACCCACTGAGCAACGCGTTAAGGGTGGTGTCTGCCACAGGGGTAACTGTTAGCGTATAGACCCGACTAACACTAATACAGAAATCTGTATCCCCTCGTTGGACTAAGTGGTGGGTGGTGATATCGGCGTCTGAACATTTTTCTCTTTATTATGAGCATTAATTTAATAAATTCTTCTCCTTCTCCGAGGGAGCAACAAACTTTGACACTTTCAAACGCCCGCTTTTTTATCATAAAATTACTAAGTTACAACAATCAAACTACTCAACTTTCTTTTCAATCTGTTTCACCTTTTCTCATCAACAAGACAATGCAATCCTTTATTGGAACAGTAAAATCTTTAAAAACACTTCGATCTGGTGATCTACTGATTGAGGTATCTACAGAAGCTCAGTCAGAAATACTTTCAAAATCCACTATCCTTGGTTGCTTTACTGTTTCCGTCACCCCACACAGAACCTTAAATACATGCCAAGGAGTTATATCCGAAGCTGAATTACTGTATGTCTCAGAAGAAGAGATACTTGACAATTTGCGCGACGAAAAAGTTTGTGCAGTTCGACGTATCACTCTAAATCGAGATGGAGTCATTATTCCCACCAAACACCTTATCCTGACATTTGATTCACCGAAGCTACCGGAACGAATTAAAGCCGCATACTTGAGTTGCTCAGTTCGGCCGTTCGTCCCGAGTCCCCGTAGATGTTTTAAATGTCAGAGGTTTGGTCATGGAAAGACTTCCTGTCGTGGCACCGAGACTTGCGCTCGTTGTGGAGAGGTTGGCCACGACAGTGACGGCTGCAACTCACCACCTCGTTGTGTAAATTGTCAGGAAGATCACCCATCCTTTTCACGAATATGCAAAAAATGGATCTTCGAAAAAGAAATACAGTCAATTAAAGTTTTACAAAACATATCCTACCCTGAAGCCCGCAAAATAGTCGAATCCAGAACACCGAAGCCTGGAATGTCCTATGCCAACTCGATTAAAAAAACTTATACAACCTCAGCTACCCAAACTGATTATATTACTCCAACAGAGCCTACTATATTAACAGCAGCCAAACTTAATCTGCCTTCCACTTCATTACAAAATAAAAAAGAACAAAGCAAAAAAAGAAATATATCACCTACAACTGCACTTGCACATTCAAAAGCCTTGCAAGCTTTAAAATTGAAAGCAGCAAAGGAAAGTCTTTCCTTATCCAAATATTCAAACCCTTTCAACACTCTCAACACAGTCAAGGATCCTGAAGTTGTTAAACTGCATCCCTCTGACGAAGAAATTGATGATGACGAACCCATGGACTCAAAAATGGTCGGATTCATTAATGGCGATCATCAATCTCCTTAATGGTAGGTTCAATTATATCCTGGAATTGTCGTGGTTTACGTAACAAGCTGGATGACGTTAAAACCCTAATCACAGAGTACCATCCTGCCTGCATCGCACTTCAGGAAACGTACCTGAAGTCGAATGACACGGCGAAGATCCGCAGTTATTCTTGCATTCGAAGAGACAATAACAATGATGGAAGAGCTTCGGGAGGAGTTTCGCTCTTCACATCCCATGCATATCCCTCACTCGTTATTTCTCTCAACACTCCTTTACAGGCAGTAGCTGTAAGAATTCAAATGCGACGGATGATTACCATCTGTACTCTGTATTTACCACCTAATAGTACCATTCAGCAACAGAGCCTTGAACACTTAGTGAATCAATTGCCTGAGCCTTTTATCATCATTGGTGACTTAAATGCTCACAGTGCGCTTTGGGGAAGTAAGGACACTAATTCCCGAGGACGACAGATTGAACAGTTGGTAACTGATCACTGTCTCTGTCTCCTAAACAATGGTGAAACCACCTACTTCCATGAGCCTACCCGCACTTTTCATACTATTGACCTCGCCATCTGCTCTTCTTCTGTTACACCTTTTCTCTCTTTTTTGTCGAAAGTGATTTACGCAACAGTGATCATTTCCCGATGTTCGTTACCCATATCGGTGGAAATGATCCTGTTTGCCGTCCATCACGATAAGTATATGAAGCAGCCGATTGGCCAAGTTTTACATCCCAGGCCGTTATTACTGAACAAATGGTCGAGGGAAGTATAGACGAAGCTATAACAACAGTCACCAATGTTATGATGGAAGCTGCTAATGCAGCGATTCCAAAAATATCTCCATCCTTTCATAAGCACCGTAGACCTTGGTGGAACGCTGAGTACACATCAGCAATAAAGACTCAACGTAAGGCATGGGGTATTTTTCGTAGATACCCCACAACTACCAACTTAATAGCATTTAAAAAAGAAAAGGCCTATGCACGTCAAATACGCCGTCGTAGTCAAAAAGAATCGTGGCAACGGTATGTATCCGGTATAACATCTACCACCCCCTCAAAGCAGCTATGGGATCGAGTTCGAAAAGCGTTGGGATTATGCTCCGAACAATCCATCTCGTTCGTGAAAGAAAATGGCAATTATGTCTCAGAGGCTGTCGAGATAGCAAATGTCATTGCACGCGCTTTTTCTACAGCCTCCAGCACTAACACCTACTCAGAAACATTTAAACGTCTTAAACGCCAGACTGAATCACAACGCTTAAATTTTAACACTCTATCTGAACTCTCCTATAATTGTAATTTTACTGAGGGAGAGCTGACAAGATGCCTTCAGAAGACCAGGATGACATCACCTGGTCCTGATGGTATCACTTACGTCATGCTAAAGCATCTCTCCCGACCATCTTTGCTTAACATCCTACGGCTCTACAACCGCATCTGGGAGGAACATGTCTTCCCCCAGACGTGGACACGTGCTATAGTTGTGCCTTTCCCTAAACCCGGAAAGGACCCAACCAATCCATACTACTATCTATCGGCCTATTGACCTTACGAGCTCCATGTGTAAACTTCTTGAAAGGATGGCGAATTATCGTCTCGTATACATCCTTGAGACAACTCAGGCTCTGTCACCTTATCAGAGCGGTTTCAGGGTTGGCCGCTCTACGGTAGACAACATCCTTGCTCTTGAGACCCAAGTTCGCCGTGCGTTCCTACGCCGAAACCATTTGGTTTCTATTTTTATCGACATCGAAAAGGCGTACGATCGCACTTGGCGATCTGCTATACTGCGTGATCTTCATAATCTTGGGTTTCGAGGACACTTACCGATATTTATACAACAATTTCTATCGTTAAGACAATTCCAGGTACGAATCGGATCTACCCTCTCCGACTCTTTTGTCCAGGAGGAAGGCGTACCTCAGGGTAGCGTCCTTAGTGTAACACTGTTTGCGATAAAAATAAACAATATCCTATCTCAGTTACCACCATCTGTCCAAGGATATCTTTACGTGGATGACCTAACTATATTTTGCCAAGGAAAGGACATGCGGTTCATTGAACGACAACTACAGACAGCTGTAACTCGTCTGATGAGGTGGTGTGTCGAAAATGGTTTCAGCTTCTCTGCAGAAAAAACATCCTGCATGCACTTTTGCCGACTTAGAGGCCTGCATCCTGATCCAGAAATTCTCCTGGGCGATATCAGGATAGCAGTTGTGGATTGCGTAAGATTTCTTGGAGTTCTTTTTGTCCCAAAACTTACCTTCCTTCCCCACGTCGAGCAATTACGTACATCGTCCCTAAAAAAGTTGAACCTGTTAAAAGTGCTCTCAAACACGTCTTGGGGTGCAGAACGATTGTCCATGCTTCGCATTTATCGATCCATTATTCGATCAAAGATGGACTACGCGTGTGCAGCCTATGGCTCCGCTCGTCCATCTGTTTTGCGAAAGCTTGACCCTGTACATCACTCTGCGCTTCGGATTTGCTCAGGTGCCTTTCGCACGTCACCCATCAAAAGCCTTTACGTTACTTGTGTCGAACCACCATTGGATTCCACTCGTCTGATATTGTCGCTTCAATTTTACTTCCGAATCATGTGCCATTCCTGTCATCCATTAAAAAATTTATTCAATGAAAATTCACTTGATCGCCTATTCAGAAATCGCCCATCCTGTATTCCACCTTTCAGCTTACGGATGCGGCATGCCTTGAGTAGTACACCTCTGTATACCATCGACGTTGCCAAACGTCCCTTTTTTCCCACTCCACCTTGGGAAACAAGAAGTTTAAAATACTTGAATGTATTTCTGGGTTTTAATAAATTAAACACAAATGATTTTATCTATCGTCAACTTTTTAACTATCATCGAAATTTTTACAAAAATTTTTTAGCAGTTTATACAGATGGATCAAAATCTTGTGATTATGTTGGCTGCGCCATTGTTTCTGAGACCTCTACTTAAAGCTTTATTTTACCTTCTTTTGTATCAATTTTTACTGCTGAAATGTTCGCCGTTTACAGAGCATTAAAGCACATCTCTGGACTCAGAAGGGGTCGATACATCATTTACACAGACTCAAAAAGCGTATTGGAGTCCTTATCATCGGACAATCTTCAGCACTCTTATGCAATAGATGTACTAAGTACATATCACCAGCTCTCTCGACGTGGTTTCGAAATTTTGTTTTGTTGGATCCCTGGACATGTCGGGATAGCTGGAAATGAACAAGCCGATGCTGCAGCAAAGAGTGCTACCACTTTTTTGAGTATCGATATCCCTTACAATGATCTTCGACCAGCTACCAGAGAAATAATATTAAATGATTGGCGCAATGATTGGAATCTGCAAACTGAAAATAAACTTCATGCTATCCAGCCAATCATCTCCATCCGACCCTGCTTAACGATTCGTCGATTAGACGTGATTTTAACGCGCCTTCGAATTGGACACACACGTTTTACACACAGGCATCTTTTCTTAGTAGAGAGGGCCCCTGAGTGTGACGTGTGCGTCGTACCTTTTAGTGTTCACCACATTTTGATTGCATGTCCTGCTTTTAACTCTCATCGCAACAGATTTTTTAACTGTTCAATTTTGAATTTGGATGATTTGGTGGGTGAAAATCCCCACACACACATCCAAAGCTTTTTCCATTTTTAAATGCCATCGGCTTTTTACATGCGATATAATGCATATTTTACCATCTTACTTTTAAATACATAACTCATAATGTGTTGTTGATCAACATATTTTAACTGCATCAAAATCTCACATCATTAACTTTTTTTTAAATATTTTATCATGAAAAAACTAATTTTCGCTAGAATCTTTTCCCACTGAATTTTAATGTTTTTACACCTAAAATGATTTTATTCTTTTATCTGGCGTTTGGCGCAGCTTGTCCATTTCTGGACCTTGCGCCATAAAAACTAAATCAACCAACCAACCAACCAACCTCCTATGTATGTGCGGAACTTGGGGATTCCCGCTGGATTGGCGAGAGTCGAGGTGAAACGAAGCTCTTGTCCTAACGAGAAGGGGGTGCTTCGACCCCTTTCTAGCTTGCCTAAGAAGGAGGAGACGACTCGAGACGACGAAGGGAAGCGGACCGGACTGAGCTGTTCCTGAAAAGCAAGGGCGACCCGAACGACATCTCCGGATGCGATACACCAGTGATGCCCAGCTCTTACGACTGATGTCCATAGGTTCCCGGCGAATCCATTCCCTCTTCATCTGACGGAAAGTCTCGGTCTCTTGTCATGATCCAGCGGTTCCCCAGGTAAAGCTGATTTTGCCTATTTAACTGGACACCAATAAAGTAGAATTTCCCAGGAACTACTAGTTGCATTCATTTCAACTGAAAAGCAACTTAACAGCAGGAAATCTAACTCGCGAATCGACCTCTCTAGAATCAACCATGAGGAGAACCGGGAATAAAAAGAGTTATTTTAATCCAGATGAAACGGATATTAGTCTGTATCTCACTACTTTTGAAAGGCAGGTTAGATGCGCGTCGATAGAAGAAGAGGAGTTGACAACTCAACTAATAGCATTGCTTCTTATAGAAATTGGGCAAATGATTGTCAGAGTGACGCAAGACTAATCAAAGACATATGCAGATGCTAAGAAAATCCTTTTGAATACTTACAAGCTGGGCATTTAGAGTAAAATTCGTGGCACACGCGGAAAGCGAAAATTGGCGAGATTTCGCCTATGAATTGGAAAACTATATGTAAGGATGGGTTGGAAGTCTAGGGATAGACACGTTTGACACAAGTTGAAAGCGCTTATAATAGCCGACCAAATGAAACGCCGTGTCTGAAGCGAAGGAGCATTTCATTGACACATTGAGAGAAATTATTTCGCCACTTGAGTTGGCAGAGAAATTGGACCAATTCGAAACGGTCAGACAAAACTTTCGGAAACCTATGTCAGGTGGAAAGAATGAGTTTCAGGATGTTAAGTTTAACAAACCCCGTAGAAAGACGGAAGAAATAGGAAATTTTGGGAGAAGGGTCGAAAGACCACCTGCTTCTCCGGAAAAAGTTAATAGCTTCGATCAGACAAAATAATTTGACAAAAGGAGACCACTGCGCTGTTATGAGTGTAATAACTTAGATCATCACATATCTTTCTGACCTAAACTGAAAGAGAGAAGAGAGATTAATGAACTAAGGTTAGTTGATAGTTTAAAAAAAAGGGGAGTTTGAACCTTATACACACACGCGTAGGATCGGTAAACGGTCGTGGTTGTGAATTCTTAGGGACTCTGGGGCTAGCATAGATTTAACTAGCGTTAATTATGCCCCAAAAGAAACGTGGACGGGCTAGATAATCTGGGTGCCTAGACACTTGATTCGCAATCCAAGTGTCTACCTGTAGCGAGGGTCAAATTAGAGGGTAATTTTGGGAGGGTTATTACAAAGGCGGCAGTGGTAGACAAAAATTTATGTCATAATAGGTACTTGCTTCGTAACCGCACTGCAGAACTAATCAACCGATTACCTACGAATGGAAAGAAAATGCTGGCGGATATTATGTTGTGACGCGGTCTTAATGTCAAAGGCGCAATAGAGAGAGGGTTGTAGAGGATCCCCCCCACCTAAACAAAAACAGCGTGTTGACAATAAACACTTCTCAAGACGAGTGCATTGTTAAGGAGGGATCAGATAGCGAAGGCGATGTAATGGAAGAAAACTTCTCCCCTCGGAATGATAGCATAGGCGGAGAAAATCAGGCACTGATTGAATGCGCGCCCGAGCAGCTTAGAGACAGGCAGCAAAAATGTGAAACCTTGAGTGTGATTTGGAAAGGTTTAGGGGCAGAGGACAAAAATATATGCAAAAATATGTAGTTGAGAACGGATTATTGTATAAAATCCAAAAGGATAAGATCGGAGATGAGAGAAAGCTAATTGTTATCCCAGCAGAATATAGAATCCTCATTCTACAGTGGGACTTGTTCACGATGAGTTAGCGGTGCATGCCGGTATGTTTAAAACGAAAAAGATTGGCAAGGCCGTTTTTTTTTTGCCTAGGTGCTATAAAGATATAGAAAATTGCGTAAGGACGTGTGACTCCTGCCAGATAATAGGAAAATCATCTGGTAAAAAGAAAGCACCGATGAAACTAGTGCCCATTATTAAGGAAGTATTTAGTAAAATTAACATCGACGCGTGTGGCCCCTTAGTGACAACTGAGTCAGGTAACAGATACATTATCACAGCTATATGTTTAGCTTCGAAATACACTGAGGCAGTGGCGACAAGAGATATCTCCTCTTTGAGCGCAACAAACGAAATTTTGCAGATATTCTTCAGGACCCTAACAAGGTTCAATGTGACCAGGGAACTTCTTTTACCAGCAAACTTACAACCGAATTTTTCCAGAAGTTCGGGGATTAAAGTGACTCGTAGTTCTGGCGCGCACCCCTCAGTCCAACCCAGTAGTACGATTTCACCGGACTATAAAAAGACTTTTCAGGGTATTGTGCATTGACGCCGGGAAATTGTGGGAGCGTCACTTGCCTGCAGCTCTGTTGGAGTTACGAAGGGTAACCCATAAATCTATAGGATTCTCCCCATCGGAACTGGTTTTTGGAGAAAACCTTAGGACTCCTGAGGTTCTGCTGTACGACCACTGGGCACACAATTCTGAGGAAAGCAATCCTGTAACGGAATATGTGTTTCAAATTTTGAATCGATTACGGAAAGCCCAAGAGTTAGAGGTAGAGAACATGGGCGTCGCGCAACAGAAACAAAAGTTGTGGTATGATAGGAACGCGGTCCGCCGAGACTTTAAGGTAAGAGACCAAGTTTTGGTTTTGGCCACATCGCGGCCAAATAAACTGGCGGCCCATTGGAAAGGGCATTATAGACGCCCGAATCTCAGACATAAACTATATGATCAAGATAGGCGAAGGGAAAGAGAAATCCCAGTTTTAGCATGTCAATATGATAAAGCCATATTATAGAAGGCCAGAAATTATAAATTTTATAGAGTGGGAGGGAGAGACGGAGAATATAGAATATTCTGATTCGGACGTTCTGGTTTTAAACGAAGGCCAAGATACTCTGGATATGGAAGAAATAGTTGAGAATAGCGAGTTGGGAAACAAACTAACTGACTCTCAAATTGATAAATTGCGCGGTTTACTAAAGAGGCATGTCAAAGTATTCTCGGATAACCCAGGGTTAACCGACATGGTAAAACATGACATTGTGCTTACTTCTGATAAACCACTGAGAGCGAGACCGTACCAAACGTCACCGCGGCAAACAAAAATTCTTGTTGAGGTTATGGATCCTCCACCCTGTATAAGATTATCGACGCTTAAACTTAGTTACGCGGACGGAATTTTTCCCGCTCCCTAATATTGAAGAGAGGGTTGAGAAAGTAGCATTCGCTACATATATATTAGTTCTAGATCTTACAAAAGGGTACTGGTAGATCCCCTCACAAAAGAGGCGGCAGCCGGATTCGTAACCTCATTTGGGTCCTACCGTCCTTTAATTCTTCCTTTCGGGTTGAAAAACGCCCCATTCTTTATCAGTAAACTTATGGCTGAAATTTTGCAAGTATGCAATGACTTCGGAGTACCAAGATAGGTACTTTATATTGACGATATTGCTATATTTTCCACAGATTGGGATCAACACATACGAGATATAAACGAAATATTATATAGGTTATCCAGGGCGAAACCGAACGTTAAACCCTCTAAATTTAAATTCGGACAAGACAGAGTCCCATACCTTGGTCATGTCGTGGGAAGTGGTATCCGAACTCCCGCTGAAAGCTAAAATTAGCTGCCTTAAAGAGTTTCCATGCCCCACTACGAAGAGTGACATAAGGAGTTTCCTGGGAATGTCGGGTTGCTATAGCCATTACATTAAAGGGTATTCTGAAATATCTGCGCCTTTAAAAGCCCTGTTACAGGGGAAAGTAAAGAAAGTGGACGTAAAATGGGACAAGGAAGGTGAAGAAGCTTTCCAAACCCTGAAAGATCGACTAATCGCGAAGCCTGTGCTGCATGCGCCGGATTTTACTAGAGAATTTATAATTCAGTGCGATGTTTCGGATGTTGCTATAAGTGTGGTTCTATCCCAAAGGGTTGAGGGTAAAGAACATCCCGTTTTATACTTGAGCAAGGAATTCAGCCCGTCAGAAAAAAAAATGTAGCGCGATAGAACGTGAGTGCGCGGTTATCATATTTGCTCTGAGAAAGCTGATGTTTTATCTGGAAGGGAATCCTTTCTTGATATAAATTGACCATAAACCTTTAAAATGGTTAAATTCTAATTCCGATACAAACCGACATCTCTTAAGATGGGCCCTATACTTACAGCCATTTAGCTACAGAATTGAGCATAGACCGGGAACTCATAATAAAAATGCCGATTTTCTAGGTAGAATTGCAGCATGAGAACCAAAATTGCAGTTACATTCCTTAAGGAAATTGAGTTTATAGTAAATTGTTATTTTTTGTAAATATTTTTTTATAATGATACTCTGCTGCGTATCACGACGGAAGAAAGGTTTATATTGTCGTGTATTGGTTTTTTTTGTATGTTCTCCTCCTTGTGATTGGAAAAGCTAGAAGCTCTAGAGATGATCGTTCAAAAACTTGTCGAGAGAACAAGTTTTTGTTCTGTTCCCATCCTGGGAAAAATTTGCGGTAGAACCTTTACCAGAGTTCGCTTATTGAACAAATTTTCCCGAATATCCCACCCTGGGATGAGATTTCATGTGCTTTGACGAACGTCATTGTATATAGCCGAAGTGTGATCAATTAAGCTTTGTGTATAACTGTAAATAAAAACTCATTAGTCAAGAGTTTTGTTTAAATTATTTATTGCCAAACGCTACAGTTTCAACAGGGAGGCATTTTGATATTCGATACAAAATAAACTCAAATGATCGAAAATGGGCCCAGCATTGATAGCTACAAGCTTTTGTCTCTCATAGGAATCAGGCTCATATTGGACTGGAGGAATTGGACAGTTTTGCCAAGAAAGTGTTTGAAGAGTCCCAGAGGACAACCTTTCGAAGACTCACAAGGGACCGCATTCTCAAACTGCGTCTGAAGAAATGGGCATTTATGAGACAGATCAACATGTTTCCAAACGTTTCAACGCATACTCGAAAAAAAAGATTTACATTTATTACAATAAATAACGGATTCATTTTTCAGCTATTTCGCGGATTATCTTAGACCAACATATGATCTTGTGTATTAGAAGGAATATCAATGCAATAAGCTCATTCCATCTGTGTTGCTCACTTCCAAGACCCCATGATGGCTGATCCAAGTATTGAAACATAGAAAGTGCAGAGAATAGAGATACAAAATGAATGGTATCCTGACTTCCTGTAAACGTGGATTTCGAAGACGGGAACGAATAGCTTACTACCCAGATGGCAAAGAAGGTTGAGAAATTGTTGCCGTTTCACTTTTCATAGGCTGTCGATGACAAGCCTACCGCTTGAAAACCTCACTGTAAGCTTGCCGGAATACGCTTTTCAGCCAAACCGCATGAAAACCGTAACGAAGGTTTTCGTAGAACAAGTTTCCCAAACAAAAAAACTCATTGATCATAACAGTGAAGTTTTACTACTCGGTAAGTGGCAACGTCAGAATAAATGTTTTTATTTTTTTTTTAAAATTTATTAAGAATTCTGTGTCTACGTATTTGAGTTGACAGCGAGATGTTGAGGTCATATTTGAGGATTCCCAAGTTTTAAAACTATGTTTTCTTTTGGGGAATAAATCATTGTTGTGACTTTATCAACACTGTACAACAAATATTTTTATCGAACTGTTCCATTTCAGAATATATTCAGAAAGTCGAATTTCGACACGTTTGCATAGATTTTTTTTCAGAAATCTTCAATCAGAATCAGAATTTCGTTTGTTTGCATTTATGCATCCTCGCCAAATATAGTAACCTTGATGTTTTGCTCCAGCTCTAAAGCAACCCTATACCGGGAAGTTCGTTAAGATTCATACCATGGCAATGAAATTTAGATTTATCGCGTTCTATGATTGGATTGCCGCTTTAACGGCATTCTCTCGTTAGTTGTATTTTCAACATATTTCACTCATCTTTACAAGTAAGTAGCACATTTCTATTGATATTTTTTGGTTTTCATTGGTTTCTCTTAATTAAAAATTCAATTAATTATTAATGTTCATCATTATATATATATATATATATATATATATATATATATATATATATATATATATATATATATATATATATATATATATATATATTTATTTATTAGCCGCTCACTAACCCTTGATCAGGTATGGCAATGGATAGTTTTACTGAACATTTAAATGATAAATTTTTGGGGAAATGTATGCATGATCCGGGGAGCTTGAAAGTTATTGAATGGTGTCAAAAAGTTGGCTTGATTAAATTGTAATGATTAAATACGAAATTATTTGTAGAATTATGTTTCATAAATTTATATAAACTAGGCACTGCGTATTAAGCACGACGTTGCCCGTGACAGTTCTTTTCGTGGTGTCAGGCATGACCACTGCTCGCTAACCCTCGGTGATTGCCATATGGTTTGCTTAGCAAAAAAACACCACTGGCAACGCCGTTATGGCCTCGTCATTGCCAAATGTGGTCAAACATTATTTATTAAAAGAAAATCAAATTATATAACATATCGATCTAATGTAAAATTTTCCTTGCCCTTGACAGTTCTTTACGTGGGGTCAGGTGTGACCACTGCTCGCTAACGCTTGCTAACCAAGGTGATTGCAACCCATTCCCATTAAATTGCGAAACGATTCAATAGGCGTTCATAAATATAAAAGATATTCAATTGAAAATTATTTTTTTTAGAAAATCAAATAGTATAAGGTATCAAATGTAAAATTTTCCGTAGATTTAAAATCCGTTGAAATTTTTTTTCTGTCTTTAACAATCGCTGAGACAGAAAAAAGCACGGAAGAACGCTTGTCATAACTTTTTATTCGTTTTGCTTCACTCGAATCCGTTGCTCAGGAAATCAAAAAGAATGAATCTGATCTTTTTAACCACGAAGGTCAAATTCTTCGCGGTGCCCAAATTGGAATTGAAAAAAAATATAAAAGTTGCAATTTAAAAATTATTTATTGAAAGAAAATCATATTTTTAGTTATCGATCTATTGCAAAAATTTTCCGCAGATTTCAAATCAGTTGAAATTTTTTCTCTATCTATAACTATCTAGGAGAGAAAAAAAAGAACTACATAACTTCAATTAAAACTCTTTATTTGTTTTGTTCTTCGGCAGAAAGCGTTGCTCGGACAATCAAACGGAAACACGGGAAAAAAATAAATGTAGAATCTGTCATATTTTTATGGTGCTGCCATTCTAGAAAAAACAATAATATTAAAAATGCCAAAAATTAATTTTAAAATGTTTTAGATTACATTTTAAAATTCAGGCGCGATAGAAAAATTCCAAAATATTCGGACTACCTGTATGCCAAATTTCATTATTGTAAGTGTCATAGATTCTTCAGGACGCTGCGTACAAGACACACACAGAGAAACATTTACATTTATAATAGTAGAGATTATACACAAGATTTTTATAAGGTGCGTAACTTCTTATTTTAAAGTGGCCGGAATTTCGTTTCTTTCAGTGTTGTAAGTGTTACTGTATTTTAAATATTGCAGATAAATTGTTTATGAGTTCAATTTTACTGAATTATTTATTTTATGAATAATATCACTAAATATGGGTAATTTCTTGGTGGTATATCGACCAACTTTACATAAATATTTGGTTGAAAACGTAATGGTGTGTAGATTGATGTTCATAAAAATAAATATTGTATACAAATCAAATCATGTTTAAGTAAGGTGTGTAATTTCCTATTTTAAAGTAACCAGTAAAATTAAAAAAAAAAGCACTTTAACTTATGATGGGTTACGTTAAATTAAAACGGGTAGTTTTATGTTGAAAACTTTTATTTGAAGGACGATTAAAAAATCAATTTAATTTACATTAGTTTTTAATTTTTCATGGTTGTTATTGAAAGCTGTACTCCATAGTTAAGTTACATGTACATTCTAAATAGGTACGTGCGTCCATTTAGAAACCGAATATCTGAATTTAAAAATGTATCAAATAGATTCGATTTAAAACTAAATGTCTGTTGGAGTAAAATGATTTTTAAACAAGATTGTCGAGAGAAAGTGTTCTTGGAATTTTAGCACATTAATTTGAAAAAATTGAAATTGGATATATCTTATATGTCACCTTGTACAATTATACATACTATATTGTTGTTAGATTTAAGCGATTCAAAATGAATTTGCTACCGAATAACCATGAAACTGTAGTATATTTCCTGCTTTAAAAATATTTAATTTTCTTTAAAAATGGCATGATCATTAAAAAAATTATTTTGTGGGAGCTTAATTCAAAATTGCCAACTGCATAGTTGTTTAAACTTTAATATTTTTTGAGGATTCCCAGATTCAGATGATTATCTAAATATTTAAGCTCCCACGTAAAATAAAAATATGCTAATTCTAAAGCATTCCTTTCTTTTTGCAGATAGAAGAGAGAAGGTGCAGACCTATCAAGTTGCAATTCTGTGTTACCTGAACTATTAAATTGAGATGTACATTAGTTAATTAATAAATTAATTTTGTAATATGTATGGCTTGTGTGTTAGTTCTTTTAAATAAACCGATAAGTTCACTTTATTTATTAACTCAGCGAAGAGTGTTCAAAAAGGCCTTGTTCTGTTTCTTCAGTTTTTAGAAATTTTCATTGACTTTAAGAAATAATATCCTTGCCTGTGTGTTAAAATAAAGTTTTTTAAAAAATACAGTTTTATCAGCAGAGTAAAATTTTAAGAGACAGCTGCTCATAAAACATATACTGTATACACTATGATTTTTTGGTTTAAACATAGCCCATATGAAAACTTTTGATCTTGCACCTCCATTGAATTTCATTCAACAAGAATGTGAACTCTGATATACATCTGTGCATGTGAACATTTTAAAACTTTGCTATGTACTTTTTTAATGGTAGAAATAGTTTTACAGTGAAAAAGGGTCCTCGTTTTTAAAACTGTTGTTTCTTTGGCATATCAGCTTCAGATAAAACAAAAAATTTGTCTAGGTTTGAGGCTGTATTGAAGAATTGTTGATGAGGCTACTTTAGCAATGTGCTGATTAGAGATATTTTTCTTCTTGTTTAATGTAATGCAAATAAATATACGTCATGTGTATTAAATATTAATCGGTAAAATGTCAACTGTGTATGGTTCACTGTGCCTAGAAGAGTTTAAGAATTGATTTGGGTATGTTCACATGTGAGATAGAACCAATATCCTGACATAAGACCTTTTTTACAATCTGAAAAATTTGAGAGACAAATGAAATGAAGCAAATTAAGTTTCTACCATTTCCTACAAAAAGAGATTAATTTTTTTGAGAATTTTAGATGTAAATAAAAAATACAGTTAAAACCAAATTCTACATTTACTTCAGTTTTACAATTTTTAGCTCATCAAAATATTGAGAATCTGTTTTTTAAATAATATGTATTGATAAGGTATAAAACAAGCTTATGGAAGGAATGAAACAAGAGTAAGAAAAGCCTGAAACAAATTCAAATACAAATATTGACGACCAGCTACAGGCACAAACCCAACAAGGCTGGTCCTTTGTTTATGAATTCCCCCAATTCCCACTGACTATCCAATTGTATCTTAAATTCGTACACTCCCTTTGAATTAACTATATTTTCTGGCAACGCGTTCCATTTGTCTATTACCCTATTAAAATAGTAGTTTTTCCTTAAATCCCGATTAAATGTGTCTTATTCAATTTATACCCATGGCCCCTTGTTCTGTTATCCCTATTGAATTTTAAGCCCTCTGTGTCCCCTTGTTTTACCAACTTGAAAAGCTAAATAAAATCTCCCCTCCTTCTTCTTCTTTCCAGTATAAACATGTTTAGCTTACTCTTAAACGTTCATTACACTCTAGATTTTCTATCCCTTTTATTATTTTTGTAGCTCTGTGCTGAACCCTTTCAATTAATTCTATATCCTTTCTCATATATGCCCAGAATTGTACAGCATATTCTAGATGTGGTCTTACCCTTGGTCCTTATATAACGGCAAGATTATATTCTTATCCCTTGAAGTTGTAGTCTTTTTAATATACCCTAATAACCTATTAACCTTTTTACCCGCAGCTGAACATTGGTGACCCATTTTAAAATCGCTGTGAATTATCACCCCAAGATCCTTGACTGTTTCTCCCTCCTTTACCTTTACTCCCTGCAGACAGTACTCGGCTCCACTGTTCCTGTAACCCATATGCAGAACTTGACATTTCCCTATATTAAATGACCTACCCCATTTTACAGCCCATTCGGATATCTTATCAAATCCCCTTGTAAATTCTCTATCTGTAACTTGGTATCCACTGTCCCCCATATTTTTAAGTCATCTGCAAATATACTGATTCTATTCTTAATCCCCTGACCTACATCATCTATGAAAATAATAAATAAAATTGGTCCCAGAACTGATCCCTGTGGCACCCCACTTATAACTTCTGTCCACTGTGAATAATTTCCTTTTACCTGCACTCTCTGCTTTCTACCCAATAACCAATTCTTTATCCATATCAATGTTTTCCCCTAAATCCCCGGTCTTTTCAATTTAAACAGTAATGCCTCATGAGACATGAGGTACTTTATCAAAAGCCTTTTGAAAATCTGTTGTACATGATATCTACACTGCTCTTATTATCCAGCTCCTCAGTAATTTTTTCGTAGAACTTCAAAAAGTTTGTAGAGCAGGATTTGCCCTTCCTAAACCCATACTGATTATCTGATAACAACCCCCCCCCCTCTCCAAGTATAACATTATATGCTTTTTTAAACAGAGATTCAAATAATTTGCAAATTAATGATGTTAGAATTACTGGTCTTTAGTTGCCCGGATTAGTTTGTATTCCTTTTTTGAAAATTCGAGTTATGTTGGCCAACTTCCAGTCTATTGGTACCCAACCCGTGCTATATGTTGAATTAAATGAATGAAAAGACTGAAACAAATGAATGAAAAGACTGAAACAAGCTTATGAAAGTCTGAAACAGGCTTATGAAAAGTCTGAAACAAGCTTTAGAACAATGCCTGTGAAAACCTTGAAGAATATCTTTTTTTTTGTTGACTAGCAAACATTTGCACAACCTTGTCGTGAACAGCCTTGTGATAACCCTATATCCTCGTCGATGACAAGGTTTGCAAAATCTTGTGACAAGCTTTCATTCCTATCTGTGCAGTTCCCAAATAACCAGAAGCATGGCCAATCAGAAGAAACTACTTGCAGCGATTTTGAGTGTGTAGAAAAAACTTATTAACTCCCGATAAATCTTCACATGGTGTCACGAACTATTACCTATTTTTGACACTAGATGACGCCACGAACAAGGACTACCTTTTTGTTTACATTTTTCTGCTCTGTCAGGTTTAAGAAACGAAGAGTTTAAGTTCGTTTCTTGACGGTATCTTTTTTTTGCTAATGCTTGTAAATATTCTTATCTGCGCTTATTAAAAACTGCGTAAGTAATCCCAGTGTTTTGAAAATTGATTTTCAAAGTGAAAGTTCTTCTTAATAATGAAATTGCTTTTCAGTAGAATTAGAATTAGTAGATGCAGTCAACAAAGGTAAATAAAGACCAAATTCGTTTCAGTGATCAGCCCGTGGAAAAAAAAGCAGAAATGATATAAAAGTAAAGGCCATAAGGTGAGGGGGCATCAATCTATATATATAATTCTCTTACGTGGCACGCAAAAAAGACGTTATTTGTTATCGCATTTTGGCAACATTGTACGGTTGTTTGTTCACTTCGTAGCCTCGCGCCTCAATTGAATTTATAGCGTTATCGGTTGAAATTTTATTGAAAACAAAAATGAATTTTAGTCGAGCTGTTGCAGTTTATAATTAGAAATCGAAGAAAGCGGAGGATCTTTTCAGGGCCATTAAAAAACGGTCCTTTTCAATGCCAACCATTATAGTTCAACAAGACGCTTGCACTACAACTTTCGACGACAAACTCAATGAAAAAGTGTGGGTGACTCGAGAGTGCTGGAAATGTACACACAAACACCATGCTAGATATTCAATTTCAAAAGCAGCGCTCGCATTTCCACTTAAAATTTGATCAAAGTTATCATTTGAATTCTGATTCCAGGGTACTGTATATATATATATTTCTGTACTATAGCAAATTTAGATTTGAAAAATATTTTTTGGAGTATGATATTTTCTAAACAATCCCTTCTGCTAGGACATATGTCTTCATGGATGCGAGCGAAGCGAGCATAGGTTCGCGCAGCGAACCATTGAGGATTGCAAAGCAATCCTCCGGGGGTTGGCGAGTGTTAGCAAGCAGGGGGCGGGCCCCCTAGTCATCCATATTATTTGAAAGACTATATTTAGATTCTATTTAGGAAAAAAAAATCAGTACATTTTTATGGCGCAAGAACAGGGACTTGGGCCGAAACGAAACTGTATTGAAGAATTTTTATAACGGAATTGTAGAAACGAAAAGTTTTACGCCGATTGCCTACGAAATTAATCAAGAATATTGAAATATTCCCTGAAAATGTTACTGAGGATGAATTGCATAAGTTATTAAAACAACCTTCTGTTAAAGAAGTTGAACTTAATAAAGTAAACAGTGAAATTGAATTATTAATTGTGAATGTTGCAGATATTCAAGATGACATAACTAATAACAGTGACTGTAGTGATAAGTTTATCGTGTGTAAAGAGAAAATGAAAACAAAAATTGAGAACTTAAAATCCATTCGTTTATCAAGTGTTCAAGATTCTAGCAGTGCTGTTACTTAGGTCTTGTCAGTTAGAAGAATGCCAGAAAAAGTTCTATTATTAAATTACCCACATTAACTATTGGAAAATTTTATAATGATTCAGGTGATTGGAAGCGATTTTACGATCAATTTGAGTCAGTTATTTATAACAATAAAGATTTTGCTAACATTGTTAAATTCAACTATTTACGATCGTATCTGGTGTCCCACAGCATGGAACACCCAACCTTGACTCGCTTCTCAAATCGTTAAATTCAACTATAAATGAATACAAATAAGCTCATTTTTTACTTTCATCACCATGTTTAATAATAGATGGCAGCACAACACAAACCGATTAATAACTTTTAGTCCATTCCATGGTCACGTGCGGGACATTTGGACTCGTAATTTTAAGATAAATAGTTATACCAAGGTCACAATTTATAACTTGTGTAGATTTATAACTTGTGTAGAAATTGTGTAGATTTTTTATACGAACTGTTTATGTCACAGATACTTCATGCATAATTATATTAATTTTGATCAATGTTTTTTTGTAGAAATTAATTTGTTTATTAGTGTCACGTGCGGGACATGCAAAGTCAACTACTTGTCAACTGCTATATGAACCAAAAGATATTTCTGCTCTTTTAATTAAGAAATCATTAAATTAAAATTATATTTAGAGAGACAAAAGTCCAAAGTAAGAGTAGCATTAATATCATTTGTAAATATTAATATTTAAATTATTAAAAAAATTAAAATGTGCACTGTCACGTGCGGGACATTATTGTCATGTGCGGGACTTTTTGAAAACATAAATGGAAGGCATAATTTTAAATGTTAAAAAATTCTTAACAAAATTCTACTACATATTAACATTGTATTAAAATTTATTTAAGTGATCTCAAATTTATGTGCATGTTATTACTTAGGTTATAATACATTTAATATACATAATTATGTAATAAAATACAGATAATCATGAACTCACAATTTATTTATGACTTTAAAATGTCCTATGTTAACAACAATAGGTGCTGATATTTTTTTAACAACATCTTTTAGCATGTATAAAATTTTGTCCGGTTGCTGTGACCACTTGTCAATGAGCCAGATGTTACCATATCCGAAATTTCAACACTATCTGGACCAGCAACACAAGTGATTTCACCTGGATAATTGATTCCATCGTATGTCACCACTACCTATTCAACCACTTCCCAGATAGCAAACAAGGTTACGAAAAGGTTGCCGTTTCCCTTTTCATAGGCTGCCACTGACAAGCCCCCCTACCGCGAAAACCGTTTGAAAACCTCACTGAAAGCTTGCCGAAACAAGCTTTACAGTGAAAGCCGCACGAAAAAACACAAGCTTTTCATGTAAACCGTGTGACAAGCTTTCAAAGGCAAGGCATCGACGCATGCGCAGCAGTAGTACTTTGTTTACTTTGCATCGGGAGCTTGGCGTCGCCTCCGGCCATTGCCGTTGAATGAACGAAACTCGTGTGTACTTATTTCTGGTAAGTGTATTTTTATCATTAAATAAAACTTCGTATTTGTTTAATTTTATAAAAATTCTGTCCATCAGTTTTCAGTCAGTGCTCTGTTTTGAATCATAAATATGTGTTAATTTATATTTGTCAACTTACTGCAAAACTTGGATACTTTTAGTCATTTTATTTGTGTGTTACATAGTTTTATTATTCAGATGTATGAAATAATAATTTATCTAAATATATTTATGCATTGATTTTGTCAGTTTCTTTTGTATGCATATTTTATTGTTCAAGACTGATTGTGCTCGGAAAATTTTAATTTTTAGCCCAGTAATAAAATATATAGCAATTTATTATTTACCATGCGTAAAATTTACGTAGATGTGTAAGAAAATATATAAAGGGCATAAACATTTTGTTGAGATATCAAATTTAATCTGGAACATGATTGTAGCAAGTTGTTTAAAGGTTATCTGAAGACAAACAACATATGGTTGTTATTGGAAGGAAATTTTCCATTTTTAGACAGTTCTGCTTTAGGTGTGCATGTGTCAAATTTATTCAATCTCCTAAAAAAATGGTTTTGCTCCCCTATAAGGATAATCAAGTTGTTTTTGCATTGTTACATTTAATTTAATTTTTTATATTTGTACATAGTAAACTAAGGGACTGTCAAACATGTGTATCATCAACTTGGAACAAATTTAAATACCAAGTGAAAATTGAACACTTCAATTTCCTCCTAATCGATGATTCACATGTTTGATAACCCCTTTGTAATTTTGGCACTTTATTTTATTTCAGACTAATTTAAAGATATTGAATCCGTTGTATTCGGACTCAGACGTCGTTGTGTCGTTGTGTTTACGACAGTAAGATTTACAAGTGAGGAAGATGCTACAGGCATAATTTTAACACAGTGGATTGATGGGGGAAATAACTCCTGGTTCCCAAATGTCAGAAATGAGGAAAGTAGCATGTCCTATAGGGTATTAAGAAAATTTTTGTAGTCCTGTAGCAATGAACAGGATATTAGTGTTGTGAAAGCAAAATTTTTGGAAGAGCAGGAGGTAAGTATTAATAAAACACGGCTTGCTTTTATTTAAGAAATTGAGTTTTTAACTAAGCCCCATTCCTTGCCCTAATGCAATGATTTGTAAAATTTAAAAAAAAATTATTTGTCATGTCATACAATTAACATTCTGTCTATTGAAAGATTTAAGCAATTCAAAATAAATTAATTACTGAATAACCATCAAACAATAATATTTCCTGCTTAAAAAATATTTCATTATCTTTAAAAGTGCCATTGTCATTAAAAAATTCTTTTGTGCAAGCTTAAATCAAAATTGTCTACTGCATGGTTGTTTAAACCCAGATAGTTTTAAGAGGGTTCCCATATTCAGTTGATAACACTTAAATATACTAGCTCCCATGTAAAAAAAATATATATGCCAATTCTAAAGTATTCTTTTTTGCAGAGAGAAAAGAGCAGGTCCAGGCATTGACTTTTATATGTAAGAATTGTTGTAAATTTGATGGTTATAAATTAATCAATAAAATCATTTTATTTTATATATGTCTTGTGTGTTAGTTCTTTCAAATAAGCTTAAGTATAAGATTGAATAAAAATAAATGTAACAATTTTTTAAATAATGAAAAGGGAGTGTTTTAAGTCCATGATTTTTTAAACAACTTTTTAGTTTTATTCGTGTTTCTGAAAAGCAGTCCTGTGAAAATCTAGCAAGTATCGAGAAGTTCATTATTTTATTTTAATTCAGCACAAAGTGTTAAAAAGGTTTTTTTTTTTTCCAATTTAGAAATTTTTCTTTATTTTAAGGAATAATATCCTCATCTGTGTGTTAAAGAAATACTGTGTAAAAAAATCAATACTGTATGCACTGTGATTTTTGGGGTTTAACATAACCCATAGAAAAAGTTTTGATCTTGCATTTCCATTGAATTTCATTTAGCATTAGCAACTCATTTTTAGCATACTGTTGAAGCTACTTTAAGTAATCTGCTGATTAGAGATGTTTTTCTTGTAAAATTGTAAATAAATATATTCATATGTGTATTAAATGCTAAACTAAAATTTCAACTGTGTAAATGGGTGTCAAGATTTAAATCAATTATTAAAATCATTGATTTTAAATCAAAACTAATCTTACATTTTTATAACTAAGTAAATACACCCAGTACTGATCAGCTTTTGAAAAAATGTTTGCACTCGACATTTTCAAATAATCTGCTGAGTGTAGAGTAAAGGATTCTGCCAAACAGTAAAGTAAAAAACAAGTTGACATATATTTGAAAGTTTTGACAATGTTCATACATAATTTTATATTACAAACAATAAAGCATTCATTTGGGGAAATATTGTATATTATTGTTGCACTTAAAAAAGTCTGATATCTATACTGTCTATGATCCCACTTCAACTACTTTTATTTTAAAATTGAGACATAAATACAAAATAACACATGTGATTAATAATTTATTAAAAAAAATGCAACTGAGCTTTCTATTAGAAAGGATGAATATTATGACTATAATTTAGGTCTGTCACATGCACTTGCTGATAAATTTGTTAACATGGTGTAATTTACTCAAGAAAAACTATGTAGGATGGCAACTTGTATTTTAAAGTTAGACAAATGTTTTACCTTTTGTTTTGAAAATTCACTTTTTTAATGCCTTACCATGTTACAAACTATGTTTTTAGTAAAATATATATTGATTCACATGTCATGTCAAAAAATCTGATTTAAATTTAAAAAAAAAGATTATTTTACGCCTGGTGTATGGTTTACTGCCCAGAAGTGCTTAAGAATTGGTTTGGGGTATGTTCATGCAAGATAAAACCAATTTCTTAAAATAGATAATATTTTAAAATCTGAAAAAAAAATGTGACACAAATGAAATGAAGTAAAATTTAAGTAGTAAAAGTTTTTACTATTTCCAACAAAATGAGATTCATTTTTGATTATTTTAGGTGTAAATAAAAAATGCAGTGAAAACAAAATTCGATTTTCCTAAGTTTTGCAATTTTGAGCTAATAAAAAACATTGAGTATCAGGTTTTTAGATAATGTGTACAGATTAGGCATAAAAATGGTATGACAAGCATATGAAAAGGGTACGATAAGCATATTAAAAGGGTAAGACAAGCATATGAAAAGGGTAAGATAAGCATATGAAAAGGGTAAGATAAGCATATGAAAAGGATACGACAAGCATAAGAAAAGCTTAAAACAAGCTTGTGAAAAGCATGAAACAAGCCTGTGAAAAGCTTAAAAACGATGCTTGTGAAAACCTTACAGAAAACCTTGTTGAAAAGCTTTTTTTCTGTTGACTAGCAAACCTTTACACAAGCTTGTCACAAGGTTACACCCTTGTCATGAACAACCTTGTGAAAACCATCTATCCTTGTCGACGACAAGGTTGGCACAAGCTTGTGACAAGCTTACATTGCTATCTGGGTTGTAGGCACAAATTTTTCTCTGCCATTGGTAACTTTGTGACATCTTTTGGTTGGCACTTTGCATGTTAAAAGAAATTATATTTTCCATTGTCATATTTACTGACATGAAAAGTTCAAACACTAGGAATTGTCTTTACGTTACAATAAATGGCTTTTGTGATAAAATATTTTGTATATTTTCTTCAGCGATATGCATAATCGTAGTTGCTTTGATGACTTTTTGTGCAACATGGACATAACCTGCGGCTCCTTGAACAATTGTCTTATTTTTTTTGTTGCTCATTACGACTTGACGTACAAGCCGCTTAACATTTCCTCCAATACCATCAATGATACCTTTCCCGTGTGAAGTAGCAAAGTATTTCCATGCAAAGGGCTTTTTCTATTTTTCTGATAGAATCTGCAAAACTTTCACCACATACTTATTCTGAAATTCAGATGATAGTCCATCGCTCCATATAATTTCCTCCTTTATAGATAAGATATCATTTTCATAAAGTTTATCATATAGCACTGTAAGCATAGAATATATTGTATCGTTGTCTTTATTTAGAACATTAGTGTACATAAAAGAGATGTATTGCAGCACCCATTGACAAATGTTGTAGCTGTAAAAAGAGTTACACTAGATCTTGACCAAAGGGCACTTTGGATCTCATTTTGATATTCGCAAGAAAAAGACATAGCAAAATCGACTTGTAAGACACGTACCCCATTCGCTTGCTTGTTACATTGAAATGCATCAGCTTGTATGAGTTTAACATTCACATGTTGTACTACCTTTGACCAAGTTTTTTGAGAAATTATCATGCAATTCAGCAGCACATCCTTCTTTCAACTAATTTTAGTCTTCCATCATGATCTCTTCCCCACTCTTTCCACATTACTGTTTCCTCGGGATCTGTAGGTAATTTTAAAAGCTTCCCATCAGAACATGTACTACAATGGTTCTACCAACAAGTGGAATTGAGTGTAGTGTCACACAACTGATTTTCCCAAAAGTTGACTTCATAAATCACTTTCAGTCCTTTAAGTTATAGCAGAAAATTTTTGTGTATTTTGCATCGGCACTGATCTGCTGGTGTATTATTGGGTTTATTCTATTTTGAATCCGATACTCTTAATGAGCTTGGATAATTAATCAACTTCTACATTACGGTGTGAACAAAACCCTGTGTAAAAGGCTCTTACCGACTGTAATTGATGATGGAACTATGTAAAGATAGAGAAATTAGGTTTCACTAAAAGAGAGGAAAAGAAAACAAATCTTTTAAGATAAAAAAGGATTTATTTTGACTAAACATTGGTATAATACACATCTGGATTTACGTAAACTCCCCTTGCGAATTTTGGTCCAAAAATAGTAAAACAATAGTAACATACACAATCCTCAGAATAGGTCCAAAACGACCAAGCATTCAATTGGGTTACTCCAATCTACCCAAAATATTGGGATAACCCCATTGAGGGCTTTTAACTCGTGAGACGTTTCACGGGACAAAAAAAAGGAAAATAACTCTAAATCAAAAAATCAATTCAGGAGCAAAGAGTTAAATAAAGGAAAGTAAGGAAAACGATAAACTATAATTGCCCATTGTAGACAAACGGAGGATGCTACTGGATTCCGGAGAGGGACGCTGGATCGGAATGATGGTACACTTTCCAGAGTCACAGGGAGGCCATTTTGTTGGGTTTTTCTCTAATTTCGGGTGGGGGATGTGGGAACTTTTCTTCTGGAATCCGGAGAAAGACGCTAGAGCAGGACGCTGTTCTTCCTTTTTGGTCACTGGGCGGCCAAGGATTTACTTGCTTCTAGGCGGCGGATGTGAGAGCTCGTCATCATGGAGGGGAAATCCTGGAATCCGGAGAATGACGCTGGAGCAGGACGTTGGCTCATTCATGTGATCATCACGAATAGGAACTTCTGGAATTCGGAGAAGGACGCTAGATCAGGACGCTGTTCTTCCTTTTTTGGTCACTGGGAGGCCACACTTGATTCTAGACGGCGGATGTGAGAGCTCGTCATCCTGGAGGGGAAATCCTGGAATCCGGAGAATGACGCTGGAGCAGGACGTTGGCTCATTCACGTGATCATCACGAATAGGAACTTCTGGAATTCGGAGAAGGACGCTAGAGCAGGACGCTGTTCTTCCTTTTTTTTTTGGTCACTGGGAGGCCACACTTGATTCTAGACGGCGGATGTGAGAGCTCGTCATCCTGGAGGGGAAATCAATCATCGGTCTCCAGCCAGTTCACTAGCGCGTCTTTTCAAACAGAAAACTCCACCGCGACTGGGATCACCGCACGGTGACCCCAGCCACTGAAACATCGGAGAGCGAATAGGACGAGTCCGATTGACCCGCCTCTCTTATAGCTTCGGAGCCTGGATGTTGAGTGGTTAAAGTTCTTCTCCCGTGAACTCGTGGGAAAACTATTTTTCGCCTAAATCGGCACGAGAAAACGAAGGGTGAACTATTTCCCAGCCTTTTCAAAAACGCCTTGTCATTTCGCTGGCGTGCCGTGATTGGTTGGACATTCAAATTCAAAAAAACTCGGGGGTTGAGTACAAATGTACCGTTGAAAAGAGAGGGACTTAGCACACATTGATAGGGGAAGAATTTAGGTAGAATTTCCAGAGAAACGTCCCGGAGCAAAAGCGTACATGTTTATCAAGTATCCATGCTTATAAACTAACGACAAAAGGTTGAACGGATGGTTTCGAAAACTTTATACCCAACAAATGCCCTACGTCTTCCTTAAAAAAATTGCAACAATTTTTTTTTCTATTAAGTTAAAAGGCAAAAAAAACTACTCAACTAGGAAACAAAATCCTTAGCATAAAAGCTCCACCACAATAACAAGTATTGTACTTAAAGCCAAGAACGAAGAACACCATTGAATAGAGCGTGAATGAGGTAAACGAGCACTGTGTACTTTAGTATTCGTTAACCCCGAAAAACTACTTAATGCAGGTATCACAGGAACACATTAAAAAAAGGAGTTAAATAGAAACTTTTGATTAAACGTTATAGCATTGCCAAAAACTAAAAATTTAACTAAAGAAAATATATTTGAGAGATAATTAAACACCTGCATTAGATAAAAATAAAAAACCATCAGTTAACCTTTAGTTTCAAATCACTTAAAACATAAATGCAAATTGGGACCAAAATGGGGTATAGTGTAAACAAAAATTGCACATGAATGTAAGCCCATAGAACAAACTGTATGATACGAATACATTGTGTAGCACACTAAAATAAATGAGTACCATAAACAAATAGTGCAAAGTAAACAAATAGTATGATGTAACCAAATAGTGGAATGTCCAACAAAACGGGTACAGTAAACAAAAAAACGTGGGTTGTTGACAAACAAAATTGTGGACGGAAAAAGGAATAGTGTGTCCTGGCAAACTGACACGAGCAAAAACACAAAACACTGTCGAGTCAAGTTCACTAAAGTAGATACCAATATTCACAGAACTTAAAAAATGTAAACAAAGGGCATGCACACAAATGTAAATACTGATACAAGTGAAGTGTAAAGTGGAATGAGCGAAGAAACACAGAATATGAAATCGCAAAAAAAAAACACCAAAGCAGGGTGTTACAGCCAAAAAAAAAAACAAGAGAAAGAACCTCAATGTGTCTAGGTTGTGAACTCCTATACCATAGCAACAATACTTATTTACAAATTCCTTTTTTTTTTCAAATATCGTGAATTTCATTGATATAAAGGGATTTTCCCGTATTTCCCTTTTCTAGTTATCCACTCTACCATTTGTTCTGGTACGCAGGTTGTACGTGTGGGTGTTGGGCGATGCAACTGCATTGTCCCGGTTCGCCTGTGTAACGTTTCCTGGATGAGTGGGTTGTTGTACTACATTGGCATTACGTGTTGGGTACCCATGTGGGTGAAGATAAACCCAGCCTCTACTACCACTTGGACAATGGTTATATTCCGTTGATATACCGTCCTGTGTTGGGGTTTGGTTTGTTGCCGCAAACGGGAATTGAGCTTTGGAGTGAGTTTCTTTATTACCCTGAATTGAATCGTGCGGTAATCGTGGGGTTGCTTTTGTGAGTCGGTCGACATTTACCCGCTGCTTGCGGTTAGGGTAGCTCTTATCCGTAATTTCAAAGAGTACCTCAGATAGCTTTCCTGTGACTACAAAATTTCCTATGTTCGGTTTGTTGAACTTCCTAGTTAACCCGGGCTTAACATTAGGGAAGTATAGATAAACCTCGTCTCCCACTTTAATTCCTTTGTCTTTGACAAAACGATTCCTGTACTGCTCTTGTGTTTCCGCCGCTTGAACCAGGTTATCTTTCACCTCCTTATAGGCAGTGCGTAGTCTCTTAAGTAGTGCCGTTGAAAAATCCTCAGTCTCCCTGTATGAAAAGGGCGGTTCGGTTTCGAACATGTGGTAGGGCAACTTGAGCTCCCTACCATAAACCAAAAATGCTGGGGTGTGTTTTGTGGCAGAGTGCCATGTAGATCTGTATGCTAACAGAGCATACTCCAATTTGTTGTCCCAGTCGTTGTGGTTTTCGTTTACCAAGTGACTCAGAGCGTTGCCTAGTCCTCTGTGATAGACCTCTAAAATTCCATTTCCTTGGGGGTGGTATGCGGTGGTATTCACCTTTTTTATCCCCAGGGATGCATAAACTTCTTGCATTGCTTGACTAATAAAATTGGAACCTCTGTCTGTGAGAATTGTGGAGGGGCAGCCAAATCGTGAAATAAAATTCAGTAGCGTTTTTGCTACATCAACACTTTTTGTTTGGGGAACAGGGTAAGCCTCACACCAACGGGTGAAATGGTCGATATAGGTAATAATGTACCTGTTGCCATTTTCAGTTATAGGAAGGGGTCCGACAACATCGATGGCAACTTTATGAAAGGGACCTTGAGGAATTTCGGGACGTTGCAAGGGTGCCAATTTTCGAGGTTTGTGAGCACGACGTTGCATACAGCTATTACAGGATTTAATCCAATTGACAATGTGTTCGTGCATCCCTGGCCAATAATAAAATTTCTTTACTGTTGAAAGAGTTTTCCTCAAACCCTGATGACAAACAGATGGGGAATCATGAAACTGGGATAAAATGTCATGAATCATTGACTTAGGAAGGACAATTCTGGTGGGTTGTGTTGT
Organism: Metellina segmentata; assembly: GCA_947359465.1. Taxonomy (NCBI): domain Eukaryota; kingdom Metazoa; phylum Arthropoda; class Arachnida; order Araneae; family Tetragnathidae; genus Metellina; species Metellina segmentata. The sequence continues at coordinate 125,639,375 of OX375880.1, read as the reverse complement.
AACATTGGAAATTTTAAATTGTTTACATTTTAGAATCCCATCTTGTACGAAAAATCTGAGCTTAGTTGGTTGGATTGGTTTGGAGTCGTTTAAGCTTTTGATTATAGATTGGCATTTAGCATCTAAAGATTGTTTATGTGCAATATCTTTCAAAATCTTGTCCTGGAAATTGTGAGAGTCATTACTTTGGATCTGAAGGGTACATAATTGTTTAACTAGGGTAACTTCCTCAGAATTGTATTTGTTGGCCTGTGATTCATGAGTCGGTGGTGTGTCGTGGTTAAGTCCACGTGAAAGAAAATCAGCAACCTTGTTGCACTTGCCGCTTATGAACTTAATCTCATAATTAAATTCAGATAGAGTCAGGGCCCATCGAGCAATTCTACCAGTTGAATCTTTCAACTTCAAAATATGTGTCAAAGCTGCATGATCAGTGAAAATAGTGAATTTACGTCCATAAAGATAGGGTCTAAAGTAACCAACAGTAAAAATTATGGCCAAAATTTCCTTTTCAGTGGTGCTATAGACTCGCTCAGCTGAGTTGAGTTTTCTGCTGGCAAAAGCCACTGGTTTTGGGAATCCTGATGTGTCAAGTTGAGCAATCACTCCTCCTACAGCTGAATTTGACGCATCAGTGTACAATATAAAATCTCTGGTCATATCTGGGAGAGTTAGGCATGGGGTTTGGATTAAAGCAACTTTGAGATCATCAAATTCTTTCTCAGCCTCTTGAGTCCAGTTAAAATGTTTGGATTCTTTGGTTAAATTAGTAAGGTGGATTGAGCGACGGCTAAAGTCAGGTATGAACTTTCGATAATAGTTTATGCATCCTAAAAAAGATCTCACATGCTTTCTGCAAGTCGGGATTTTAAACTTTTCCACAACTTGGATATTCTTTTGGTCAGGGTAAATATTTCCGTTGGCCACTACAAAACCAAGGTAGGTGATGGATTGTCTCAAAAAATTACATTTGGAGGATTTGAGTTTCAAATTATGTTGGAGGAGTCTGTCAAAGACTAGTTCCAACTTATCCATATGGGAATCAATAGTGCTGGAAGCAATGACTATGTCATCGACATAAACAAAAATCTGAGCTGGTTTTAAACCAGAAAGTACAATCTCCATCAACCGTTGGAATGAATTGGCACTGGTCTTTAGACCAAAAGGTGTTCTTTTGAACTGTAACAGTCCCTGGTTGGTGGTAATGGCTGTTTTGTGCCTATCTTCCGGGTCAAGCATCTGCTGAAAGAACCCACTTGTTAAGTCAAGGGTTGAAAAATATCTACTTCCCTGGAGGTTGTCAATTGCTTCCGAAATAAGGGGTAGAGGGTAAGAGTCTGCAACTACTTTTTTGTTCAATTCTCTAAAATCCACTACAAATCTAAATTCGCCATTAGGTTTCTTAACCAATAAGACAGGGGAAGCATAGGGGGAAGTCGAGGGTTCTAGGATATCTGCCTCAAGAAGTATAGTAATTTGGTTTTCCATTTCCTCTCTCAAGTTGTAAGGGACTCTATACGACTTTCTCTTAACTGGAGCTGAATCTGTCAGGTTTATCTGGTGTAACAGAGTGTCACAGCCTGGTAGGTCCTGCACAGAACCAGCAAAAACTGCCTTGTACTTGTCCAAAAGGGTCTCAATCTTCTGTTTATCAGTGGTGTCAAGATGGTTCAAATCAAAGGTTTTGCTCCACTCGAAATCTGCCTCTTCGCAGCTGCCAAAATTTGGATCTTGAGCAAAATAATTGAGGTCCAACCCTGGTATGCTATGCGAGGATATTAAGGGGTGGCATTGAGCAAGTTTAGTTAGCTTGTTTACGTGGTAGCTGGTTTCAGAAGGGTTAATTATTAAAATGGGAATTTGAGTTTGTTTAGTTAAGCTTATTGATCTAGCTACCGAGATCTGCTTATCACCAGTATTCCAAGCTGGTTCAGTGAAAAAAAAATCTCCATTAATGTTGCCTTTAATTTTTCCAAAAACTATTTTTTGAGAAAGGGGGGGAATAATAGTTTTACACATAGCATAAACAGAAGCTGGAACTCCCTTATCTTGAATTTTTGGTTCCTCGCCTTGTTGTTTCTGTGCTTCAAAAGTTAGAATTTGGGAATTTAGTCTTAAACAGTTTTGGGCGAAATCGAGTTGACATTTTTGTTCCTGCAAAAAGGGTTTTCCCAGAATGACTGAAAAAAAACTTGACATGTTGTGAGGCATGACCAAGTATTGAATCGTGAAGACATCTGTGCCTATCCTTGTTTGTAAACAAACACACTGGTCAACTTCGAAACCACTGCCATCAATTGTGTTGATCCTAACATGACAGGGTGTTCTGACAATGTTTTTGTTAACCAAAAGTTGGGCATCAATCAAATTAAGACCAGCTCCTGAGTCAAGGAGTGTTTTTTGTGGTTTTCCAAAAATGTGTGTTATGATCATAGGCAGTGTGTCATTGGATCCTTTACACGTAAACATCTGTTGTATCAAAGGAGGGGACTCTTCCAACAGTGGTACAGCCTGTTGGCCCGAATTTAGTTTAAATTCCTATGCTGCTGGCTGGGTGGACCCTGATATCTCTGTCGTGGGGGAACCTGCGGGTAGTTGTTTACGTTCTCCCTATATGAAAAAGGTCTCAGCCTGTTTGGCTGTTGTCGAGGCGAGAGGCCAGTGTTTCTCGCTTCCCTGCAGTCTCTACTTAAATGACCCATTATGCCACAATTGTAGCATTTCCTGGTTTCACCCCTCTGTTGTGGAGCCCTGGGTCTTTCCTCTCTCAGCCTGCTGACCTCAACCGACAGGTCCTTGACCTGGTTCGATAGCGACTCCACCAATTCTAAGATCTTGCTCTGCTCTGAAGGCTGAGCCTGTGCAGTAAAAAGTGGTGTGCTTTGATGGAATGGGTTAGTTTCCGCATGTGCAGTCTCTGCTTTGCAGGACATCCAAGCACGTTCTTCCCTCAGGGCTATCTCTTTCACTTGGTCAATTGACTGAGGGTTAGCAGATAACACTCCCCGCCTTATTTCAGGACAAAAATTTGACAGCAACATGCTTCTGAGCATTCTGTTTCGGTATTGCTCCTCAATTTGGTGGTCACCATCACCCGTAGAAAACGCCTTGAAAGATAGGGAATCGGCCTTTGCCAAGAACACTGCCACCGGCATAGTGTTGGGTTGCTTGAATGAGAAAAACTCATGTACAGCCAATGACAAGTCAGGTCTATTGGTGTACCGGTCCAACAGGGTTTTTTCGAGGGATTTGAAATCTGTCACGGAATGTTTCTGTTCCCGAACAAGGGCCTTGGCCTCTCCTCGTAATCGGAGCTTCGTTGCCAAAAATAGGTCTTGGTCTGTCCATTTGAAATGCCCAGCCAACTCTTTGCACTCTGCCAAAAACTCTCGAACATTTCCCGAGGAACTGCCATCATTGAAAAGTGGCAAGAGATTAATTTTATCCGCAGATAACCCTCCCTCTGCGACAAAAGTTCCAACCACTCGTTCCTCGTCCATGACCTGGCCGTTTTGTCTGACCTGATTTGTGGTCATTTTTGTTATCAAAAGGGGCGATTTCACATAAAGTTTCCCTTCACAAAATCACAATACCCTCATAACACATACAAAACTTAATCTAAATAACACATACAAAACTTAATCTAAATAAAGGTCAAAAAAAAGAAGAAAAATTAAGCTTGCTCCTGAATATAGCACCATCAAAAACTCAATCGGTAGAACGTCACGGCACCATCTTTTATTGGGTTTATTCTATTTTGAATCCGATACTCTTAATGAGCTTGGATAATTAATCAACTTCTACATTACGGTGTGAACAAAACCCTGTGTAAAAGGCTCTTACCGACTGTAATTGATGATGGAACTATGTAAAGATAGAGAAATTAGGTTTCACTAAAAGAGAGGAAAAGAAAACAAATCTTTTAAGATAAAAAAGGATTTATTTTGACTAAACATTGGTATAATACACATCTGGATTTACGTAAACTCCCCTTGCGAATTTTGGTCCAAAAATAGTAAAACAATAGTAACATACACAATCCTCAGAATAGGTCCAAAACGACCAAGCATTCAATTGGGTTACTCCAATCTACCCAAAATATTGGGATAACCCCATTGAGGGCTTTTAACTCGTGAGACGTTTCACGGGACAAAAAAAAGGAAAATAACTCTAAATCAAAAAATCAATTCAGGAGCAAAGAGTTAAATAAAGGAAAGTAAGGAAAACGATAAACTATAATTGCCCATTGTAGACAAACGGAGGATGCTACTGGATTCCGGAGAGGGACGCTGGATCGGAATGATGGTACACTTTCCAGAGTCACAGGGAGGCCATTTTGTTGGGTTTTTCTCTAATTTCGGGTGGGGGATGTGGGAACTTTTCTTCTGGAATCCGGAGAAAGACGCTAGAGCAGGACGCTGTTCTTCCTTTTTGGTCACTGGGCGGCCAAGGATTTACTTGCTTCTAGGCGGCGGATGTGAGAGCTCGTCATCATGGAGGGGAAATGCTGGAATCCGGAGAATGACGCTGGAGCAGGACGTTGGCTCATTCACGTGATCATCACGAATAGGAACTTCTGGAATTCGGAGAAGGACGCTAGAGCCGGATGCTGTTCTTCTTTTTTGGTCACTGGGAGGCCACACTTGATTCTAGACGGCGGATGTGAGAGCTCGTCATCCTGGAGGGGAAATCCTGGAATCCGGAGAAAGACGCCAGAGCAGGACGCTGTTCTTCCTTTTTTTGGTCACTGGGAGGCCACACTTGATTCTAGACGGCGGATGTGAGAGCTCGTCATCCTGGAGGGGAATCAATCATCGGTCTCCAGCCAGTTCACTAGCGCGTCATTTCAAACAGAAAACTCCACCGCGACTGGGATCACCGCACGGTGACCCCAGCCACTGAAACATCGGAGAGCGAAATAGGACGAGACCGATTGACCCGCCTCTCTTATAGCTTCGGAGCCTGGATGTTGAGTGGTTAAAGTTCTTCTCCCGTGAACTCGTGGGAAAACTATTTTTCGCCTAAATCGGCACGAGAAAACGAAGGGTGAACTATTTCCCAGCCTTTTCAAAAACGCCTCGTCATTTCGCTGGCGTGCCGTGATTGGTTGGACATTCAAATTCAAAAAAACTCGGGGGTTGAGTACAAATGTACCGTTGAAAAGAGAGGGACTTAGCACACATTGATAGGGGAAGAATTTAGGTAGAATTTCCAGAGAAACGTCCCGGAGCAAAAGCGTACATGTTTATCAAGTATCCATGCTTATAAACTAACGACAAAAGGTTGAACGGATGGTTTCGAAAACTTTATACCCAACAGTATTCTTAAGAAGCAATACATTTGCTGGTCTTAAAGAACGGAAATTTGAATATCCGAAATCAAAATTTGGATTTTCTGCCTGAAATATGTCAAATGCACACACACATCTCTTAAGTACATTGCCATGTAATATTTAGTAAGTACAGTTTTTCCCCCATTTTTACAAACAGTGACTTTATTTCTAATTCCTGGGCAAGTATATACAATGTCAGGATAGAAGTAAAACTCTTGTACAGCATTAAAATTCTGACAAGGTTCAGATGTTGAGTGTAGAGGTTGTGGTGTCTATAACCACACAATTCTATAGTTCGGGCTTGACCCAAGCCTGGCAGCAGATTCTTTAATATTCACTATAAATCTAATTTATTAAATGAGCTGTGAAATTAAGTTGGGGTACTCACCCCTCTGTAGTTGGATCCACTGGTATCCGAATCTGGGTTGATTCCGTACTTCAATAATACAGATGTACACTTCTTGCACAACAATAAATTTATTATACTAAAACGTAACGGAACATATAACTATACGTTTGTGGACTCGCCACTACTGTGAGGCCTTAGCCGTAAAAATACACTCCCGTCATCCTACAGTACAGGGACGGTCTCTGATAAAACCTTTCTTCCCAAGACGCAACTCCTTGCAGCTGGCAACTTTCTCAAGTGCATGCGTCAGCTAGCAACGGAATTGCGGAGCAATAGCTCAACAGTTGCATCACGTAGCAACGTACTTAACAATTCTCAACATCCTCCCACCTTAATTTTGCGGAAGCTAAAATTAAACATAATAACAATATTAGAAATGTTCAAATAAATCACTAAAATACAATAAAAATCAATGGAACAATCAATTGAAATTTGGTTAGAGTTCTACTAAGTTTCTATGTACAAGTTCACCAACTGTAAAATTGGATTCAGATTAGAACATACAAATCCGTGAGCCTCACCACAAATTCAATCTCGCCGGAACCTTAAGGACTCTGCCACTTCTAGATCTTTTAACGACAGGATCAAAAGTTTTTGAAACCTCTAGATGATACAATCTTTGAATTGGCCGAATAAGTGTTCCATTCAAGGTTTTTAATTGAACCACGCGCGCTTTACCATCCCTACTAGGGAATATTTTTTCTATTCGAGCCATCGGCCACTTCACACGTTTCTGATTGTCCTGCCCTACCAATACAACATCCCCTACTTGGAGGGTAGAATCTTTATTTCCGGACTTTTGCACTAGTTGTCCTAAATATTCTCGGCGAAAACGAATTCTTAGCTGCTCACGTAATTGTTGACAGTATTTGTGTCGAAGTTGCAGTCGCCTTTCATTTATATTGTCTATGTCTGCAACTCCCGTTGTAGCCATGTCCTGCAAAAACATAGATGGAGTCAAGGGTGACAGACCTTCTGGTCCGTCACTGATGTAAGTTAGTGGCCTACTGTTTATGGTAGCTTCAGCATCGCACAGCACTGTGCATAGCTCCTCAAAGTCAAGTGAAGCTCGGCCAAGTGTTCTCACAAGGAGCATCTTCACACAGCGGATGAGACGCTCCCACCATCCACCCCACCAAGCCGCAGTGGGTGGGATAAATTTCCAGTTGATGGGTCTCTCTACCGATTCGATTTTGGACCAATCCACCTCCTTGAGCATGTTATTGGTGCCAGTTAAATTAGTCCCATTATACGAGTATATGGTAGAAGGTCTACCCCGTCGGGCAATGAAACGACGCAGCGATTGTAGGAACGCCTCTGTACTTAAGGACGTGACTGCTTCCAGATGCACTGCTCTATTGTGCTGATAAACTTGGATCTTGTCAGCCTTCTTCCACCATAGGAATCTCAAAAAATGACGATCCTTTTGTTTCACTTCAATTTGCAAGAAAGCTCTCCTAATGTCTGCAACAGCAGCTATGGCCATTGTCCTAAACCGTAATAATGTAGCAGGGATTTGCTCTATCAGGTTAGGCCCTTTCAGAAGACAGTCATTTAGAGAAGGTGCCCTTCCGAGTTTACTAGATGCATCGAATACGGGTCTTATTGCGGTAGCCACACTACCCGGCTTAATGACAGCGTGGTGAGGAAGGTAATGCCCTGGGATCTTAATATTTTCTTCTGGTACTCTACTGATGACCCCTTCCGCTTCCCACTCTTGGAATAATTTCCTGTATTCTTCGAATTTTTGGAGAGTCTTCAGCTTCCGAGTCGTGCTCATGAGTCTTCTCTCAGCAACAATTCTATTGGAAGGAATTTCCTGTTTTCCTTTTATCCATGGTAGCCCAACACAGTAGCGACCATCTTCATTCCTCGTCAGTTCTTGTAAGAATTGGTCGTGAGCTAGTTCTTCCTCGTTAACCTTTGTCAGAGTTGCACCCGGATCGGTGATTCCGATTGCTTCTAGCCTCCACAATTCAGGAACTTTCATGTCTTTCAGAACCAGGTTTGTGGTCAACAAGGCAGTTCCTCCAGTCCAACATTCTACCCAAGGATTCTCTAGCTGTCCGCAGACTGTCCACTCGAGTTTGGTTTGGATGGCAGTCAGCCCGCTCTCTAATTGTTTAATTTGACCCGTTAAAATATGTCCATAAATATCACTACCAATCAAAAGTTCTACTTCGGGACACCCTAGACCTATGTCGGACACCCAAATCCTGTGAAACTTCAATTCTTTCAGAAGTGGACCTTTTGGGACTCTGGGTATTCGGCCACAAATCCTATCCTGGTCCAGGAAATCGAATACAAGGGTCGTCTTTGGAAGGGAACCCTGTGGAGCACTTAACTGAACACGGTATTTATTATGTGGCTTTGCTTCCATCTGGGAGCCTCCAAATAACGAATGAGCTACTGTTTCAGTAGACATAGGCTGCAAACCAAGCTCTTTGGCCGTGTTTGTCAAAATGTAACTTCTTTGTGACCCGGAATCACATAGGGCTCTAATTTTCTTGGATTTCTTTCCTCTTACTACAACTTCTAATGTCATGAGAGCAACTTCCCTTGTACACGTTGGATGAGATAAAGTCGTCTGTAGGACCTCATCTTTCTTGTCCTCAGACGAATTACTATCTTTATTCTTATCCGGGCAAAGCAGGGCGTTATGTGCTTTATCACATACAATACAACGGACAAACATTTTACAGTCCTTGGCTATGTGGAAAAATTTGAAACATTTCAGACAAGCTTTCTTTTGTTTAAGCTTGTTTACCTTTTCTTTATACGGCATAGATCTAGCGGTATAACATTCACGTGTGCCGTGGGACTTGTCACAAAAGATGCATTTTGAGTTCTTAGCAGCATATAACCCGGCTACAGTTGCGGTACTTGAACTTCTATTAAGCTTATGGACCGCTCTATTTGGTGTTTCGGAACTTCCCCCAGATGCCCTGGCACCTGTACCATCAAAACCTTTTCGCGCCAAAGACAATCTCTCTTCCCCTTCAACTTCCCTTTTCAGGAATTCTAACAAATGTGAAAGACGAGACTTTCCCTCCTCTACATCAATCGTGTACGATGGGCTTCTATGCCATTCCTTTAATGTCTCCTCAGGATGACTACTCTCGACCATCGGGAAAAGCCATGTTGCATTGGCATTTGAATCTATCCCCATTGATTCAAGCGACCTCAAATATGCCTCGACCTTCATGTATAAATCTGGTAATGGTATCCTCTCTCTATTATTCGCTCGAACATTACCTATTATCAATTTTATTAATTCTCGAACGTATACTTCTATGAGAAGTTCTTGTTTTCCGAACCTCTCTCGAAACGCAGCTACCGCCTTCGGATAATTGTCAGATGTTAAGGGATAGAGAGAGAGCTCGATTAAAGTTCCTTAGCACGCGTTCCTGCTTGCACTGACTGTAACAAGTACTGAAATTTATCGCTGTCTTCTAACTGCTGATCTTCATGTATTTTCTTGAATTGTGACCAAAAGGTCAAATAGTTCAGTAAAGTGCCGTCATAAATTGGAATGTTTAGTTTCGGGAGTTTTCCTTTCTGGTGGAAAGCTTCCCCCCCGTTCTGAGTCTGCGTAAGTAGATTTATTGCCAACACTTGAGTTCTCATGAAACTGCGTCAAGGCCACTCTTTCTAACAGCTCGCTAACGCGCCGAGAAATCTCAATGTGTTGATCGGAATAATTCTCCGCATCTATTAGTTCCAACTCTATTTCGCTTTCAGTAATATTGGACTCTACTAATTTTTCCAGGATATTTGTATCTATTTCGCTTATATCACAGAAACTATTATTTAATTTGGTTAATTTATCTCTCAGGACACCTGTTTCGACTTCATCCATCTCTAATTGCTCTTTAAGCACATTAGCCGTACGTGTGAATGAAGTACGCAGACCCCTTCTCTTCAGTTTTAACTGATCCATTACTTTAATGTACTTAGAAAAGTTACTAAATATAACTGAACTATATCCTTAAATGCTCCAATACAAAATGCAAAACAATATACTTCACCAACTTCACATACAAAACGAAAATACTTGAATAGCTTCAAATGAAAACTAAAATGCTTCTATGACTTCTCATACAAAACTAAAATACTTGAAATAACTGAATGAAAACTAAAATACTTCTATAATTTCACATACAAAACTAAAATACTTGAATAACTTGAAATGAAAACTAAAATGCTTCTATGACTTCACATACAAAACGAAAATACTTGAAATAACTGAACTTCTTTTCAAAGATTTCTCACTCAAAATACTGTTACTTATGATGAGGGAATGTAATCTCATATTCCTAAACAGCAATTTTAAGAAATCATAAAGTAACTACAGAGTCGTTCACCTTTCTCGCAAGAGAGGGGGAAAAGAACCGTGCGTCGAAGCAGGAATGTAGTAAACATATCCACCGATTGTACCGAATAAGGAGTGGCTACCCTTTCATGAAGCGCCGAAAAGGAATAGAAATACGCAAGATTCCAACCCAAAAGGAAACTTTCAGAAAGCTTTAGAAATACAAAGGTGAATATAAAAAGGGGTTGTCAAGTTTTAAGAATTTAGGTGCTTGTGAAAGCCAGATGCACAGGATGCCGATACTGAAGCTTAGTGGAACTTGACGTTAAATAATAATAGGACTTCTAACCAAAATTATGAGGGGGCGTTGATCGGAATCTAAAAAGGGAAATCTTGAAAAGGAATTCAGAACCACTGAGAGTATTTTAAGAGGGGACTGACTAGCCACTGAGCGAAGCCAGAAAAAATTAAATAATCAAAGTTAAGTCAAAAAATAAGAACGGATTGGCCGAGGGTTTTCAGGTAGGCGGTCATCTCCCAGGATTGGAGACTTGTTCTGATATAGAGTTTGCGAGATTTTGGGAATAGAAGATTTTTTGAACAAGATTTGGAGCAGTGCAGGTCGAGAAGTTTTGACTATGCTCGCCTTAACAAGTAAGTCGATCTTAGAGCGTGTGAATATACACCCTCACATATATCTCTCTCACTCTCTTTAAAAGAATGAATTTAACTGTGTTCGCGTGCTTTACTTTGAAAGTATTTTAACTGTGTTCGCGTGCCTTTACTTTAAAAAAATGGATTTAACTGTGTTCGCGTGCTTTACTTTGAAAGTATTTTAACTGTGTTCGCGTGCTTTACTTTGAAAGTATTTTAACTGTGTTCGCGTGCTTTACTTTGAAAGTATTTTAATTGTGTTCGCGTGCCTTTACTTTAAAAGAATGGATTTAACTGTGTTCGCGTGCTTTACTTTGAAGATTGTATTTTAACTGTGTTCGCGTACTTTAGTTTAAAACTATATGTATCCGTTATAATTAATTAATGTTTTAATAAATTAATAGTTTTATTTGTTAATGACTTCGCCTTTTCAATGTGTCTTGTACCCAAATAGTTCCTAAGTCCTGGTTTATTGCAGTTAATTCAGATTTTAATAGTTAATGAACTTTTGGCCTTTTGTTTTATCATGACGCTAACCACATTTGTACTAACCACTTGCGACCTTAGTTTCTGTCTTCTAAAATGTAATAATTCGTGAACCTGGGGTTGTATTAATATCATTATTTGTACTAACTACTATATCCAATCATAAAAGACAGCAAAGCCCCCCCCAGCAATGGTGCCAAATAAATTAAAAGGATATTTGGGAACAATATATTTGATGACAGACACATTGAAACTGTTTTAGATGTGCATAATCTAAATATAACTAAAATTTTTATACAAATAGTCATAAATCAACTCATGACATTTATAATTTGAATTATTTTATTATTTACACAAAAGCAAAAATGTCGGAAAATGAGGATACCAATATTAAACTTTCTGTACCCGCCTTTTCTAAATTATCGGGGTTTCAATCCTTCCTGCCTCAATTTGACGCAGAAACTGTAGTAACTCCAAACTATTTTATAACATCTTTAGAAAACATCTGTGATCAAGCGAATTGTTCTGCTGAAGAAAAATTAATTGTTCTCAAATCTAAATTGCGAGGAAATGCCCTTTCGCGCATTATCAAAAATCCCCAATTTTACAACGAAACAAACTACGAGATATTTAAAGATAAATTCTTAAAATTCTTTGAGAAAAAAACCACACCTTTATCTCAACAAAATGTCTTCTTAAAATTAAAATTATTACCTAATGAGTCCATCAGGGAGTTTGCCAGTAGGGTAGAAGCGGCAACAATTGAGTTTTTTGATCAACCGAATGTGGACGAGAGTGCGGAAATAAATTCACTAATTGAAAAAACCAAACTCACGAGATTTCTTGAAGGTATGCCTTCGGATGACAAAACTTTACTTCTAATTAAAAATCCCTCAAATCTTTCAGAGGCGGTTGAGGTAATGGAACTAATTCAGGATAACAAAACAGATAGCCCAATAGTAAACCGTATCCATAATCCTGAAATAGAATTCAAACGGTTATTAGAACTACAAAATAACAAATTTCATGAAAAGATTTCAGATCTTAGTACAACTATCCAAAATTTGACGCTACAAAATCACGACGATAGTAGGGACAGACGCCCGTCATTAACCCGTCAAACGTGCCAGATTTGTAACAGGGAAAATCATAGTGCCTCAAATTGTTTCCTTTACTTGAGGCTGTTACAAAAAAGTGGTTACAGTAATGTTGAGGATAGAAGTAGGATGAGGAAAAGAAATAACTATCCGCGTGGACAGTATATTAGGACATTCAACCACCGTGGCCATAATTTAACCGCGCCCCATCAAACACACTCCCCCAGAGACATGAATAGAGGACCCTCCGGTTGGAACACAAATCACTCAGGCAGCAGGGATAACTCCCAAACAAAGGGGACATTCGAACGACAAAGACCTTTTCACAGTCAATATGGCTCTCGTAATAGGGGTCAAAATTCTCGTCCCCGAGTTCAGTTCTCGATTCATTGAAGACCCTCTAACTTTCGGAGTGGTGGTAATAATAATTCTACTAGATATAATAGATATCCGGAAAACTATTAAGTGGGTTTGTGAATCCTAGATCGGAAATCGGCGAACCCACACACACAACTAGGTCCGATCAAAACTGACCGAAAAAATATAAATGAAATAAAACCGAAAAAACTAAATGAGGAAACCGAGGAAAATATGCACTTGGCACAATGGGTTTCTTTAAATAAGCAACAAAAAACTAATCAACAAATAATAACTAACACTACAGATAATTCCCAATCCTCAAGTAATGATACCCAAATTTATGATACAGAACAAGAAATTAATGCACTGCTTAATTTACCAGAGTCGCAAAATAAACAACCAACTGAGTCACGCGATTTTAACTTAAGATCTTACAATAAGAGACCTGTAAGTGTGCAATCAAACTCTGAGGGAATCGGAATACGTAGTACCCAGAATAGCGCAAATCAGGGTGAGATTGAGTTGGAAAATAGCGAAAACTTACCCGAAGAAGATGAGATTGAGGTAAATACAGCCGGCCAACCTGAGCTAATTACAGAAAATGAAATTCGCAACAAAATGTAGGGTATTCTCCAAACGATCTCTTAACTTGGGCTCTTAATGCAATTGCACCTTCAGATCCGAACGAACCATCACGAGTACTTCAATTTTTAGACAAGTTAGCAAACTCTTTACAGTAAATATAAAATTTGAATATTAATAAGCTTGAAAAAAAAAACACAGAAATAAACATTACATAAACTTTTAAACAATTTCAAACAGTGACCGAAATTAAATTGACGAAATATTAACTATCAGTTATACGACAAAGGATATAAATTTGGAAACATTTAAGTGCTAGGTTAAATTCTCGCAAAAAAAAATAATAATAATGATAACAACTTGCTACTATAACAAATTATAGTATGTTAACTTAACCCAATCAAATAATTTACTTTTGTACGTTACTGTTTAGGAAGGCGCCCCTGAGTAGTGACATACAAAATCCATTTTAAATTTATTCCGTCGTGGTTTAACATTGAATAATTGCGGGCGATAATTTAAGTTGATTACGACTGGAACTTTACAAAAAAAAATAAGCTAAGTATAATCTAGCTTGATTTTTGTTATAGTTGAACTTGTTTAACAATATATTAACTATGACGTGTGTTTAATTAAAACTTTTAGTTAATATGTATCACATGGTATATTAGTCGCGTTAGATTACTTAATATGAATTGGAAAAAATTTAGTGTCAATCATTACATGTGTAAATTAATATTCGCTTATTTATATATATATATATATATTTGGTGTTAGTTTAACTAGTGTTAATTAACGATTTATTAGAATTTTTTTATGGCTTAAACACTATATTATCTGGAGATCACAAATATCTCTCTACGTAATAAAATTTGTATCTGTATACAAAAACAATTTTTTCCTAAAGAAGCATTGTATATATATATATATATATATATATATATATATATATATTGAACAAGAGAGATTGAGAGAGACGGTAGTGTATTCTATGCTTATGTCGACTTGCTTATTTCAGTCTTGGTTCTGTTGGTTGTAGAAGTGATGCCAACCAAATCAGTTAAAATCTGCAACTTCACAACTGGAAGGTACCAGTGCAAAAATGCCCCCCGTCACGTACTCCATAAGGTGACAATCCCGCCAGAAGCGTGCATAGTTACGGACTGCTCTCAGTGTGTTAAGGGACAAACGACGTACCTCTTAACTGAGGACTCTCAGTTGATTCGTCCTGAACGCTTTATGGTTCAAGCAGAAAAGGACAAAATTGGTCGTGGATCGTTCTTCCGATGCGATGTATCAGAAGAGGAGGAATGCGATTGCAGGAGCTCTATGTGCGTGGGTGACTCCGAATTCTGCAACCTATTCCCGTGCTCATCAAACCCAACCAGATGCCAGTGTGGGTTAACTCACGAAGAAGCCAGCATAATACACCTCACCGAGACACAGACCTTGAGGAACCCGCCTCAACTGACATTCGAAATCTGTTTGTTTCACATTCGAAAATCACAACTGCAAAGACGACTATTAGAGCATGAGGAGGCCGTATTTTCATCACATAATCTCACAATCCAATTTGTGGATCCCATTTTACACCTTCCTGAGCCAGGCAAAGTAATTCTACGAACTGAGGATTACGAACATTTGCTAACCGTTCAAACGTCCTTACAAGTGACTCTCCCATTTGAATTACTGGCCTACAAAACTGAACTCACCGTTATTTTCATCAACTCCAAGGGTTTCGCAGTCTCTGGAGTCATACAAATAGCAGGGAAAAGCGTGTGCCAATTGACCCAGTGCATTCTCTGCTATGAAGGACTCAGGACAGTAAGATGCTGGCCTTCGCATGTGAGATGGGTAGCCTACAGCCTACTACTGGCTATTATCATGGTTACCCTTATTTTCGTAAAAGCAATCGTGCTTTTACTTATAGCGATTATTCGGGCGACATACTTCTTCATCATTCTCATCTGCCGAATTATAAAATATGTCCTTCGCTTGTTCATGGTTCTTGGTGTTCTTCTTGGTGCAAAAATCCGGTCAAGTGCTCGCAATGTCAACGAATTCTTGGAAGATGGAGCAAATGCTGATATCAATGCCAGACTCTTGGTATTGGCACTATGCTCCTGCATCATTATTTTGCCTTCTGTTCAAGCGGACTGCTCGGATCACTCTATGCTTACTTCGGAATTAAAGCATTGCCAAACAAGCAGTCCCGAGTATAAGACTTGCAAGCTAACGACGACGGCTGAATTAACCATGTCGGGCTTGCAGCACCAAACCTGCCTTATACTCCAGGACGCTAAAAAGACTCACATGGTTTCATTGAAACTCAAATTGACTGGAGTCACATGTGACTTTCACACAAAGCGAGAGTGCTTCACCTTCCCCGTCACACCTCATTACTTAAGCCAAGTAAGCTGCTTTCAAAATTATTGGTGTGGTAGGGGAGAACAGTGCAAGATGTCGGTCTTAGGCACAGACGGTTTACGATTTGAAGCGGAGACCGAAGCAAGCCGTCAATACAGTGGCCGCAGCAGTTGCAGCCCCGGTTCGCTTGGAAGTGGATGTTTTCTTTTCACACGCATCTCCTGCAATTTTTATAGAGTGTGGTACGTTCCGGAGCTGGTGGAATCATTCGAGGTCTCGAAAATAACAGGACACACTTGCTCGTATCACCTCTCCCTTGAACATGTTGAGAACCACACGGTTACACATGTCACACTAAAGGACCAAACGGTTACACCATCGGAAGTTCAAATCAAAATTTTAGGGGCCTTTAGCCAACCGCCAATACATTTATCCGAATCCTTTGTACAGCGAGTTGGGAACCCTGGTGAGGCATATCTCATCCCTACGTCCCAAAAGAACGTCCCGAAACTAGGAGAAGTAGGGGTGATACAGGCGAATGTGTCCTACACAAAATCCTTCATCTTTGACCAGTGGACGAGAGATAGCTCATTAATTGTAACTCAAAACAATACTCATAGTTCAGTGGACTGTAAGTTTTATTTTAACACACTCACGCAAGACCGCGCTCGTCGCCATCTTGCTCCAGTCTGACACACTCAAGAACTCTACTCACTTCACTTCTTATTTCAGGACGGAACATTCCGGCCCCCGTTGAATGATTTTCATTCAACTTTACATGATTATTATAATATATTACACAATTGACAATAACAGTTGATACAATATAACAAATAATGGAACACAAATAAAATACAATTAGAAAGATGTATTAATACAACCATTACTCTATGGGTAAAAGACAAATTTTTGATACTGGCCTTTTGAATATTCCTCTTTGTGTTTTAACACTAACTACTCTTACTTTCCCATCATTACCTGGGTATAACTCTATTATTCGACCTTAAGGCCAATTGCAAATTGCAGTATTATCCTCTTTAATAACTACTAAATAATTTATCTTAACATTGTCTTTCTCAAATACCCATTTTGTTCTTTGTTGTAAGGAACTCAAATAATTATGAGACCATTTTCTCCAAATTAGCTGAACTAACTTTGTAGTTCTCGGCCATAGTTTTAACTTAGTATCATGAATATTAGTTACAACAGGTTCAACAATACAGTTAATTGTTCTACCTATTAGAAAATGTCCAGGAGTCAAAGCGTTCAAATCAAATGCATAGGATGAAAAAGGCACAAGAGGACGTGAATTTAGAATACCTTCAATTTGACTAATTACAGTCAAAAAGCCCTCGTAAGTTAATTTGGCATTTCCCACAACTCTCTTAAGATGGTATTTGAAGGATTTGACCCCTGCTTCCCAGAGGCCTCCAAAATTGGAGCTCTGGGTGGAATAAACTTCCAATTTATACCTTCACTACTCAAGTATCCAGACAAATCATTGTCAGGAGTTTTAACTAAATCCTGTAATCTCTTAAGTTCCTTATTAGTACCTATGAAATTTTTTGCATTATCTGAAAAAATACAAGCACTTTTGCCTCTCCTAGCAAAAAATCTCTTTAAGGTTTCTATAAATGCTTGTGAAGTTAAATCAGTAACTATCTCTAAATGAATAGTACGTGTAGCAAAACAAATGAATATAGCAACATATACTTTATGATAAATTCCTTTCCTTTGGTACTTATATTTTATAAAAAATGGACCTGAAAAATCTATACCTGAACAATTGAAGGGATAGTTTTCAGTCACTCTTTCTTTTGGCAAATTACCCATAAATTGTTGACATGGGATAGGTTTTACCTTACAGCAAGTCACACAACAGTGAACTATTTTTCTACAAATGGCTCGACCATTTAGTGGCCAGAATTTTAACCTTAATTGAAAAAGTAGAGCCTGAGGTCCCAAATGTAAATATCGTTGATGTACATAATTCACAATCAAATGAGTAAGTTTACTTTTACCATGCAACAAAATTGGAAATTTTTGATTAACATTTAAATCACTGTTTATTAACCTACCTCCAACTCTTAACAGCCCTTCTTCATCTAGAAATGGATGAAGATTTTTAATTTGACTGTTATAATTTACTTTACCAGTTTCTTTAAGAGATTTTATCTCTTCTCTGAAATCTTCCCACTGGACACTTTTTAAAAGAAAGGTTTCTGATTTGCTAAGCTCATTAGTATCCAAGGGTCCCTTTAATTTCTTTTTCCTACAATTATCTATAAATCTAAATATAAATGCTAGAATACGAATTATCTTACTATAGTTATTACTAAGATTGATTATAACAGGAACAAATGAACTAATAGAAACAGTATAAACAGAAATAGAATCATTAAATTCACAGTTTTTTAGTTCTTTTGAAAAACTCTCTGGAATAACTGATGCAGGAATATATCTGTTAGGATAGACCTGTTCCTTTAGGAACAATGGACCATTCCACCACAGCTCACTTTCTCTTAGCTTGTCGGGGCTCACTTCTCTAGACAGAAGATCGGCAGGGTTCTCCTGGGATGCAACATGTCGCCATTCTATTCCCTCAGTTAATTCTTGTATAGTTGAGATTCTATTCGCAAACGTTTTTAGTTGAAATGGTTCCTTTTGAATCCAAGCCAAGACGATCATGGAATCACACCACAAGATGATATTATTCACAGTAATTTTTAATGACGATATCACTCGCTTAATTAGTTTTGCAAGAAGAACTGCTCCACACAACTCCAATCTAGGAATCGTCATCTGTTTCAAAGGGCACACTCTTGATTTACTGGTCACTAATTTTACACACACTTGATCAGATTTTGATATTGATTTACAGTAAATTGCTGCTCCGTAGGCTGCTTCAGAAGCGTCGCTGAAACCGTGTAGCTCGATCACAGTCGCATCTTTCACTAAAATACACCTACTAATCTCAATGTTGTTGATTAATTGCAAGTTAACCGAAAACTGCTTCCATTCATCTGCTTCTTTTTCTGGCAGAATATCATTCCAATCAATTTTCAATAGCCAAAGTTTTTGCATAAATATTTTTGCTGTAATTATGACTGGAGCTACTAAGCCAATAGGATCGAAGATACTCGCTATAACTGACAATACTTGCCTTTTAGTGGCAATTGTGTCAGCATTAATCTTAATGTTGAAACTTAAACAATCTTTCTTAAGTTTCCATAAGACACCTGAAGCTTTAGATTCTTCTGAATCACCAAAGGGATAAATTTTGTCATCTGTTTGACATAAATCAGGAGCATTACTACACCATTTGTGTAAAATCATGCCTCCACTCTTTAGTATTTCTGTTAGTTGATTTTTAAGCTTTAATGCAGAGCTTAGGGACTCGGCCCCGGACAAGACATCGTCCATCTAGTGTGACGCTGCTATCGTCACAGTTTGAATAGTTAAATCTTAAACCTAATCTTTACCAAGTACATTCACCCTTTGAGTACGTGACCACACTAAGAAAGACAAGCATATCACCCATACATTAGATTAACCCTTTAATTGTTTACTCCAGCTTGTACATGTGGTCATGAGTTCTTACCCTTGGACCTTCGAAAGGTTCTATCAGAGCGTGACTGTTAATTAAGCATCACAATACCTCAAAATCAGATTAGGGATCACGAGTTAGTACTTTCTAGAACATTCTTTTCGGGTCTTATAAAACCACAGGGCGCCATGAGCAAAACAAGGAGAGTTTGGAAGATATCCTAATTGCTTCCATCAGCCACCACTACAGCAAGAAGGTCCTACTATGGGTAAGCTGCCTCTGCCATATACTTACTTCATTTAATCATTTGTATCTCCTGTGCCATGATGTACTATCACTATACGTAGATTTTAATAAACTACTTTATAAACCATTAGACCATGATATCCTTAAGGAATAGAGAACGCTCTAAAACCGTGACAATAGTAATCTTCTCTCAGAACAATTGCTGCCAAAGGAAAATTACTTCCTTCATCTTTTGACAGCTGAAGTAATGTTCTCATCGCTAAATATGGGGCGCTCACTGTCCCATATGTCACAGTAGTTAGCTCAAAAATCTTAATTGGATCGTAAAGACTTTCCTTCCACAATATTTTTTGCAACTTTCTTTGATCCGGATGAATAGCAATTGCCCTATACATTTTTTGAATATCAGCAGTGAAAGCGAAAATGTGTTTTCTAAATGTCACCATTATTGAAAACAAATCCTCCTGTATTACGCCCCCGTTATATTGTATAGAATTAAGAGAGTTTCCTTTAGTTGTTAAAGAAGAAGCATTAAATACTACTCTTAAAGGTGTGGACTTACTTTTCTCTATTCCTCTATACACACCAAGGTGGGGAATATAATACGATCCCTTTACCTCCTCACTTTCATTGATTTCAATCATATGGCCTAACTGTTGATATTCTTTTAAGAAATCTGAATATAATTTTAAATACTCGGGCTCTTTTGTTAAACGATTCCATAAAGAATTTAGTTTTTTAATTGCAATTTGTTTGGAACACCCTAAAGTGTTTGGATCCTCTTTTAAAGGAATTTTAACGACGTCCCTACCACTTTCATCTCGTGTATAATTTTCTACAAAATGTTTATCACAAATTAATGTTTCTTTATTTTTGGGTTTTTCAATTTCAATATTCTCAATTTCCCAAAACTTTTTAAGTGTTTTATCTAGGTTACTTTCTTCCTTTAAAAGCCCACAATGAATCCTGTTTTTCCTCTCTGTTGGAAAAGTTCCCGATACAACAAAACCAAAAACAGTGTTTTGTAGAATAAGATCGGAGTTGCTAATACGAATTTACCCTGGTTTTAACAACTCATAAAAAATTCCCGCTCCAAGCAACATGTCTACTTTTTCTGGAATATTAAATTTATCGTCTGCTAATTTAACATTAGAAAAATCCAATGTTGAAATGTCAATAGCACTCGTTGACGTTAAATCAGCGGTAATTTTTGGCACCACGAGAAAATCCAAATTCTTGTCATAACTCATATCCTGATTGCAAATTGAAGCGTTGACTATCTGCTTTATTGTTAAGCCAATGTCGTTTAATCCTGAAACTAAAATTTTAGTTTTTTCTCTTTTTAATTGCAAAAGCTCAATGAAATTACTAGATAAAAACTTAGATTCACTCCCAACGTCTAACAAACACTTCACTCTATATTTATGACCTGTCTCATCAATTAGAAAACATACTACAGTCGAAAGTAAAACAGTGCTCTTTTTATTGGTATAGCTACTCATGAAAGCTTTTTCATTGTAAACAAATTCTGCTGCATTGGCGTTCAAGGTCGGGGACTCATCCGTTGCTTTAGAATCGCCAAATTTCTGCGTAGCGTTTCTCTCAATTTTGTTTTTTATCGATGAAACTGATTCTCTTTCGTTTGCAGCACTATTTATTAGCGGAAAATGCAAAGATTTATGATGGCGTTTTTTGCAAAAACAGTTAAACTTAGATTTACAGTTCGAAACCATATGTGGATGTAAACAATTAAAACACAACTTATTACTCTTCACACATTCTACTCTATCTTGTACACATAATTTTAAGTAAGACGGACAATTTGTTAAAAAATGATTCTCGTGACATAGAACACAATCTAAGGTCTTAATGTCCGACAAAAACACTTTAGCTACACTTTTTGAATTGGTATGTTTACGATTAAATTTTTTTTCAAAGTAAGGGTTTTTCCGCGTGACGTATAATACAAATCGATTTTTCTAGCTAATATTTATGGAGGGAACCAATTATCTGCTTGTCTTACGCTGATGTGAGAAGCGGTTTCTTTGTCTAGTGTTTGGAACATTTTATCTGACACAATAAGTTGTTTAAGATTCTCGAAGTCGGAAACATCTCTTAGTTTTAAATAATAGTCCCAATTTGTCACTAGACGTGATGCAAACTGCACATGTGTTTCATGTGGTTGTTTGTATGCTTTTCTGAAATGCTCTAAGCAAGAATATGGCGTTGGTTGAAACTCCCTTAAGACTAATTCTTTAATTTTCTCATAATTTGCGATATCCTTATCATTCAAGTAAGTTATTATATTCGAGGCTCTATCCCCTAATAAGTTTAACAGTATTTCTGCTTTATAAATCTCAGGAACAACTTTAATGATAAAAGCGCGCTCTAAAGAGTTAAAGAAAAAACCCCAACCCTCTGGACGTACAGGAATTCTAACTGTTAAAGTTCTAACACTTTTAATTAATTGATCTATAGATTCCGATTTTATTTCGCTTTCACTTCCATCGTGCTTAGCTTCGGATCTGATTTTAGCTAGTTCCAATTCCTTTTCGAGCTTCGCAAGATTCCAACCCAAAAGGAAACTTTCAGAAAGCTTTAGAAATACAAAGGTGAATATAAAAAGGGGTTGTCAAGTTTTAAGAATTTAGGTGCTTGGGAAAGCCAGATGCACAGGATGCCGATACTGAAGCTTAGTGGAACTTGACGTTAAATAATCATAGGACTTCTAACCAAAATTATGAGGGGTCGTTGAGCGGAATCTAAAAAGGGAAATCTTGAAAAGGAATTCAGAACCACTGAGAGTATTTTAAGAGGGGACTGACTAGCCACTGAGTGAAGCCAGAAAAAATTAAATAATCAAAGTTAAGTCAAAAAATAAGAACGGATTGGCCGAGGGTTTTCAGGTAGGCGGTCATCTCCCAGGATTAGAGACTTGTTCTGATATAGTTTGCGAGATTTTGGGAATAGAAGATTTTTTGAACAAGATTTGGAGCAGTGCAGGTCGAGAAGTTTTGACTATGCTCGCCTTAACAAGTAAGTCGATCTTAGAGCGTGTGAATATACACCCTCACATATATATCTCTCTCTCACTCTCTTTAAAAGAATGAATTTAACTGTGTTCGCGTGATTTACTTTGAAAGTATTTTAACTGTGTTCGCGTGCCTTTACTTTAAAAGAATGTATTTAACTGTGTTCGCGTGCTTTACTTTGAAAGTATTTTAACTGTGTTCGCGTGCTTTACTTTGAAAGTATTTTAACTGTGTTCGCGTGCCTTTACTTTAAAAGAATGTATTTAACTGTGTTCGCGTGCTTTACTTTGAAGATTGTATTTTAACTGTGTTCGCGTACTTTAGTTTAAAACTATAGGTATCCGTTATAATTAATTAATGTTTTAATAAATTAATAGTTTTATTTGTTAATGACTTCGCCTATTCAATGTGTCTTGTACCCAAATAGTTCCTAAGTCCTGGTTTATTGCAGTTAATTCAGATTTTAATAGTTAATGAACTTTTGGCCTTTTGTTTTATCATGACGCTAACCACATTTATACTAACCACTTGCGACCTTAGTTTCTGTCTTCTAAAATTTAATAATTCGTGAACCTGGGGTTGTATTAATATCATTATTTGTACTAACCACTATATCCAATCATAAAAGACAGCAAAGCCCCCCCCCCCAAGCACTTATTTATCTTCAACCAATAACTACAGAACAGTTTTCACAAGAAAGTTCTGTCGCGGACGCCACTTTATGTGGTGTCTATAACCACACAATTCTATAGTTCGGGCTTGACCCAAGCCCGGCAGCAGATTCTTTAATATTCACTATAAATCTAATTTATTAAATGAGCTGTGAAATTAAGTTGGGGTACTCACCCCTCTGTAGTTGGATCCACTGGTTAGTGATGGGGAAAATGACTCTTTTCAGGGATCGGATCGGAACCGCTCACTCACTAAAAAGAGCTAGCTCTTTTTGATGACTCCTCGCTCCTTTGAGATATATAATAATGTATATAACATATCGAAATGTATACAATATGTTTGGGCCATCGAACATCCCTCGTTGTCACGTGAGCGCATGTGTCCAGACGAAGAGGCTCCAAGCGTGCTTGAAACACCCACGCACACAACACTTGAAACACTCACTCATCCAGCAATTGCGCAGTTTACCTCTAAAATCAACAAAAGGAGGGAGACGGGGCCCGAGGACGATCGGCATTGCAGCATAGGGCTGCTAAGCTGTAACATTTAATTGCTAAGGCATAAGATGGCCCAAAACCATGTCAATTCATATAACTTTGAAATTGTCCATAAAGAATAAATTACTTTGAGGACACTTCTACTTTTGTAATTCCCGTCATGAACCCGTTGAGATTACAGAAGTAGGAATTAAAATATCCAAACACGTTAAAAATCTCATTTTTGACCAAGAATTCTAAAAAAGTTTTCGATTTTATTGGATAGAGTATTTATTTGACTTTCCAAAACATATTTAATTTTTTCTCTGTAAATTACTTAAAGAAGTATTAAGATTTTAATCAAGGCGGGAAAACAAGAAGTAAGAATGGAAAACACTGGAAATGGCCATTAAAAGGCCAAAAACATGGCAAAATCTAAATTTAAACCTTACTTTTTTTTGCAAATATAATTTTAGAAAGTTTTTTCAAATTTTTTAATGGTTTCTCTTTTGGAAATTGAGTGAACTTTTTTAAAGAGAAGGAAGAACAAAATTGTTTACACAAAGAGCAAACGCAAGGGAGCAAGCGATGCACTTGAAACTACCTTTAACTCTAAATTAATATTTTTGCATTATTTCCTCACTTCAAATGTTATAATACAAAAACTTATAACTGGATTCTAGTAAACTTTTGAGAGTTTGTTATTTATAATGTTGTCAAGTGAATGAACTAGAATAATTATGCTGAGTTCAAAAGTTTCTAAATTATTACTATTTATTTAAGAAGTAGGACTGTAAAACTATAAAAAATCTTCTATTCATTTTGCAATCACTTGTAAAATTGTTGTTTATTTAAATATCCTTTTATTCTAGTTCATTCCCAAGAAATATGCATGTAGTTTATTTTGGTAGCATCATTTTTCAAATTGGTTTAATAGATTTTCATGTAGCACATTTGAAGTTTTTGACACATTTCTTTAAAATTTCATACATAATTATCATATTTTTACAAAATTATTAATGTATACTTTTAATATTTATAGCCCATTGCTATTGTTTAAAACACAAAACATAAAAATATCATTAAAATGTTTCTATACCACATTTAAAAAAAGTGTCTTGGACGTGTTTGGATACATTAAGATTTCTTTCTAAAACCACTTAGTTACCAAATGATACTTCCTAATAATTTAAATGATATTTTAAAATCATATAATAAAAATATTAATAATTTATTAAAGTACTTAAGATTTGTAACTATTTATTTTAAGATATAGGTATATAATACCCTCGAATACTCGTTGTCCCAAAGATTTTCAAAATCCAAGTCCCCTCCCTGTCTTTTAATAAAATATTTTCAAAATGCCTTGTTTTGTGAAGGCAATGCAATAAAAACGAGTTACGTTTAATTTAATTTTGTGTAGCTTTATTAAAATTATATCACTCCCAAGAAATCAAGGTTTTATTATAATTATTATATTAATGTTAAGTGAATAACATAATAACTGTTAGAATATGTTTTAATAACAACCTTAAGACTAGTTTTAATTAGTGCTAAAAGGCGTGACATGACTTAAGCCGTAAAAACACCCTTTCAATCTAAAATTGAATTAAATTTAAAAAAAAATAACATTTATGATAATACATAGATATTTAAAAATTTGAAACTTCAAAAAAGTAACAAAAAGCTAGGGAGCGCAAAAGAACGAATGCGGAATTGACACTTCGAGAGCGATAGTTATCGAAAAGAGCCAAAGAGTTAACTCCTTAAAAGAATCAACTCCCAAAAGAATAAGTGAGCGCAAACGATCGAATGCGGAAATGATTCTTCGAAAGAGCCAAATCTCGAAAAGAATCAACTCCCAAAGAATCAACTCCCAAAAAGAATCACTGAGTTGGTGATCGCATGCGGAAATGACTCTTCGAGAGTGGAAGCGCTGATTGGTTAAAAAAGAGTTACCGCTCTTCAGCTCTGATTGGTTAAAAAAGAGCTATAGCTCTTTTTTCACGAATCAGCACTCGCTCACTCCGTCAAGAGAGTTAACTCTTTGAGTCAGCTCCTGAGCAGATCGCCCATCTCTACCACTGGTATCCGAATCTGGGTTGATTCCGTACTTCAATAATACAGATGTACACTTCTTGCACAACAATAAATTTATTATACTAAAACGTAACGGAACATATAACTATACATTTGTGGACTCGCCACTACTGTGAGGCCTTAGCCGTAAAAATACACTCCCGTCCTCCTACAGTGCAGGGACGGTCTCTAATAAAACCTTTCTTCCCAAGACGCAACTCCTTGCAGCTGGCAACTTTCTCAAGTGCATGCGTCAGCTAGCAACGGAATTGCGGAGCAATAGCTCAACGGTTGCATCACGTAGCAACGTACTTAACAATTCTCAACAGAGGTCATGGAATCTGTCATATTATTAGTAACTCTTTTCGTAGTGACTCTTTTACGTAGTGAATCTGGAAGTGCTCTTAAAGTTTTGTGTACAGCTTTACCAAAGGACTGTTTTGAGCGATACGGGGATAGTAAAGGTGAATTCATGGTACTGCTGGGTGGTTGCATAGTCACTGCAGGTGAACATCGGTTTTTTGCTCGTTGCAATCTTTTTTTTCTATCATGCTCGTACAACCTGTCTTTTCAGCATCTGATATGCTGGTCTTTTTCTTCTTTTTAAGATCATTTATTCTTTCATTTTCTTCATGCTGAATATTTGGATTTTCCAACAAATTCTTCTCTCTCATTCTTGCTGCACTTGGATATTTTTTGTTTTCCTTTCCTGAAGGAACAAAAATTAATTACAAATTTATAGAAATCCTTTTTCTACTCTAAAAATATGAGCTAGAGCTTGAAAATATTGTCTACCCTCATTTACACCAATTAAAAAACAAGCAATGTTGGTGTCCCACACGTGACATATCACGTGCGGGACAATGTGTTTTTATCAGTTCATTTTGAAAGTAACTTATGTACAGTTACAATTGAACACAAAATAAAAGAAGCCTTATTATCTACTTTACAAATAGTGCGATTTAAGCGATAACTCAAAAACTTTTTCATTTAGTTTTTAAGTGTTTGGCCAAGAAACGATTTGTGTAGAAATCCCCAAATGAAGAGATGGTCCATGGATTAGAAAGCAAAAAGATACGGAATAAAATTTTGAGATCTTAGTGCTAAAGAATCATCAGAAAACAAGGAGATCCACTTACTTATTGGGGCTGTTATTTGTCGGAAACTTCTCACTGGAAAAGTCACTGAAGAAATATTACAAAGCAGTCGGTGTGGATAGGAAAACAGTGCAAGATTAGATAATAAAAAAAATTAAAACAACCAAACATGTATAGTGACAGATCTTTTGTTTCTCAAGTTTATTACAAAAGTCGGTGTCAACAGGGACGCAGTGCAATAGATGCAAAATTATTCAACAATTCAATCCATCGAAAATGCATGTTAATAAGCATATCTCAGAATTAGCAATCCCAACCCAAAACTGACGATTGTATCACAGTTGAAAGAAAGTGTGGACTTACCTTTCAGAATACAATCACCGACTTTGCATACGACTTTCGATACGCGATGAAGGAAATGAGATAGGAAGATGGACGCCTCGATATTTCCAGAGCGGCAAACCGTCGTTTCTGTTTCCTTTGCGATAAGAAAACTTGTCACCTAAAGGGTTAATCACTGGGCAGTTTCTTAAGTTGTGATTCCAGGAGACATAACGAGTGATTCATGTTCGTCCTTGCGTGGTTCGTTTCTGCCCAAAGGAAGAGAACACTTGAAACTAGGGACGGGGAAAAAATAATAGCCTCTTCTTTTTCACCTCGTCATCAAAATGAACGGAACAGCTTATTCCCACTTTTCGCAAAAATAACTGCAATACATTTTCATCTGTTGAACATTCGTTAAGAAAACCCCGGCCAAATGTTTTAATGAAAAAGTAATTTTTATTTTATTTTGAGACGGATCAAAGTGATTGGAAACATAAAGTCATCTTTGCCGCCGCCATGTATGAGGATGGTACAGAATTTGTGTTTAAGGGATATGAAGCTCTCAATCAGTTTTTATTTTCTTCTCAACATAAAGAATACTCTGCAATTGCCCATAACAAGAAAGGATTCGATGGACAATTTATTTTAGCATATTTATTGCAACAAGGTTTTCCCCTAATATTATTCCAAATAGTTCTAAAATAATGCAAATAGAACTATCCTCTTTTAAAATAAGAATCATTGACTCCTTTAACTTTTTACCCATGGCCCTTTCCAAATTCCCCAAAACGTTTGGCATAGTAGAATTAGCTAAAGGTTACTTTCCCCATTTATTTAATTCCCCTAACAATCAGGCCTATGTAGGTGAATTACCCGATGCATCATTTTACACACCCAATTCGATGCTTACTGCTGACCGGGAAAACTTTTATGCGTGGTATAAGGACGAAGGAGAATTTTAACTTCCAAGATGAAATGTTGAAGTACTGTAGGCAAGTATCCCTGTTTGAAATGAAATAGTTTTTATTACTTGCGGCTTACTTGCAGTTTGCTTACATATATTTTATTAAGATTGTTTAGATCGGATGTTGATATTTTACGGCGTTTCTGTCTGCAATTCAGGACATCATTTTTAAGTGTGACTGAAGTTGACCCTTTCAGCATGTGACCATTTCCAGCTCTTGTATGGCCACGTACCGATCCCGTTTCATTTCGAATGGAGCAATATCATATGTTCCAAGAAATGAGGGTGTAAACCGTACGTGGTATAGCGTAACGTCCATATAATAGTTGGATTTTTTAATCCATCAGCATGGTACATCTATTCTCATGCAAGAAATGGTCTTGGTGAGATGAAGGTAGGAGGCATTTCTGTGGGTGGTTTTTGAGAAGAAACCAATACCGTGTACCAGTTCCAAGGTGAGTTAAAAAACGGTCAAACGAGTTATGAAACAATTAAAGGCATTTTTTATGCAGAACTAAGCACAAAACAACTTTTATTCAAATTTTAGGATGCTTTTTTCATGGTTGCTTACAGTGTTATGCGGACCAGGATATTGTAAACCCAGTGAATGGTCATTACATGTGGGAATTCCGAAGAAAAACGGAGAGCACAGAGCAAAAATTGAGGTCCCTGGAGAACCAGTATATTGAAATGTGGGAATACGAATTCACCGGTTGGAAAACAACCAACCAAGAAATGGAAGCCTTTTTAGTAACACACGATGTGGTGGAGCGGCTAAACCCCAGAGATTCGTTCTTCGGGGGTTGAACAAACGCTGTGCGCTTTTAATATGAAGGAGAGGCAAAGTATATAGACTTCACTACCTTTACCCCTATGTAAACAAGTACTGTCGGTAAGACCCTATTTAATATTATGCAATACTTTAAAATATATTTTAAAAACACTTGAAACGAAAACTTCTTTTTTGTCTTCTAGATACCCCATTAAACATCCTGAAGTTATTACAACGGATTTTGGGCCTCTCATTGATTACTTTGGAATTATTAAGTGCCGCATTTTACTCCCCAGAAAATGTTATTATCCTGTGTTACCCTACAGATGATTTTTTTTTATATATTTTAACTATTTATTATTATTGTTTTAATGATACACCTTTAAAAAATTAAAATCTATTTTCAATACAGATCAAATAACAAACTGATGTTTCCTTTATGCAAGACCTGCGTTGAAGCCTTTCAACAGTCAGAATGTTTACATGACAGTAGCGAACGCAGCTTCGTAGGAACTTGGGTCACAGAAGAGGTGAAAAAAGCACTCCAGAAAGAATACCAAGTTCTCGAAATTTATGAGGTTGTTAATTTTTTTTAATGTTTAAGTAAGGTACTGTACATTTTTTTATAGCACTTTATACTTTATTAACTTCTTTCTTTTAGATATACCATTTAAAAGAAGGTCAGATAGGTCTCTTTTCTGACTATATTGACACGTTTCTAAAACTTGAGCAAGAATCGTCTGGATGGCCCGTTAACTGCTCTTCTGCTGACCAAAAAGAAGCGTATATAAGAAGCTACAAAGATAAAGAGGGAATTACTTTAGACCCCACTAAAATAGGAGTTAACGCGGGAAGACGCCAAGTTGCCATACTTTGTCTAAATAGGTAAGAGGAGGTGATTATGTGTGCGTGTCTTAACAGGTTTTAATTTATGCATATATTTAGTAATTTAATTATGTCATTTTATAGTTTCTGGGGTCGATGGGGGATGTCGGAAAATAAAGTTCAGCTGCGCTACATAACTAAACTGGCTGATTTGAGCAAAATAATAGCTGACACAACAATAGAGGTAATACTTTTTTCATAATCTTTATAGGAAAAAAGAGAACAAAAAAGGAAATGTAAAAAAAAAAAAAAAAAAAAAACGTTCACTGTATTATTAGTCTACAAGTGAAAGATATTTTATAAACCCTTTTTCTTTACATTACAGGTTAAAGATCTACATCTTCCATTATATAATGTTACAGCTGTACAATACGTATATAAGGAGGAGTTTGTTACGCCTTCCAGCAGCACCAACATATTTCTGGCTACATTCACAACTGCATGGGTCCAACTGAAACTCTTAAGACGAATCGTAATAGCTAAGAGAAGACTTACTCTACTTTGACACTGACAGGTAATTATTGGTTCAAAGGGTTATGTGTGTAGATTTTATTTGTAAAACAGTACAACAATTTTTTTTTTCATTTTAGTATTGTAGAATCGGAAATCGCTTCTCGCGAGGAATCTTGTCCATGACCTCAATACACAGCAAGTGCTTGCACGTGTGAGGCTCCAGAAGCTAACGAAAATGAGCGGTTTTACGAAACCTATAAATATATGTGATCCCTGAATGCGGGACGATTCTTATTCTGGAAGCTGAGTGCTTCAGTCGAGCAGATTCGCTCGTTATTGTCCGCGGGTGGCGTTCCCGTGATGACATTGTAATCCAGAAATTATGTTTGATATATTTCATTGTATATAATTCACAATCATTAAGAAGTAAAATTTAACAAAGTTTAATCGTGTTGTTCCGACTATTTAATCATACCCCACCGAGCCAATACTACAAATGGGGTGTCCGCCCGGGATGTGGCCTCGAGAGAGAAAATTTTCCGAGGAATAAGTGCGTTACTGGAGATTCGCTTGGAGAAAATTTACCGTGAAGCAAAGTACGTTTCCGGAGTTTCGCTTGGAGAAAATTTACCGTGGAGCAAAGTACGTTTTCGGACATTTGCTTGGAGCCTGTGCTGACGGTTGTCGTTTTGCTGGCATCGCTGAAGAAAGGGTTCTTTGTCCAGTGTACGCGGTGGTTCATCATTCAAGCGGGTATATTCTTCGTTCAAGTTTGTGCGCGTGTGTTCGTTCAAGTTTGTGCGCGTGTGTTCGCTCAAGTTTCTGCGCGTTTCTTCGTTCCAGTCTGTGCGCGTTTCGTCGTGTTCAAGTGCGCGTTGGCGTACATATTTTAGAAAAAGTATTCAGTGTTTTATGAATGGGAAGAGTGATTTTCCCCCCAGTGATTATTCGTAGCTCTGTTGTGTTGATTTGTGATTGTGGTTATGATTTGTTTTAAAAAGACTCAGAAATCTAGTTCAGAGAATTAAATGAAAGATGTATTAAATAATAATTCCAGATGAGTGGAAAAAATATATTAGGTGTCTTTTTAAAATAGTAAGTGCCTTCTTAATTTTCTTACTTGTGTAAAAATTAGTACAAGAACCATGGCCTTTTTGGCAAGATCTCGCAAATGTGATCTAATTGTACTTGTGGAGGAATTAAATTTAGCTCTCCCAGTAAATGCGAAAGTAGTCCAGCTAACCGATTTATTAGTAAAGGATACTAATTATAATGAGGAACTAGTTAAGGGTCTGCTCGCGAGAATTACCAGTGAACGAGAAGAACGTGAGGAATCGACTGAAAGGAAATTAGAGGAAAAAGAGAAAAGGGATTTTGAAATTAAGAAAATGGAGCTTGAATTAGCTTTGGCCAAAAGCAAAGATTCACCGATAATAACAAACACTACTAAAGATCCAAATTTACTAAAATTAATGAACAGATATGAAATGCAAAATGATATTAGTGTTTACTTAAGTCTTTTCGAGAGACAAATTAAGCGAATGTCAATCGCTAAAGAGAATTGGGTAACTTATTTATTAGGGTTATTGCCTCTGGAAATTGTTAATGTCGTATCTCGAGAACCGGAGATTCACTCCAACGACTATGATTATATCAAAAAAGTATTGTTGAATCGTTTCCGTTTAACTCCCGAACAGTTTCGTCAAAAATTTTTCGGCCATCGGAAAGAAAATTCGGTTTCTTGGCGCGACTTCGCGTTTGAAATAAATAGTTTTTTGGAAGAGTGGATCACCGGGTTAGAAATCTTAACTTTCGATAACTTAAAAGAGATTCTTGTAGTTGACCAAATTCGACGAAAACTTCCAACTGATATCAGAGAACACTTTGTAGATGACTTGCCCAAACTAGTAAAAATAGACGATTTAATAAACAAGTTAGATGACTATGAGTCTGCGCGAAATAACCTAAAGAGTGCGTTTAGTCCTAAATATTCTAGTCCCGATACAGGAAAGTCTTTTGCCCAGGGCAATGAGAGTAACAGATATAACAGCCGTAATACTAATAATAGAGTCCCAAATAATTTTTCACAGAATCGAACACAAGAGAGGAAAAATTTCTATAACGCGTTGAAACCTCAAGATCAAATACAGGGTAACTACAAAAATTTGAAGTGTTATACATGTGGTGAATTTTCACATAAATCTGTGCATTGTCCCCGTAAGAAAGACGGTCCCGTGTGTTTTCGGTGTGCCGCCCCAGGTCACAAATCTGACGTTTGCCCAATGAAAGACGCTAAAACAGCTTGTAGTAATAGCTCCAGTTCTAATAAAATAATCAAAACTATAAAAATTAAGGGTGAAACCGCGGATGCATTGATTGATTCCGGAAGTGAAGTGTGCATGGCCAGTTATAATTTTTATGTTGCCCTAGGATGTCCAGAACTGTCAAAAAATTCTATAGCGTTGTCTGGCATTAGTGGGAGTACAGTTTCCCCACTAGGCTTTTTCAATGCTAATATTATGGTTCTCACCTAATGCAATGAGTAATGTGACCGCCCCCATAGAGGAAAAATACGATAGTCACAACAAAGTGAGACTCTCTATCTCCGATAGTCTAAACATTTCACCGGCTGTAGACAGTTATTGTAAAAATACCCGAGACTATAAAAAAAAGCAACTGTCGAGAATGGAGGAAAATTGGTATACTTAGCAGAGACGGCTAATTGCGTCACTTTAAATGAGCTTGATGTTAGTCATGTGTTGGACAATAACAATAGAAAAACGTATAATAAACAACGAAAGAAAGCCAACACCTATAAACCAGGAGACTTGGTTGCTATACAAAAAACTCTATTCGGAACTGGAATGAAATTACGTCCTAAATTTCTTGGCCCTTATCAGGTGACCAAAGTAAAGAACAACGATAGGTACGATGTTCAAAAAGTTGGGTGCCATGAAGGCCCAACCCAAACTTCAAGTGCAGCTGACTTTATGAAACTGTGGACTGTCACATAAATTTCATTTATTAAATTCAATTGAATATTTTCATTTGATATCATTTTAATATTTAAAAAAAAAGTATTGTGTTTCATTTAGTAACATTGTGTTTAAAAAGTATTGTTTCATCAATTTATGTTTATAGTATAGTAGAAAATATTTGTTTTTGTGTATTTTAGTATTTTTCATGTAATTGAGGTCTGCTGGTTTTTGATGTGGTCATGAGGCTTGGTGAAGCCTGTGAGTACACAGGACTAGCAGGAGGGCCGAGTGTAGAATCGGAAATCGCTTCTCGCGAGGAATCTTGTCCAT
Source organism: Metellina segmentata (assembly GCA_947359465.1). Classification (NCBI taxonomy): domain Eukaryota; kingdom Metazoa; phylum Arthropoda; class Arachnida; order Araneae; family Tetragnathidae; genus Metellina; species Metellina segmentata. The sequence goes on along the minus strand of OX375880.1, from coordinate 125,605,921 downwards.
GACCTCAATACACAGCAAGTGCTTGCACGTGTGAGGCTCCAGAAGCTAACGAAAATGAGCGGTTTTACGAAACCTATAAATATATGTGATCCCTGAATGCGGGACGATTCTTATTCTGGAAGCTGAGTGCTTCAGTCGAGCAGATTCGCTCGTTATTGTCCGCGGGTGGCGTTCCCGTGATGACATTGTAATCCAGAAATTATGTTTGATATATTTCATTGTATATAATTCACAATCATTTAGAAGTAAAATTTAACAAAGTTTAATCGTGTTGTTCCGACTATTTAATCATACCCCACCGAGCCAATACTACAGTATAATATACGCTTCTAACGGATTGAATGACCCTCCTTTGGGCTCCTTTTTGGGCGAATTCACAGACGAATTAGATGGAAAGTCTAATAGTGTTTTTGTTTTTGGTAAGTTCTTTTTTTATTAAATCTGGGATGGGAGAGGGATTTTATGCACTATGCAAATTAACTACAGTAAATACTTATACCTTTGCCTTCTTTTTGAGGAGGCGCAAAGAACTATGCGTTTGGAAAAAGCGACGGAACCAAGTGTTTTAAGATTAGAGATTTTAGTTTAAATTATAAAACTCTGAAATTTTAAATTTTAAATCAATGAAAGAGCTTGTACGGAATTTGGACTTGAACACCACTTTTTCCATCAACAATCCATCAAAAATTACTAGAGACATAAAAGGACGTAAAGTTATCAATATAGATACGAAGAAAAAAAATATAAACTTGTCTATGATAAAAGGATAGTCAAAGAAGATTATAGCACTCTTTCATATGGGACGACAACTCACTGTCGCCAGCGGTTAGCTTGGAGTAAAGAGCATGCAATGTTGACATCGTCACAGTGTACCCGCTACCACCAAGACAACATCATTGAACGACACCGTTACGGAGGTGCAGGATTGCTCGTTTGGGGCGGAATTATACTGGGCTCCAGAACAGATCTACATGCTAGGCGTTGTACGGACTGTATTTCATCGTGTGGGCGACTTACAATGTATTAACCATCATACCAACCATGTCATGTTAAGATTTTTTAAGGTCGATATTTTTTTTAATTGCTCCAGTGAGCAAAAATCGTAGTTTTTTTTGAATGATATCATACATATACCATCTTTTTTGTTCTTTATATTTTGTTTAATAGATGAGCTTTATGAATGAGTCACGTTTGTTTTGTTTCTGAACCTTTAATTTGCCGTCTGGTATTATCCTTAATTTATGGATATGAGTGTATACTAAATATGTTTGTTTTATACCTAATTAATTATAATAATAATAATTAATGATGTGTGTTTGGGTTCGCTCTTGTTGGCGCCCCTGTAGACAACCAACATAAAGTACGAAGTATTAACAAAAATCTTTTTTTGAACAAATCTAGCTGACACAAATACAAATTTAGTTCTACTATTTTAAAAACATGGCAACTGAAAATGTGAATTCAGTTGACAAAAAAACAATAGTTGTTTTAGCAACTTACCTTAAAAAATTTACACAGAATAAGTCAATATGTTTGGATGTGGGAATTTCTACCATGTTCAACTGAATCAGTCTTGTTTGCATACCAAAAAGTTCTTTATAAAAAGGTGTAATTCTGCAGAAGTTTGTAAATTCTTTTTACTTTCTTATTGGACCTGAGATGTCTGAATTTTTTTCTTCGGTTCATAGATAAATTTGATTTTGAAGATACTTTCCCTTGTCTGTTGAATTCTTTAAACTTATGTAATTTACGGAGTGAAGATCACCCTAAGATCAAAAGAAATTTTCAGAAGTCATTAACCTTTACGCTGTCTCAGACAAACAATTGTTACCACTAAAATTTCGTTTAAACCATCGGCGTAGTATAGATCTGTGTAATGTGGATGTTATCCCCCTTTCAAGTAACCGATGACATCTATCACCATTTACGACTGTCAGCAACCGACTTTCTAGAGGGTTCCTCATTTTGTTCGGTACCCTACCCTGTCGAGGTGCGAACGCTTTGGGGGAGTTGCAGAAGGTCGCTCCCGTGATATCTATCTCACGCCACACAATACTATGAAAGGAAAGCGTCAGTCGTAAATGCCACTCTTGACTCAATCGCTCAAGTTAGATACTGGGGGTCGGACATGCAGGCGAAAAAGCAGTTCTGTGAGACGACTGAAAAATCTAAACGCCACAGCGTAAAGGTTAAGCAAAATTAATTTAAATTTTTTAAAAAATTTAGGGGATGCAGGAAAGACTAATAAACTTGGGTTAGGCTGCAATAACCACATCCACTAAATTGACTAATACTATGTGAAATTTTTGGTTACGGATTTTTTATTCATACCGTTTACCCGAGAATATTGATGTACGCCTTAGTTTAATAGATTGAGAGAATAGCTTATAATATCCTTTATTGTTTTTTTGTAGCTCTTGTTACTCATTGCTCACACTTGCCGAAGAACAGAGTATAGAAATTTCAGATCAACAGACCACTATATAGCGCTATTTTGCCAAACCATTAAAAGTGCGCTGGAAAACAAAACAGGAGTAGCAGGAAATTGAGCGGTGTGTGTCCCTGATCCACCAACACTTTCGTTTTCAATAAATTCTTTTTGGTTTCTATTATTTGAATTTTCTCTTGTTTTAGAAAAATATATGTATACACTTCACCTCTAGTGGTACCGAAGATAAAGAGGTGAGTGCTTATGTATTGAAAAAAAGGGCACTTGATCCCTTCCCATCAAGAGAACCAACCATTAATGAAACCTTTTTTGAGGGTAAGATGTACAACGCAATTTGTTAATTTTTGTCAAATTTTTAAAGCTGTCCCTTTTGCAAATATTTTAATTTTCAAATTCAATACATTAAAAAGACCTAATGTAATTAAAATGCATTGAGATTTATATTAAATGGAAGTAATTAATTCCCCAAAAAATAGCTTTAAAATAAGTGTACCAAGTCCGTAATCTTCTCAAAAAAGTACAATTAACAACCCTAAAGATGCAGTAATTTTCATTTAAGCTTAAAATTGCTTGGACAATAATCTCATTAATCGGAGTAATCGTTACATTGGATTTGAGACGGAATTCCTCAAAATTTGGAAATTGCTATAACTTTGATAGCGATATGCCAACTGAAAAATTGTCTGATTTAGAAAAATATTTGCACAATCCTAAGGTGTGCCATACACAATATTTACGTATTACAGCAATTTATTCAATCAGGGAAAGTTTGATATTTTTTAGTTCACTTTGTAATATTGACTTGGAGATGATTATTTCGCCTCGACTAACTTTCCTTAAAACTCCTATGTATGTTTGAAGTTACGAAAATGAGTAAAATAAATACTAAAAAATTAAGTAATCCAAACATTTTTCAAAACAAGCGATTGTTCAAAGATTTTAAAGTTTGAGAGTAGGTTTCTCTTACAATACGGTACTATCGCTTAAACTTTAATGTTTTATCATTTGTTTTCCATTTAATAATTAGTTTTCCTTTAATAAATGTACCGATTGAACATCTGATCAAACCACGCTATGTGATTCTGAGATTTTTCGTTCAGAAATTGATAATTTCTCACCTGAAAATGAGTGCTGTAAGAATCAATTGTGTGCACGTTGAATGAAGTATAGCATTGGGCATGAAGGTTTTATACAAAACTGCACCATTATCTCGAAAGAATACAAACATGGTAATTACATAAAAAAAGTGATGTTTTGTCTCAATAACAGAAAGTTGTTGATATTACTAGATGAAACGTAACTATTTATTTACAATAGTTTCGTCTATTAACAGTTATCTGTCAATAATTAAAGACATTCTTTTTTTAAAAACGACAGATCGATCGTTCATGCTAACGAGAGACCATTTTAATCCAAGCTTTTTCATTTCGTGTATCACTACTTGAAATTTTCAAGAGAAAAAATATTTAATCATAATTCATGAATATGGTATCGAATTATTGTGCCTCTTTCAAAACAATGATGTAATTCAAAATTACATAAGTAATTGATATATATAATAACATCAAATATATAAAATAACAGTAACATAAAACACACAAAATAAAATTTTCAAATTTTTGTGGAAATCCTCGTGTTTTTGAAATTATATATATATATATATATATATATATATATATATATATATATATATATATATATATATATATATATATATATATATATATATATATATATATATATATATATATATATATATATATATATATATATATATATATATATATATATATATATAATTTAAATTTTAGAAATTCTATAAATGTAAGGGGAGTTATTAAAATACTCATGTGATATTTGTCTTTTCTTTGGAGGAATTAAGAACTTTATTCTTTGACTACTTTTCAACCTCCCCGGGCAGTAAAGAGTAAATCTACTTGTAATTTAATGACAATTAGCTATCGTAAGTGACAAGACTAATATTGTCCATAGTAATAGGCAAACGCATAATATATATATTTTTAAATTATCCCTCACCAGACATTCACTGCCCAGAGAGTAGTCATCCCCTTCCCGTTTCTGAGAACTTTTCCACAAGCACCTCCCCAAGTCTCCCCTCTGTAGGGTTACCGGCAAATGTCCGCTCGGGAAACGACTGCTAAAAACACGTCCGTATTTGGATATCGACCCCACCGTTTGGAAATTCTCAATGAACTGTACTGTTCCCTGGTGCCCTCTAGTGGGTAATTTTAGATATATTTTGTGTAATCATTTTTCAAACGTCGTGTACAGAGAAAATTACTCATCTGTAAGGTTTTCAAGGTTTCCGGAATACTCAGCCTGGTGAAGTACCGACTTAAGTACTCAATGTTATTTTTCTGTTTTATGTTTTGTGTTGGTGACACAGACGAGGTTCGTTTTTTGAGTTGAAAACGAATACTATGAATATCTTAAAAGTTATACACTTAATCAAAAGTATTTTATTTAAAACGTTCACAATTTTATAGGAGATTATACTTAAGAAGATTGGATAGAAGTCGGAATTTTATAAAAATGTACTATTTTGGTCTCAAAAGAAGAACTTGTCGAGGTAAAGGACATTTTTAGGAATCAAAAGGGCATATATTTTTATCTCAAAGGAAAGCAGGTGCAAAAAGTTTTACTCCGAAGGAAAGCTTATTTAGCTTATTTATTATTCCTATTAAGAAGGAAAGCTTATTTAAATTCAGTTGCTTTAAAACTCAAAGGATCACCAAAAAGTAGCTCAAAGGAAAGCAGGTGCAAAAAGTTTTACTCCGAAGGAAAATCGGAGACAAAGGAAAATTTGAGGGAGTAATCACGAATTTTTTGGCTCAAGAAGCTAGCAAATGTATTTAGCATAAAAAACAATAATTTTTTATTTAATTTTCAAACACAATTTTCTTGGAGTTCCGAATATCCGAAAAGAAAATGAATCCTCCAACCTACCTTCTTTCGCGGGTTTTGTACCGTAAATGGAGCCGCTAATGAAATAACGACTGGGGGATATTTAGACTAATCTAGGGACACAGACTCAATTTTAGGAAACGATACACTAAATTGATCAAAATGTTGAAAAATGTTTTATTATCAATTATTACTTACGCACAACAACCGCGACGACTTGCACACTGCGAAAAACAAGAAGTGGATGGTCAGATACCAAATTGGTTAACAGACGGAATCATAACTAAAAGCTCTTCTGATTTTGCTGCACCAATTGTGCTGTGCAAGAAACATGATGGCTCCAATTGGATTTGCGTTCACTCTCGCCGACTTAACCATAGAACGGTAGCAGAGAGGTGCCCATTGGTCCCTTATAGAAGACATATTTGATAAGCTACAAGGTGCTAAAGTTTTCACAACTCTAGACTTTAAGAACGCTTTTTTTTTCATGTCGATATGTATCCGGAGAGCTGCATATTCACTAGTTTTGTAACATCGAACGGCCAATATGAGTTTAAAAAGTACCCTTTGGTCTTTGTAATTCTTCATCCGTGTTTCAAAAGTTCATTCAACTGGTATTTTGTGAACTTTTGCCGAACTATACTGCCATGTAATTGGAGGACATCATAATCACCACCCCATTGGCGAAAACGACGGTATATTAAAACTCAAACAAGTTTTTAAAATTGCGTCACAGTATGGATTGGAGTTAAATTTAAAAAAATGCTCCATTCTACAACGTAAAATTCAATTTCTTGGACGCATAATTGAAAACGGAATCATTCGCCCTTCCTCGGATAAAACAGCCACAGTTTTGAAATTTACACAACCAACAACTCCCTAACAGATGTAATCCTTTTTAGGCCTTACTGGATATTTTCGTAAATTCATAAAGAACTATACTTTAATTACAAAACCCCTTATTACCCTCTATAAGAGATGGTACCCAATTTTCTTTAGGTCAAGACCAACAACATGCTTTTGTTGCTCTGAAACATGTCGTGTCAACAGAATCTGTTTTGTATTTCTATCAACAAGGTTTAACCCTACAACTGCATTGCGATTCTAGCAAAAAAGGTTACGGATCAATTTTGTTACAACAGGATACTGAAGGACAATTCTACTCAATACATTACATGAGCAGAAAAAATACATCTCAAGAAGAAAAATATTCCAGCTGTGAACTTGAACTCATGATTGGTATTAAAATGAAGAAAAAGGAAAATGTTAAAACCCGACCAATACTCGAAAAAGAATATCAGAATTGCGTCATCCAAGACATGCACGCCAAACAAAACATTACAAAAATACAAGAAGAAATCCGCCGCCAATACAACCACAAAAGAAAGAAACCTCATAACTACAAAATCGGTGATTTAGGGCCTAATTCAACTTCCTTCGAAAACGTCCGTTCGAATCCGAAAGCCCAGTTCGAACTGTTTTTCTCGTTTCCGTCTCTTGCCATGCAACTACCCGTTTTCGAAACGTTCGGAGTGTTAGGGGTTACCATCATACACCGATGATTGCTCACTTTACTGTGACGTCACGTAATTGCTTGTTGGCCAATAAGAAACAAGATTACATAGTCAGCTGGTTTACCGCGAAGGCGAAAATTTGTTTACATCGCTTCGTTTTTCCGAGATCATCAAACAGGAGGTTTGGATGTTTTGGAAATGCGGCCTGATCTCAACTTTTGGGCAGTTAATGGTGAGTTTTAAACATTTATTTGTTTTATTTTGTGTGACATTTAAATTCAGTTGCTTTAAAACTGTGTCATATTTATATTTTGTAGTTTAAGAAACACAGTTAAGGCAATTTATGTTTCTGCATTTCCATGTTGTCGATTGGTGGGCAAATTTCCCTTCTAGTGAAATTTGTTGGATTGCATGAATGAAGGAGAGCTGACGAATGTTCTCCCAATTTCACGTGTGCGCGATTTGACATGAAAGGACTCACACGACCAGTCGCAGGGAGTTAATAAACATTCCAGCAGACAGGGAAAAGTAACCGAGAAAAAGGGGGCACTTGCAGACAGAAGCGCTTCTTAAAGAGGTGCTAAGCGTGGGTGCTCGTACGAGGACTCGTTACAAGGGGCCTTCGTTCCTCCCTTCCTGTTCCGTCCCTCTTGTTAATTGTATAATTCCGTTAATTTAAATAAATATTAAGTTTAAATCTAGTGATTGTTGTCGTCATGAGTCATGAGTCGGAGCTGAAGATCTTGGCAAGTTAATTGCGACCATAAATTAAGACATGTACTGAATCTATACGATCACATCTATTAAACATCAGCTCCGGTTCACATGTCATTAAATTTCATGTTTTATTTGCATTATTATAGGCAAAACAGGGATGCTATTCAACTGTCTCTGAGCACAGTAAGCGCCTGCTGCACTTGTTGGGACAGTTAATGGACATTGAAATCGGTGAGCTTTGTGTATTTATTATACAAAATAAGGAGTTACTGACGGAATTTGTAAAGGGTAGAACCAAAAGCTCTTCTGATTAGTAATAATTAGAATTTACTAATTAATACTTCTGATTAGAATTAATTTCATAAATCAACTCAATTATGTCTCATGACAAATTGGTTTGTTGCTAAAAAACTCATTTAAAAATATAGAGCCTATTATAAACTTCCAGTGCATTTTAATGAATTACTTTCATTTCTTAAGAAAGTTGCATATTAACCTTACGTTTAGTTCATCTTTTTAACATCTCCTGTATGAAATTGATGATTTAGCAGTTAAAATATTAAATATTACTAGGGGGCCCGCCCCCTGCTCGCTAACGCTCGCCAACCCCAGGAGGATTGCTTTGCAATCCTCATTGGTTCGCTGCGCGAACTTATGCTCGCTTCGCTCGCATCAATGAAGACATGTGTCCTAGCAGAAGGAATTGTTTACAAAATATGATATATTCCAAAATAATATTTTTCAAATCTAAATTTTTTTGCTGTTTTTCAGGAAAGATATATACAGTACCTATAGAATCAGAATTCAAATGAAAACTTTGAGCAAATTTTGACTCGAAATGTGAGCGCTGATTTGGAAATTGAAATCCCAGCATGTTGTTTGTGTGTACATTTACCCAGCACTCGAGCCACCCACGCTTTTTCATTGACTTTGTTGTCGAAAGTTGTAGCGCAAGCGTCTTGAACTATAATTGTTGGCCTTGAAAAGGACCTTTTTTAAAATGGCCCTGAAAAAACCCTCCGCTTTCTTTGATTTCTATTAGTAACTGCAACAGCTCAACTAAAATTCTTTTTTTTTTCAATAAAATTTCATCCGAAAACGCTATAAATTCAATTGAAGCGCGAGGCTTCGTGATAAACAAACAATCGTACAATGTTGCCAAAACTCGATAACAAATAACGTCTTTTTTGCGTGCCACGTAAGAGAATTATATATATAGATGCAGTGTTGTATGCTTTTATTTAACAATTACATAATTAATTTTATATGAAATATTTTGGAAAGGTCATGCAGAAATATATACAAATGATTAACTCAGTAGGAATACTATTTTTCGTTGCACAGAAAAAGTAAAGAATCTATCGTACCATAATATTGTTGCAGTTAAATATTAGAAGCATCTTGCAAGTGCACAAAGTAGTGAATTGAGATAAATCCTATGAGCAGTTTGCATGTGCCTAAGAATAATAAATTATCTGCCTCATGTGTATATGAATATTATGTATTTTCACAAGGGCTACATTATGTTAAAGGATCCAGATTTCCCAGCCTCAATTTGTGCAAGAAATGAATGCTGAATGACTTTCAGATTGTGGCACTGAACAAGCGAATTACAGCATCTTGAGTAACTTATTAATCTTTCCTTCTCTTCAAATACTGAAGTGCGTGGGTTTTCTTATTTTTTTTGCATATTGTCGGCTACAATGCGATACTTCGTAAGTGCAAAATACCAATTTTACAGGAGCAAAAAACTACATAGAATCTGATACTAGGTATCACTAATGTACATTTTCCCGTCTTGTTGATCTGATGAATGAGGTCTCATTTCATCAATGTGCTTATTTTTTGAAAAACTCGTGCTTTGAAAACACTTTTGAGAAATTGGCGCTTACGAGGTACCACATCTTAGCCGACAGTGTAATGTAATTTCAAGTTACGTGCCAAAAATTCTTTTCGCAGTAATTTGACATTCCTTGTGTGTATTTATGTCCATTACTTGATATGGGTTATCTAGTATTTGGCACAGTATGACCATATATGACGTTGTGCAAAAATACTTCAAATCTAAAAGTTTTATTTTTTTAGAAGCAAGGATTCAAAAGTTGAAAGTAAGGAACCCTGTACTCACACTAATAAAGTTAAAGAAGGAGAGCCTCAAGATAAAGCGTGAATGCAATGAGCTTATGCGAACATTGATCACAGAACAAAAAACGAAATTGAAGCTAAATGAGCTGCTGACATTAACTAAATAAAAATTATTAGGGGGCCTGCCCCCTGCTCGCTAACGCTCGCCAACCCACGGAGGATTGCTTCGCAATCCTCACTGGTTCGCTGCGCGAACCTATGCTCGCTTCGCTCGCCTCAATGAAGACATGTGTCATAGCAGAAGGGATTGTTTACAAAATATGTTACCAAACAAATGTTTTTCAAATCTAAATTTGCTGTATTACAGAAAAAATATATACAGTATCTCTAAAATTAGAATTCAAATGAAAACTTTGTGCAAATTTTGACTCGAAATGTGAGCGTTGCTTTGGAAATTGAATACCCAGCATGTTTGTGTGTACATTTTCCCAGCACTCAAACGACCCACACTCTTTTATTGAGTTTGTTGCCGAAAGTTGTAGTGCAAGCGTCTTGTTGAACTATAATTGTTGGCCCTGAAAAGGACCGTTTTTTAAATGGTCCTGAAAAGATCCTCCGCTTTCTTTGATTTATATTATAAACTAACTGCAACAGCTCATTAAAATTTCCTTTTTTTTTTCAATAAAATTTCATCTGATAACGCTATAAATTCAATCGATGCGCGAGACTTTGCGATAAACAAACAATCGTACTGTGTTGCCAAAACGCGATTACAAATAACGTCTTTTTCGTGAGCCACGTAAGATAATTATATATATAGATTTTTCAAAGTTTGGTTTTTGTCATTTTGATCGATTTTTACAGAATTATTTTGAATGTACATTATACTCAGGAAAGTTAACAGTTAAATATAAAAAAAAAATGGCTTTTCTTAAAGCCTAACATCAATTTACATTAAAAAAATGAAGGGTGTAAAAGAGTATTCATCTTAAGTAGCAGTGTCCCGTTGCATGTTTATCCATGGTTCTTGTTATGCTTTTAGTCTCTATTTTGCTTTTCCCAATTTGACATATCTGACATGATCTTTTCCCAATTTGACAGATTTGAATGCACAAGATGATGAAACGTCAAGAAATCCATTGTTATGAAATTTTTTGGCAGCAATTTCCTGTGCAATTAGGCCCAATTATCAGTAGGCATGTTACATATGGTTTACCTTTTCTTTATAAAAATAAAGTTGAAAATTCTTTTAATTGTACTTATTTACATTTAATTCTTTAAAATCTAATAAAATTTTCAAGCTTTTATTTTTGAAACTTAAAATATCTGCAAATAAGATTATATAATGGTGTTTTTTCTTCAATTAAAATAATATTTACGAAACCATTCTTGTACTTAAATCAACCAAGATTTGTCACTTTTTTCAATTTTACAGAAATAATTTTAAAATTTCCAATCCCGTTATTAAAAATAGCTGAATACTTTTTATAGTGATACAAACTTTTTCAGTTTTCCACGAAAAGTGATTAATAACGATGTCCACAAAATATAGCAGAAAAATCAAATCAATGTATTGCGATACTAAAATTTAAAAATCAAGAAAAAAAACATAAACATTTTATTAATTCATGCAAAAATTGGATTTTTCTTAGATTTAAGTGAGTTTGTAATGCAAGTCGCATGTAATTACCCACATATTGATGTATAATATTAACTTAATGTGAAATATATCCGTTCAGGTCTTAGAAAAATTAAAAGCTACAAAGTAAATAAGCTCTAAATCTAAAAAATAATTAAAAACACATGAAAATATTTGTTTTAAGTTATTACTTTATTTCATCAAATACACATGTAATAATGTCATGAGAATGTATTAATTATAATAAATGATAACATCCATCTGGCTCCAGAGTACTCCCAGGCCACTGGGCATTAACGTCAACCTTAAATCTGCATTGCAGCCCTACAAAAAGTGAGAATTTTTTTAAAAAAGCAGTCAAGTATTATGAAGTTAGTAAGTTGAATATACTTCTGGATTTTTGAACATTTAAATGTAACAAAATTCTATTTACAGTGAAACTTTGATCAACGTCAGTTATTACGGAATATTGCCTCGAAGAAAATGAGATTGAAAATTTGAGTATGTGCGTATGTCTATAGCATAAGTTCATGTAACAATATATACAAAATACTGTACTTAATGTAAATTGTATATTGTTTCTGTAAAATAAAATACATGTATGTACAGTGTATTTCCAGTTCGTAAACATGCATTTTTCTCGTTCGTTCATATGCAATGGATGGGTGCGAGTTGCTTAAGATTTTTATATGTTATCCGTCGCCTTGACAGTGACACTGATGGTTTATATCCAATGTGAAATATTGATCAAAACATCAATTTTGATGTTTCGTTTCGTGTTTTGCTTTGGACATGACATAAAAAACAATTAGAAACTCCGCCCTACTCGTGACCTGTCACACAACCAATCAAATCTTTAATAGCCACGGATATACAAGTCGTACCATTTTATAAGATTATGATTGCACATTGTCAAATGAGTTAGTTTTTCAAGTCATGCCAAGTATGATTGATTTCCAAGCAACTCTTTTCAAATCAAATGTTCATAGAGTGTAATATTTTATTATCTGAAACAATTTTTCAATTCTACACACTGAAAGTTTAAGGAAAATGTGTGAAAAACAATTGCATATTCACAGGTAACAATGTTATGTACTTAAGTTTCATGTAACTTTTCTAATATACAGTTCCAAGATACATTTTTCCAACTGACACAGTTTGCAGTCAAACAACATTGGAAGTTTACTGATGTTGAAAGTAACTTGTGAAAAATGTTATCTCAATGGGTTAAATAGATGTGCATGATCACTTTGTTTTCGAGTACAATAAAATAGAATTTTAAATGAAATAAACAAACCAACTGGTCATTTATGGAAAAGTGACTTTTTCTGTTCAAGAAAACAAACCAATCATCACAATCGGGTCTTTGAAGCCGAATATAGGTGCAATCAATTACACCCAAGACATTTAGGAAACCAGATCAATGTAGCAATGTAGTAGAACCTTTTCTGAGTAAGCAGGAAATTTTAAGGTATTTAGGTAAAACATGCCACACGGTATTGCACTCTCATCACATTCCTAGAAACAGTTGCTTGAGACAGCATCATGAAATGTTCTTCACCAATAACTGTCTGGAATTACCAGAACCAAGTCTCAATGTTAACAGTCAAATAAAGTTTAAAATCAGTAAGTTCACATTTGAAATAACATAAAACTTTTAAGTCATAAAAAGAATGAAAACAAAAGGTGCTATTGTTAAAAACAATTAATCTGTCAATCAAATATATTGCTGTTAGTCATATTTGTAAACAAAAACAGTGCATCTAGTCAGTTGATTGAGAATATCAGGAACAGTGTATTGATATTCTAATGTGCTTTTATGAATGAGAATAGTGTAAAACTTAATATTCAATAACTACTCACTGTAATTAACTCTACTTTATGGAAAAAAAATGTTTTCATTTAAAACGCATGCATTATGAAAATAGCGCTTACATGATTTTCCACAGAAAATCCAGTCGTGGTTGGGCTTCAATTGTTTTCCCAGCTGGTATGTTTAGCGATGCAGATAACTGAAAAAAAACTCATCCATAGGTTTGCCGCGAACTCGTAAACACGTCTTCGAAAAGGGAGAACCTCAACAATGTTTGTAAAAGTAGCATCAGTAAGCACATTTCGAACGTTTCGAATAAACTCACTGGGTGAAAAGGAGACGAATTCGATTTCGACAAAAAACGAAAGCTCGGTGGTAGTTGAATGCCAAAGTTGTCACTAGACGCCGCTAGGTTCGAATTTCGAGAAAAAACGCTCGATTTTTGGGTAGTTGAATTAGGTCCTTAATCGCAATTCAAAGAACTCAATTTGGCTCCGGACTGAAACTTCGACCCAAATTATTTGGCCCCTAGGAAATAGTTAAAGTAAAACTCTATGATCGCTACGATGTGAAAACATTTGGTGAATATTAAGGTCCAAACATGACGTGGACTGCTTTCGATTATATGAAGTCAATAGCAGAAATACCCGGCATTGCTCGGGTTGAATTAATAACATGCTGATTAATTTGTCATCATAAATTATTTTTTATAAAAAAATGATAGCATCATTTAAGTGTACGGGAAAAAAAATTTAATACCAATTTAACTTCTCCATCGCTTCTACAATTAACTTCGGACGCAAATATGTATATATGTTATATCCAACCATATACACCATTTCATGTTCGTCACACTTCTGTTGAAGTTGATTTTAAGTTTTCGAGTGACTACGAATATTCCCGTGCAGTCAATTTCAGTAAAAATGGCGAAATTTCGGTGGATAGTCTTGCATTTAGTTTTCCTATGAATATGTTTTCATTGTGCCATTCTTTCACCTAGTATGCGATATTTTCGAATTTCATCATCAATATGAGAAGATGGTAAATTAAATTGTTACAGCATTCGTGACTAATTTAATTTGAAGCAAACTGGCCCAGTTTCTGGCTTTTTACCAGAAAATTCCATTCAGTGGCATGTGGAATAACATAGCTTTTGTTAGAAATACATGTTATCAGCGTAGACAAATTAAACCCAATCAATAACAATTTTTTAATAAACAAAAGGCTGATTTTACAGCGCTTTTACTAAAAGAAAATCACTTTCAACGAACGATTCACATGCATCTAAGTTGCGTAAGAACAGCTTCCATAAATAGAGTAAGAAACCTCGACTTTCTGTCTCTTAAGACATAGAATTTCAATTTTTCAAAATTACTTAATTTGATATTGTTCCAAGATCAACAAAGTCTTGTTAAAAATTCCCTTTTCTCCAACACACATACAGCACGTATCTATTTAGAATGATAAATGTAGTTACTTGACTATGGATTACAGCTTTAACACCCATGAAACACGAAAAACAAATGAAATTTAGTATATTGTGATCGTCTTTCAATGAAAAGCTGTATCAAAATTTTGAAATTTTTTTTGAACTACAAAGTATGAATACCAGTTTTAATTTAACGTAACCCATCTTATTAAAAGTTATTTTTGAAATTTTTCATGTCATTTTAAAATAACAAATTACACACTTAAAAAATATTTTGATTTGTAAATTTTATTTATTTATTTTTTATTTACACACTATTACGTATTCAACCAAAGATTTAAAGAAAGTTAGCGGAAATATACATATACCACCACGAAAGTACCCATGTCTAGTGATATTTTGCAGGAAATAAATAAATAAAATCGGACTCCTAAATAATATTTCTGGAATAGGTAATATACTGAAACACATGATGCAAACAGAAACAAAATTCCAATCCTGAAAAAAGTCAGAATTTTGAAAAAAAAATCTGTTCCAGCGTGTTGATTTTCAACTTCCTGAATTTATTCTGAAGTAAAACAATTCGACAAAAAATTTGAACAATATTGATAAAGACAATGATTTATAAGCATAAAAGAACACATATTTATAATACTTGGGATTCCTCAAATATGACGGCAACCATCTCGTTTTCAATTCAAATTTCAAATACTCAAAAAAAGAACTATAAATCAAATTAAAAAATTAAACATTAATTCTGAGGTTGCCAGATACCGAGTAGCAAAATTACGCTTTTATGATCGATGAGTATCGTTTGGGCTTTTCGTGCTCCATTATAAAATTTAAGTAATTATAAAATTAAATGTTCTAAATATGCTTTCTTCATCAATCAAATATTTATAAATATTATTTTTATCATGGGAAGAAGTAAAAATTCAGACATGAACATTATAATTTAATTTGTTTTAAGAAAATGGTTTTTCGATCAACACTGGTAAAGCAATCTGAGATGCGTACAGCAATCGTTTTATACTCAATATTATTTGTATGGCGATTTCAAATTGCTTTTGGCTTAGGCCTTATGTCAATTTTAGGCCTCTTAGGATTTGAATTTTTCTAAATCCTTTCTTAGTGCACACCTATGGTATAAGAAGAATCACCCTGCAAAATAATTTTAGCACACAGGTCCTAATGTTTTGTGTCCAGCCCTAATTTTGAAATTTAATCTAGAACATTTTTTAACTAATTTATTGGCATTTAATTATTAATGTTTCCTTTAGAATGACAACTCTATAAAGATATCACAGATTCTAAATTTATTTTTCCCTTTCATTAACGCAAGGCGAAATCTAACGCGCGTTTGATGTTGACCCAAAACGCAGGTTGCCAAAATACATAGAGTTCTACTGGATCGTTCACATGCAGAAAACTGCTCATTCAGGCGTTTTTATTGCTTCCGCGGGCCGAGGGGATCCGATAATTCAACCGCTTCGGCTGAGGCTCCAGATACATAGGAATGTAGTGACTATTCACATGACACGCGTTTTGACGGCGTTAGGGCTTTTGTAATTCCCTGTTCGAAGTTCCTATATTCGCGATCGTTCAAGATGCAGTGAAAATTTCAACGGATTTGAAAACAGCGGAAAATTCTAGTCTAGATCAATATCTTAAATGTGATTTTCTTTAAATAAATAATTTTTCAACTGTAACTTTTATGTTTTCGTAATACGAATTTGGAAGCATTTGATGAAGATAAACATTACGAACACAAAACAAACTATTTATCTCGTTTTATAGAAAAGATATATTTTGAATGGAGAACTTAGTTGCCTTAATTTATTGCTTTGCATTTAATACCATTAAAAATAGGTAGCAAAATTATCATTCGGTGTTTTGAAGATAGTTTACAACAAAAAGTTATTTTAGTTTCGAGATAACGTATACCAACGACGGTATGTTTAAGTTTCCACACCACGCCAACGTGATGACATTTTTGGCCATTAAAGATTTAACGTGCACCAGCCCCCTTTGTACACGACGGTCTTTGGTTGAATTCGAACTCGCAATCCTACAGTCGATGCTTTACTCTAGCCTTGTTTATCATACTACATATTCTAATCCTCCAGTCAAACTTATTATTATTATTAATGTTATTACTTTTAATGTAAATTTTATATCGCTAGGGGGCTCCGCCCCCTGCTCGCTTACGCTCTCCAACCCCCGTAACAAAAAGTAGCGAAAATATCCAAAGAATCCGAATTTTGTATGACCAACTTTTGATCGCATCGAACTTATTTATTAACCAATTTAAAAAATAACTATACCATAAGAAAGAGTACATTCTGAGCTATACTGCGATATTTTTAAAATTAAAAACTAATGGTAATAAGATATAGATATGACAGTTTAAAAAAAAACCAAAATATCCCGATTTTTCCCTTGATTTCGATTCCATTTTGCTGGAACATTCACAGTCACACTCATTACATGACTCGTGTTAGTTTTTGGCGTCATAAATGACCTTGCTCTGCTCTTTAATGTAAGCAAATTCTTCATAAGCGTTCTACTGACACCGGCAAAAAAGGATTAGTCGTTCACGATGGAAGCAGAGCGCTGCGACACCAATCTTTTAATTGATGAAATATATAAAAGGCCTGCTATTTGGAATATGGAGTGCCCTGCTTATAAGAACAAAGATTAGATAAAGTCATCTGGGAAATATATTGTAGAACTTGTTTCTGAAGTTGGAGAGTAAAGAAAAAAAGAAAATGTTTGGTAAATTCTTTATTGTATTTTATTTTTAATAACCTCTATATCATTTTATCCTGTCATAATACTTTGCCTTCATTTATAAGTAATCGGCATATTTATCTCTCACAGTTTTAGCTGACATGTTTCCCGTGATATATTTCTGGTACTAAAGTTAGTAAATGCAGCTTCATAAAGAGTATCTTTATATCGATACCCATCTCGGGATCTTACATAATTGTGCAGAACACAACAGGCCACAATTATAGTTTCGGCTGAATCAATTTTAGTATTCATTGCTCTGTGAAAGATTCGCCATTTTTTCGCCATCATTCGAAATGGATATTCGATACATCGTCGGGCTCTTGATTAGCTATAGTTGAAAATTCTCTTGATGTATGTTAGAGATTTTCCACAATAAGGAAGCATGACGATTTCCGAAATTCCAAAACTTCATCTCCTACAAGTACATGAGACAAAATGTGATATCAACGGTGGATAAAGGTTTTGGATTTGGAATTTTTAAAACAGGCTCTATAAGTTTTCTGTACAATAAAGACTCCTGGAAAACAGCAGAGTCACTGCTTTTCCCATATGCTCCAATGTCGTCAAGAGAAAACTATAGTTCGCGTCAAATACAGTTAACAACACGATGGAAAAGTAATTCTTGTAGTTTCAATATAAAGAGCCTGTATAAGCAGGTTGTATAATTCGAATGTGCTTTCCGTCAATTGCACCAATGCAATTCGGAAAATTAGCGTATTTTTTAAATCCTTCTGAAATTACTTCCCTCTTCTCATTTGTCGTATCTGGCATACAGATCGGAATTAATCTGTTCGAAATTGATAAGCACACTTCTTTAGTTGAGATAGTTGACTTGCCGACCCTGTAACTGTAGTAAAATCAGCAAAGGAGCATCCAGATGAAAATAAACAAAAAATATACCGTGTTTTTACTTTGTAATCTAACAGTGGCTTCCTAGTGTTTTGCGGCACTCCTACTCATTTGGAGAATATATCATCTAATCAACTTATACCTATTAATATATTTAGAGTTTATATTTTCAATAAACAAAATACAAATATATTAATTAGTTTAAAAAAGACGTTTAACTTCAAGATTTGATTTAACAGTTCAAAAGATAACATTTCCATCTGTCTTGCAGAATTGTCTGTGTTGCGTTTCGATGCGAAAATAATCACATTCTGTAAAGTTCTTCAATTTAATTTTAATGCATCAAATACATTTCTTATTTAGTCATCTCCGTGCTTCTAGAAAATTTTCAATGGATGTGATAAATTTTCTGAAACAGCTATTTCACCAAGTGGGCCGCGGTAGTATCACGTTTGAAACTACAATAAAACTTATATTTCAGATACTGTAATGGATTCTTTTGGGTACCATTTTCCAAGACAATTTTTATATTTTTAGGTTCAGAATTGCAAAAGAAGTGTAAAAGTCTCAGGGATAACTTTATCGGAGAGTTGAAAAAACAGAAGTGTCTTTACTCGGGATCGGGAGCTGACCCCTGTAATCATTTCACAATCTAAAACTAATTTTGATAAAGAGCGTACGAGGGCGCCACTAGTCTTTATGCGCCTGATTGAACGGACCAATGAGAGAAGGCGTCATTGTGTGGGTGATCGAGACGAAGGGTGTGGCGGATGAGCTTTGCCCGGAATGCGGTGTTTAACCATGTGTTAGAAGTTGTCTTTGTGTTGAAGTGTTTTAAATGTTTTTGTGTCGTAATTTGTAGTGTGGTGTTTTGTCCCAGAAAAATAAAAACGTTTTCCTAAGGGAATAATGAGTCTGGATTTAAAATCGCTACCTCACAGACCATAGTGATTTTGTTGGCAGCGCCATGGATTAACCACGCGGATGAAAGATGAGAGGTTTCGTGAGTAAACCAAATTTTTTCTGATATCTAGTGCCTGAATTCGTTAGTAATATCTTCTGAATATTTTCTATATTGATAAATATGATGAATAAATTTCTCATTTTAAAGAAATTGTGAGGAAAACAATCTGTTTTCGTTGATTTAAAAACAGAACATATTACATTTTAGAAACTGTTAAACTGATTTGATTAAATGTGCTTGTTTTCTGATTGTATTATCATTAAAATAAGGTGGAGTTAAAAATTTTAATTATTGTAGCAATTGTATTTTTGTTTTACGATAATTAGTTTCAATGACGTATCAGTTTTCAGTTTAAAGGTAAATGAGAATTCGCTTCGTTCTGTTCCGTTTTCTAAACGTCGAGCGAATGAGAATTTTGTTTTGAGGCCTAGTAATATTTTAATTTTTATTTTGGAATTTAAGTGAAAATTTTGTTGTTTTCTGGGAATTTAAGTGAAAATTTTGTTGTTTTCTGGGAATTTAAGTGAAAGTCAAAAGAAAAAAATTCTTTTTTGGAAATAAGAATTTCCGTAGTTTTTATTCTGTGAAGTACATATGTTATAAGTATGATAGAAAGCGTATTCTACTTTTGTTAAACGTGCACTCTGAAATTAAGTGAAAAGAAGTTTGATGTTTTTATTGCAAAAGAATTATTTGTGTTTGCAAATTTTGAAAAGAGTTTTTTTTTTTTGCAGTTAGTACTAAATCTATTATTGTGTTTGAAGGTAATAAATTGAATTGAGTATCATGGTTATTGAATTAAGTATATTGAATAGAATATTATTGAATCAAGTATATTGAATAGAATATTATTGAATATTGAAAGCAGAATTGAATATTGAAAATTTTTAAAATTGTGTATCTTAATAATGTTTACAAGTTAAATGAAAATATTACAATAAGGTTTTGTGGATATAAGAATATTGAAGGTGAAGTTTGTGTGTTGAAAGTGAATTTTAGAACTTTCATTGAATTTGATATTTTAAAAATAAATATATATACATACTTTTATCTCTCTCTCCCTCTCTCACCAGGTCACCAGGTCCCTCCCTGATGACTCCCTGATCCACCAACATTTCTTCATTTTTTATTATTTTTTAAGACTTTTGTTACATTTTTTTAGAAATTCTTGTGTTCTTTAAATTATATATATATATATATATATATATATATATATATATATATATATAGTGTTCTATATTAAATGAAAGTAGGTTGATTTAAAAACTGATATAACTTTTAGAATATAACTTTTAGTGTCCTAAAACAAAAGTAGATTGATTTAAATATTGATGTTGATGTGATTTTTTTAGTTAATGTAAACTTTGACAGTTTCGATTTCGGTTTAAAGTTTTATTTTGATTTTACTTCTGAGTTTTGTTGGTTAAAAAAACCCACAGCATTTTGATTTAGTTTCCGTAAGTCCTCAAAATGGTGTTCTTGGGAAAGGGTAAAAAACAGGACTTATTAATAGTTTGCGAGGAAATTGGAGAAGTGGTATTGCCTTCGAGCAAAGTACAAGACATAAAAAAGATAATTTTGCATAGTAAGTTCTATGAAGAGGAAGAAGTGATGTTAATCCTGGGACGAGTCATTGAAGACAGACTAGAGGAGGAAAAAGAAGAAAAAGACAGAGAAAAAAGAGAAAGAGAAGAAAGACTCAAACAGGAAGAAAGAGAGAGAGAAGAAAAATTAAGAGAGGAAGAAAAAGAGGAAAAAATCAGACAACAAGAGAGGGAAGATAGGGTAACTCGGGAGCAGCAGCAGTATGAATTGGAATTGAAGCGGATGGAGCTGACCCAAAACGGATCATTGCCTCTAGCAAACCAAGGTTCCGGAAATGGAACTGAACAAAGTCCAAAAATTCAACTAACGCAGATTACACCCAAGTTTGACGAAAAACGAGACGAAATGAATCTGCATTTGATTAATTTTGAAAGAAAAGCTGAAATGGCTCAAGTTCCGAAGAAGGACTGGACAGCTTACCTGTTAGGTGTGCTACCTGCTGAGCTCTCAAATATGCTGGCCAGGGAACCACCTGACAAGGCTAATGACTATGATTTTGTGAAAAGTCTCATTCTAAAGAGAGACAAGCTAAATAGCAAGAAGCTGAAACAATGTTTCTATAGGCATCAAAAAACTTCTGAGAAACCTTGGAGAAATTACACCCATGAACTACATAGCTATTTTACGGAATGGATTGATGATTTAGAGGTAAACACATTCCAGCAGTTGAAAGATCTGATGGCTACAGTGCAATTGAAGTTTCGGGTTCCAGCTGAAGTGAGGGAGTATTTTCTAGACGAGTGGATGAAGATGAAAACTCCATACGAATTGGCAGAAAAACTGGACGAGAGTATTAAACAAAGCTTCCGAAAGAATGCGTTTCCTCTAAAAACTAATTACCCATTTGAAGGAGGACATTACAATGGATATAGACCCAGGGAACCGTCAAAAGACATTAAGAATAAACCTCCGATTGATAAAGAATTTTCTAATGAGAAAAATCCTGAAAGGGAATTTGAAAGACAGCCTCGTTGTTATGAGTACAATGTGACAAACTAAAGAAAACTTATGAAAGTGTGGCGTCTATTGTGACTGTTAGAAACGGATCCCAAGATGCGCCCTACACAAGTATGGGCAAAGTAAATGGATTTGAAATGCCAATACTTAGAGACAGACTCTTGACTTGATTTGTCACAAGTATGTCAAGCCGTCAATGTATACCACTGAGACAGTGTGGATGCGTACTCCCCTAGAAGAAAACCCTACATGTCTGCCGTTAGCTGAGGTAGAACTAGACTGAGATTTTGGTCACATAGTGACGAAGGCTGCGGTTATAAGAGACTCGCTGGATCAAGGTAGATATCTTTTGGGCAATAAGACCGCTGCATTGTTGGAAGAAGCACAGCAAGATGACGTGGTCAAAGTTCATATGGTAAATGCTGTTCAAACCCGTGCTCAAAAGAACCTTTCCAGAATTGAAATCCCAAGTCCAGAAGCAGAGGACCCTTGTTCAGAAGATCAGAAAAAGGAAGCGCTATTGGACGAAGGGGAAATTTTACCTATGGCGGATCGAGAAACTTCCGAATTGGATCTTGTGAAGATGTCTACAAAATAATTTTTAAAAGAGCAACAGAAAAGTGTGGAATTGAAAATATTGTTTCGGGAGGCTGAAAATAGTCCAACTTCAAAAGAGTCTAAGTACTTTGTGGAAAAACAAAAACTGTTTTTCAGGAAAAAAGACAAAGACGGCACAGAGCGACGATTGCTTGTAGTTCCCGAAAAATATCGAAGACAGTTGATGGCAGTGTGTCATGAAGGAACAGCGGCTCATCTAGGAACAACCAAAACAAAAGATACTTTGTTCAAAACTTTCTATTGGCCGAACTGTTACAAAGACGTTGAGGACTTTGTCAAGACACGTGACAGCTGTCAAAGAGCTGGAAAGCCACAAGACTTTTTGTCTTGTGGCTTTATTAAAGATTGTTCCAGTTATTTCGGAAATATTTACCAAAATAAACGTCGATGCTTGTGGGCCCCTACCTATTACTCCTTCTGGAAACAGATATCTTATCACAGCTATCTGTATGTCATCAAAGTATCCCGATGCCGTTCCTGTGGAAATCCTTAGTTCAGCAACTCTAGTTGACGTTTTGCTGCAGATATTTACACGCAGGGGGTTTCCGAAAGAACTCCAGACGGACCATAATCCCCTTATTTGGCTGGACAAAAATACAGGAACTAACCCCAGACTTTTACGATGGGCTTTAATATTACAGCCATTAAATTATGAGGTTGTCCATAAGAAGGGAAAACTCCTTCAAAATGCTGACAGTCTCAGTCGTGTTCCTTAAACTTTAGTTTCGTGATAAAATTTTTTAGTAATATGAAAATTTTCTTAAAGTATTTTATTTATATATATATATATGTGTGGATCGGTGTCTAGGGGGTATGAATTTACTGCTTAAAATGACAACAAACTTCTTAAAAAACAACAAAACATTTATTCACAATTATATAGTTTAGGGGGGAAATTACTACAACAGATATTTACATAAAGCGTTATTATCTTACATTCGTTTCTCTCTCTCCTTTTGGCGCCCTATCACAACAAGCGACGCAGTCGAAAAACGCGTCTTCCTCACACGGACGTTAATGGCGATCTTTTCTATTCTAGAAGGAACATTCTTATCGCAAGAGCGCGCCAAAAGAGAAGTGTTAATACAGGACTAGTAGCGCCATCTATCGCTAGATATTGCAACTGGTTAACTAAATCCTACAATCGGCCATCCTGAAAGTATCACTGGCCTCAGTGATGATCTAATATTTTGTGAAAACACAAACTCTTACTTAATTAACTCTAAAATAATAGAAAAATCCTAATACAACAATGAAAATATAGCATACTGCTGACATGACCTTTACGTTGAGAAAATCTAAATACCATTAAGAATATAAAAATAAATTTAAACTAAACATCTTTTGTGTTTAGTCAGTTGAAAAATATTTCATCAGGTCCGCTGACGTGGTTGTCACTTTTGGACCATGACTATCATCAATTTTCCCAAATTCGTATCTATCTCTAGGATTTACTTTGGTTACGCGATATGGACCAAGGTATTTAGGCCTCAGTTTCAATCCGGTACCAAATTGTGTTCTCTGAATCGCGACTAAGTCACCTATTCGGTATTGAGGAGCTCTTTTCCGCTTTTTATCATAGGTCCTTTTATTCTCAGATTGGATCTTCTGAATGTTTTTCTTCGCATCTTGTCTCAGGAAATTTCTTTGTTCATGAAACTCCTCCATCATCTCTTCAATTAACAGGTCTTTAACTATTGTGTCTTCTTTATTTCTCATCTTGACACCTGTTAGTAGTTCAAAAGGTGACCACTTGGTACTTCGGTTACTGGTACTATTGAGGATCCTTTGCAATCGGTCTACGTATCGATACCATTTTGTTGCGTCATCAAGGGATAACTTTGCCAAGACTGGTATAAGGGTGCGATGTACTCTTTCGACTTGTCCGTTCCTTCTTGGAACTCCAGTGGCTATTTGAAGATGCTGGATTCCTTCCTCAGTGCAGTAATCGTTAAAAGCTTTCGAAGTAAAGGCTGATCCGCGATCAGTTATGATTCGTTGAGGGTTTCCAAAAGTTTTCTGTTGTGACTTTAATTTTTCTAATACATCTTCTGCAGAAACGGTTTTAACAGGATACAACCATGTAAACTTAGTAAAGGCGTCAACAATGGTGAAAATGTGTTGGTAATTCTTGTTGGTCGATGGTAGAGGACCAATAAAGTCTACATGATAAGTACTGAGGGGTATATCTTCTTTCGGGATGGGATTCAAAAAGCCTTCCTTTTTCCCACTCTTCTTGTTAGCAAGTATGCATGGCACACAATTGACAAGTGTATGTTGGACCAATTTACTCAAATTGGGTATGAAAAACTCTTGTTTCACGATTTCTTCTGTTTTGGCAATTGAAAAGTGGCCCTTTTCATGCGCCAACTTAATCAGTTCTGTTTGCATGCCCGCTGGTACTACGATCAATTAACGACCGTCTGTAAATTTGTACAGGATTCCATTTCTTTCAAAAAATTCTTGGGACTCTTTGCTTGTGATAAGTGTCTTTAAATTGCAGATGTTTTCATCTTCTGATTGGGCTTTCATTAGTCTAGCAGTTAAAGTATCGTTCCCTATTATCATGACAGGATGTCTGCTCAAAGCATCCACATGTGGCATATTTTTACCGGGTCTATGCATGATTTCATAGTCGTATTCTTCCAACAACAATGCCCATCTTGCTATGCGAGTTACGAGATCTTTCTTGTCCATGGTTTTTTGAAAAGCTGAACAGTCAGTAATGATCTTAAAGTGATTCCCTAATAAATATACGCGAAATTTCTTCAGTGCTTCCACGACAGCAAGGACTTCCAACTCATAGCTGCTATACTTCTCTTCAGCTGGAGTAGTCTTCTTAGACATATAGTAGACTGGATGTAATTTTCCATCTGTTGCTTCTTGTAACAACACCGCTCCAAATCCATGTTTACTAGCATCTGTGTGGAGTTCGGTTTTCTTTCCTTGTCTGAAAATATTTAGGACTGGACTTTCCGATAGTAGCTTCTTAAGTTTTAGGAATGCTTCTGTCTGGTCTTTACCAAAAATAAAGGGATTTTCCTTTTTTATTAAATCACTTAAAGGTTTTGCAATCTTAGAATATTCTGGGATAAATTTTCGAAAATAGCCAGTTAAACCTAAAAAACTTTGGACATTCTTTACCGTGTTTGGGACAGGAAATTTTCTGACTGCCTGCGTTTTCGTGAGGGATGGACGTATGGTACCATTTTCAACAATATGGCCCAAGAACTCAACTCTTCTCTTCAGAAACTGACACTTTTTGAACTTTATTTCTAGTCCATATTTTGAGGAAATCTCAAGTACAGTCCTCAATCTTTGTAGTCCTTCTTGTTCATTGGTTGAAGGAATTATTAGGTCATCCATGTAGATGATGACGATACCTTTGTTCATAAGGTCTCTAAAAATGCAGTAAATGTATCTTTGAAATACACTTGGACTGGTGCTGAGTCCAAACGGCACCTTATTAAACTCAAATTGTCCATCTGGAACAATGAAGGATGTAAACTTTCGACTATCTTCATCTACATTAACATGAAAGAAGCCATTTTTCAAATCTAAAGTAGTATATACATTTGCATCATGGAGTCTGTCCAAAACATCATCTATTAGAGGCAAGGGAAATCTGTCCTTGACAAATTTCCGGTTTAGTTGCCTATAGTCAACACACAGTCTGGTAGCACCATCTTTTTTCTTTACTAATACCACAGGACTGGCATATTCGGATGAGCTGGGTCGGATTATTCCTTCATCTAACCACTCTTCAACTTGTTTGTTGACCACTTGTTTTTCTGGAAAAGATAAACGCCTGGCTCTTTGGTAGACTGGTAGGTCATCCTTCAAGATAATTTTCATCGAAACATTAGTGGTTTCTGTTTTTTCTGTCTTGTATTCGGAAACTATTTCTGCAAGCTCATTTCTGACTTGAGTATCTCGAATGTGGATCAATTCCACTTCTTCAGTATTCAGATGGGATATCTGCACACACCAGGCTCTTGTCTCATACTTGTTAAATTCTACACCATCATTGGTAAATTTCAGGGAGGCTTGCTCCAAAATATCAGAACCTATGACTGCTTGGAAACTCAACTGTGACTTAGGCACCACATGCCAAACCAAGGAATAATTATTGTCATCTAAGAAAAAACTTAGTTCAAAAGAGCCTTTCGTGGAAACTACTGAGTTTCCTATTCCCGATAACATTATGTTATCTTTTGATAGTTCCGCTTTACCTACAATTTCGTTACTTACATCTTCCCGGATCAGACTGACTGAGCTACCCGTATCTACGAGTGCTACTACTGTTTTGTCTCCGAGAATTATTTTTCTCGTCATCATTCCCTCTTGCGGGACAACTGAACATGTTTGCACTGATGCGCTTGCAGTTTCTGTTGGTTCTGCACCTCTTCTCAGCCTGGGACAATTTCTGACTATGTGACCAGGAGCATTGCAATGGTGGCAATTAATATGTCTTCTCCTCTCAGGGATTCTACTTTGATAGGATTCAGCAAACCTTCCCTCAGGTTTCGGTCCTTCATTCCTAGCATTCTCAACTCGTCTATTGGGATTCTCATATTTTCCGAATCTAACTGGTCCTTTAGATTCGTATCTTCCTTTGGCAGGATTACCAAATGACTTCGGTCGAAGTGTTTTCCTCGCGTCCTCAAATTCTTCTAATTTTTCAGCAAAGTCACCTGGGGTGGTGATTGCAACCCATTCGTCTAAGTAGTACTCTTTAAACTCAAATGGAGCTCGCTTTTTCATTTGATCAGTGATAATGAGATCACGCAATTGATCAAAAGTTCCAATTTGTAGACCCGACGTCCATCCATCAAAATAACCTTGTAATTCATAAAAGAAATCTCTCCATGTTCCATCAGCATTTTTCTGGTGTGTAACAAATAGTTGCCTAAATTTTTCTGGAGTTAATCTGTACCTCTTCAATAGTAGACTTTTCACATGATCATAATCATTTCTTTTCTCATCAGGTTCTCTTATGATTATTTTTACTATATCTGCAGGTAACAGGTTCGACAGATGCGTAACCCAATCTTCCTTCGGAAGGGATGCTGCAGTAGCTTGCTGCTCAAAATATGCTAAATATTGACTAGCATCTTCCTTTCCATCAAACGCACGCATTTGTTGAATTAATTTTTCAGACGGTGCCCTACTCCTTTCAGCAGGGTTCCCTTGATTCGATTTGATTTGAGCTTCCAATCTCAATTTCTCTAGTTCAAATTGCATTCTTTTTTCTTCCTGTTCCGCAGCTATTCTTTTCTCTTCTTTTTCTGAATTTATTCGTTCCTTTTCTGAATTTATTCTTTCTTTTTCTGCATCTCTTCTTTCTTTTTCTGCATCCTTTCGTTCCTCAATGATGTTGTCAAGTATCCATTTAGCCTCCTCCTCATTATAATCATGTTTAGCGAGAACCGTGCTCTTCAATACCGATATTGTCATTCCGGGGGTGACTTTTAGACCTAACTCTATCGCTAACTTTGTTAAATCTTCCTTTTTTGCTCTAACTAAAAAAGACATTTTCGAATGAGGATAAGGTAAATATTACTTTAAAATTTCAATTTAATTTCCAAACAAATAAGGCCTAGCTCTAAAAGCTTGATGGTTTTGAACTATACTTAAAGTATAATTCAATTTAAGTTATTACCATTTCATGTAATAAATTCTTAATTCATAACACTCCTCAAAGAATAAAACCGAAAAAAAAAAATCAAAACATAACACTTAAAGCAATTTGAAATCAGAAAGAACACTTTAAAAGCATGGAATATTCCTCAATAAACACTAAAGGTATCAATGCAAAAATTATTGAAAATAGTTTCTGATACACTTATTTCTTGAACATTCCAAAAAATCAATGACCTAAATAACCTTTACCGTTCTAAAAATCGACCATAGTAATTCTTTCTTTATAAGAAAAAGAAAAGCCCAAATAATATCTGTAAAATTTTCTCAATTTCGCGAAAATACTATTGTAAAAATATATAAACAATCCGAAAATATAGCAAATATCAAAATGACCTTTCAGAATAATAGTAATTAAAATGCTAAGTCAAAAAGAATTAATAATCTTATATCAATAAGAACACTTCTTACGCAAAGAAATAAAAAGATGAAAGAGCATAAATGTTGTCAATAAGAACCCTTCTTCTCAAAGAAATAAAAAACAAGTATTACAATTCAAATAACATCAATCAAATACTCTCCTTCAACGCTTTTCTTTCAAGCAGTATTGATAGAAAAAGGATCATGAAAATAATTTATCTCTTTCCTAAATTTTCGCTAGTATGACTCATGCAATGAAAAATAAATGGAACACATTACTCAATCAGAATGCAGATATGAACTCCGTTAAAAGAATTCGAAATACCTTATGTCATAAACATGTCAAACATACCAAAATGTTTTGCTCGTATTTGCTAAATTATACCTTACTTTCAAAATGAATATTCTAATAATATCGTTTTCAATAAAAACAGAATTAATTTTCTGTTAAAATAAAAAGTCAATATACACAGGAAAATCATAAAAAGAAACAATTATCTAAACAATGTTGAGATAAATTTTCAAATAAAAATTAGCAGGAACGGAAACACAAATATTTCCGACTTTTTTGAAGAACTGGATTTTGTGATTTGCAGATATTTCACAATACACTTTTGTTACCGATGCACCGCACATATCGTATCAAAAGGATTTTCACACTTGGGCCGTTGACACTTTTGATTTATCGATACACACGCGCTCTAAATAGAAGATCACGAAGATGGAACACTTTCGTTTCTTGATGCACACAGCTGAGCTCACATCCAGTGCCGGGTGCACTTTGCAAAAACAAATTCCAGGGCAGGGAGTTTTCCAGTGCCGGGCGCACTTTGCGAAAACAAATTTCAGGGCAGGGAGTTTTCTAGTGCCGGGTGCACTTTCCAAAAACAAATTCCAGTGCAGGGCGCACTTCCTTGAAAAATCACCAGGACAGGGATTTTTCCAGTGCAGGGCGCACTTCCTTGAAAAATCACCAGGACAGGGATTTTTCCAGTGCAGGGCGCACTTCCTTGAAAAATCACCAGGACAGGGGCGTCCTGCGTCGACTTGGCTTTCAGCTCGTCTTGCAACGAGATTTGAGCTCCTCAGCGTAGCAAATCTAGCTACTCAAATAGGACAGGTTATTCGTTCGGTTTGGACAGGATGTCCTCAGCAACAAGTTCTTGTTCGCAAAAGAACTTTTCACACAGGGCAGGAGAGAGAGGATAATTTTTTAAACAAGCAAAATTAATAAAATTCAGATCCAGGCCGTAGCCCTCAAATTTATGTGGATCGGTGTCTAGGGGGTATGAATTTACTGCTTAAAATGACAACAAACTTCTTAAAAAACAACAAAACATTTATTCACAATTATATAGTTTAGGGGGGAAATTACTACAACAGATATTTACATAAAGCGTTATTATCTTACATTCGTTTCTCTCTCTCCTTTTGGCGCCCTATCACAACAAGCGACGCAGTCGAAAAACGCGTCTTCCTCACACGGACGTTAATGGCGATCTTTTCTATTCTAGAAGGAACATTCTTATCGCAAGAGCGCGCCAAAAGAGAAGTGTTAATACAGGACTAGTAGCGCCATCTATCGCTAGATATTGCAACTGGTTAACTAAATCCTACATATATATATATATATATATATATATATATATATATATATATATATATTGTGTTGTACTTGTATTATATAGATTTAGTAGTTAGTTTCCTTATAAATGTATTTAGTTCAGGCACTGAGGTTCAGAGAAAGTATGGTTTTTTTGTGTTTAATGTTTTGAACTATTTTGAAGTTTTGCAGATTTGAAGAAAACTTCCCTCAGAACTTCGAGAAAAGTTTTCCTCCGTGAAGGGAGGAAATTTAGACTGTAACGATTTCACAATGTAAAAATAATTTTGATAATGAGCGTACGAGGGCGCCACTAGTCTCTATTCTCTATGCGCCTGATTGAACGGACCAATGAGAGAAGGCGTCATTGTGTGGGTGATCGAGATGAAGGGTGTGGCGGATGAGCTTTGCCCGGAATGCGGTGTTTAACCATGTGTTAGAAGTTGTCTTTGTGTTGAAGTGTTTTAAATGTTTTTGTGTCGTAATTTGTAGTATGGTGTTTTGTCCCAGAAAAATAAAAACGTTTTCCTAAAGGAATAATGTGTCTGTGGATTTAAAATCGCTACCTCACACCCCAAAACTTCTTGCGTATACTTCACTCCTTCCTTTGGAAAAGTCAATTTTAATAAAGAAACAATCAGCAATTTTGATAAGACAACAGAAACCGAGACACAAGGAAACGATGATTTAGTTTTTAAAGAACCAAGTATCCCTAAAGAAACTGTCAAAGTAAAAAAAAAAAATTAAATTACATCCTGCGGATCAGCCCTTTTCCGATATTTTAACGAAAAGTGTATTACTACAAAAGAAAAAAAGAGCATGAACAAAATAATCAAGCTGACGATAAACTAGTTTTGTATTTCTTTATACAAAGAACTTCGGAAAGTACCTGAACAAATACTGAAATCATATTTAAGAAAAACAAGTGACGTCACGTTCGTATTACGTGCTAGAAACACGTACTATCGCCGAAGATTCACTAGCTCCACCTACATTCCGCTTGACAGAAAGTGTCTCTCATACTTTACGTCACTTGTTCTGGATTATGAGAGGGTAGGTAGTTGAATTTACGTAGCAATGGTGCTACACAACGGGCTGTTGGCTATGGTCAGGGATCCAGATAATGAGACTGTCATACGTTGACTAGGCCGTGATTGTGGTGATAATCATGCAAGTAAATGAAAGTCTTGCAAAAGAAACAGGACACATCAGGTAATCAAGAAAGAAAACATATTGTCACAGAATTCAAGTAAATTTTACATAATTGATCACAAATAAAAATAGAGACTGCATTTTGAATTGAATAAAAATAAGAATGAAATTAAATTCAATAGACCTGTCCGGTGTCCAATCCATCCCCCAGCACTTCGATGGTGAGTATCTGAGTTCCAGACGCGTAGTTCCAGACGCCCAGAGACAACCGTCGAAAAAAAAAGTTATTTTTCCTCACTTGCCACACTTCAGCCCCCGTGATGCTTTCGCTATTTTCCCATTGGACCCCAAGGATAGCCACGGCAGGCTGTCCATTCCGGCGGGCTCATTGTTCGGGATTTTTTTCCGCGCGAATTCCGCCAACCCCAAGCTACCCCCTTGTGGAGGTTTCGCTATCATGTTTCCCTTGAGGTCAATGTTCGCTGTGTGGAGGCGTGTGTGCTGCTTGCTTAGCTGGACAGAGACAAATTTTCAATGCAAGCAAATTAAACAGACGGTGTACGAAGATTTTACTTTCTTCTGCTAAATGTTCTAGCATGAAGGTATATTGGTGTTGCTTTAAAACGTGCTTTATAGCCGTTATGACACCGTTTGTTGCTTAATCCACTAAATGGTGTTGACCAATCAACTATCATATGAAATTGGAATTCCTTCTTCGGAATTTTTGTTCGGCGAAGTATCGTGTTTGAAAAGAGGGCCGTCTGACGTCATGTTTCGAATACGCTCAGGTAATACTCCAGAAACACCATCTTTATTGGGATTGACAGAACATGCTTATCATAGGACACTTTTTCATAATTAGCAAATCAGAGAATCTCCATTACGCTAGAGACCTTCCCTAGATGAAGGCATAATCAGGTTTGTTGACACGTTAAAGACTCTTAACCTATCTGTAAACTATTCTGTATAATCAAGCCTGGTCGATACGCTGTATACTGTTTTCCTATTTCTAGGTTATTTTGTGTAGTTGGCATCTGACGCAGAATGGCGGGATTTCAAATATCAAACTGTTTCAATAGTGTTTTTAGAAACATGCAAAAATGACGATTGTAGGGATTTTTCAGTTGAATTAAATTACTATTTTACATTATTTACAGGTGTAGGAAAGATTACATATTAATACAAATCAAATATATCAAATTAAGAACGCTTAGGTTCTTATCGAATTCAAATCAGCAGTGTGGGAGAGCAGTGAAGGAGCATGACGTCAGCTATGGTGTACTAAGATTCAAATAATTTCCACACCATCCAGTAGTGCTGACTTCATTGGACGCAAGTTCACTGCTAAACAAACCTAACTTATGTCGCACTGGACCCAAACTAAAGTAGAGAAAAAAAAAGCATTTCATGCGAGGAACCCAATGTAATTTATTTTTAATTACGTGCGAGTGATACTAGAACAAGCGGCTCTGCTAATTTCGTACTCTATTAATTATTAATCAAGCCTTAAGCCCGGAGGCCGATTCTGAGTCTCCTTTCATGGGCGAAAAAGTAATCGAAGCAGAAAACTGAAGAAATAAGAATACTTATACCGAGCAGAAGAAATTGTATTTTTTTTCTTCTGTTAAGTGATTTACTTTGACGGGAATAATTTTTACATCCGAGGACAAATTTCCTGGAGCCATGAAGAAAACAATTTTTGGGAAGTGTAAGTAACTTTAGTTCATTAATTGGACTTTTCTCTCGTTCTTGTATAGCGTATTAGGGGTGTGATGTTCAGTGTGCAGGATGCTGTAGTAAGCGAGTTTCAGGTTTCAAAATTGTTCCTTCAGTTTGATCGACCAGTTAAGAAAGCTTTTCGGGCTCACGTTTTATGAATCCGCACACACAGAGAGACAGATTTTGAGGCCACATGGATCCAAAGAGACAGACATTCAGAGACACTAGACCCACAGAGAGAAAGCTGTTAAGAGCTCCAAAAAGTGTGTCGTAATTACGTGAATACTTTGCTAAAAATTGACTGATTTGGTATCTTATCTCATCGTCTGACGATAGAACGTCACGTTATGTGTCACGTTATCACACGTTATGTGTGTAAATGCGTGTTTCTTTAGAGTGGTGAAAAAATAAAAAAAATCGTCAAAGTCTATTACTATATCGTGTAGACCAATCAGATAATTCTTCAATGGATGGGTGTCTATTCCCATCCCGGGGTCCAATGAGATGAGGAATGCTCGTTTCCACCAACGAATGTCGCCTTCCACTAAAGTAGAGTCACGTTACTATCAGTCACATGATCATGAGCACATAAAAAGGGTTTCAATTGGTCAATCTACTTTCGTATTTCCTCTATGGTGGACATCGTGTTGAAATAAGTTCGTAGTTCCCATGAACAACATCATGGGAGGAGATGAGAAATGAACTGTCGGTTGGAACGAGAAACAGACGCAACACTCCAATGGTCGATCCCTAACTGAAAAACGAATGTGCCTATATACACTCATTGCCATAAAACTGTGCGCACCAAGAAAAAGTCGTCAAAATGAAAAGAAATTTTACACATGTGAGTACTACTTTGATATAAGTAAGTGATTAGAAAATCAAAGAAAAAGGATCATTTAGTGCAGAAAAAAGTACAAATGAACGGAATGTTTGGTACTCTGTTGGACCCCCTCTAGCGCGAATGCAAGATGCGATATGAGCGGGCATCGAGGCATACATGTTCCGTATGATGTTCTGAGACATCGCATTCCACAGTTGCTGTAAACGCGCCTCTAGTTCGACGAAACGCGTAGGGTGTCCAACTTGCCGTCCCAAATGATGCCAGATATGCTCGATTGGTCACACATCTGGGGATCGAACAGGGAAGAGTGGTAACGTTGCGGAACCAGTCTTGTAACATCCTTACTGTGTGAAGCCGAGCATTGTCTTGTTGAAAAATAGCTCCTGGGAGCCCTTCAATGAGTGGCATCACATGTGGCTGAAGGATGTCATGGACGTACCGCTGGGCTGTCATTGTGCCATTTATAAATATTAGGGGTGACCGTGTATCGTAAGCAATGACACCCCATACCATCACACCAGCTGTGGGAGCGGTGTGTCGCTGTAAAGCGAAGGCAGGATTGAGGCGTTCACCACGGGGCCTCAACACACGAACACGATTGTCATCACTGCTCAAATTGAATCTAGATTCATCGCTGAAGACGACCTGGTTCCATTCCGTTGCAGTCCAATCCCGTCGTGCGCGACACCACTCCAAACGGAGACGTCGTTGGGTGGGCGTCTTCGGACATACCATATGTCCGTCAACCAGGCGCCTTGCGATGGTTCGGGAAATCACAGGGGACCGTAGTGAAGGTGCTGCCTGTGTCTGGATAGCGGCGAATGAGGCAGTTGGCTCTATGCGTGCGTTTCGTATTATGTGACGGTCTTCTCGACGACTGGTCCGTCGAGGGCGTCCTGAGCCTGGTCGCCGTGTAAATGACGTCTCTTCTGTCCACTGGTCCCAACACCTCCTCACAGTAAAATCAAAACGGCCTTCTTAACGAGCTACTCGCCGAGCTGACCACCCAGCTTCCATCAATCCGGTGATTCTTCCTCTCTCGAACTCTGACAGCTGCTCATATTGTCTTAGATAGCTGCGTAACAGCATGTCTACCTCAGCGTTTCCTTTGCAAAATATTAAGTACACTTAAACAATCTCTGCTTACCTATTTTATACTCCAAGCAGAACGAAGTTCAACGCCCTCTAGTGGCATTACGTAATGCGCAATCACGCTTCATTTCTAATCATTTGCATATCTTGCCGACATGTACCTTCATGCCAAGTTTCGTTACGATCCCACAATTATTTCTTAGTGCGCAAATTTTTATGGCAATGAGTTTATAATAAAGGAAGGTTTTTTCTAAATTTCAGTTTAAAATCTACAATGTATGCATAATTAATTGATGACTCTCAAGAAAATCGGTTGCTCTGAATTGAGAAAAAAATATCTTAATTTTTTTCCGATTCAAAAGTACATTAGTTTTTCTTTCATGGAAACACGAAAGGTGATGTTTGTAAAAATTAGCCTAGCAGCTCATAAATCACCCTAGAAAAAGACATGTCTCTGCGCCATCTGTACATTAAGGTTGGAGTTCAGGTAACGCATGTTTGAAAACTATGAATGCAAATTGAATGAAATGATGGATTTATATATAAAAGTCCTCCAAGTGTGATGAACTATTTGGTCCGAGGTGTGGTCAATTTCGCAATGACAAGATATCTCGTCCACTGAGATCTGGTTGGGTTTGCTAATGACAAGATACCTAGTCGAGACAAAACTGCCCATTGGTAATGAATATTCAAGTGGTAGACAAATTGTCCCTTGCTTAACCTGGTGACATTTTGAACAGGTTTTTGCATCAGAGTGACCACCAGTTGGTAGTTGAAGTAAGTTCACACTGGAGCATCAGAACGGTCTATTGGTGACGTTTCGGGAGGGACAACACCTCGTTAGTTTGAACCGCTGTCAGACCACGATGCTATACCTGTACTGAACCCCGTAATGAACTGCCCTAAGAAGACACTTGTTGGTGGATTGAACTCAGGCAGTTACAGAATCGACATTTGAGTCTACTTAAAACGGAGAGCACATGCGATTGAAAATGACTTTGTTACTGGACCGCACGCGAAGTATTTGTATAAACATGTCCATTCCGTTTTGAATGAATCGTACACACGAGGAACAAATGCCATATGAATAATGGAGAGACTTCAATACGACACAAGAGATTCGAGTTCTTCGTTGCATCTTTCGTATCCTAGCAACCATGTCAACAACCATTTTGTTTGTAACCATTTCTACGTAGACTACAAAGTTTGACTGAGAGAGTTGAAATTCCGATATTAATCAGTAGCGTCAGCAAATGAAAATTGGTCAACAGAGTTGTTTACGTTGGAAGGAATGTAAGGTCAGGGATCTCTCTACAATTATTTTTTGCTCCACGAGGAATTAGACCAGCGTCTACCAGAAAGACTACAAATATAAGGAAAATTTACTGTTTTTAACGAAGCTCTTTTGGAGACGATTAGAGTTTTTATCGTCCGAGTGTTTTTTTCATGTGGTGTAAATTCAGAGTAGGGAATGATTAAAATGTCCAACACTTGTTGCTGCTGCCTATCGTTTGTGCCTCCCAAGTCGATCTACGAGGTGCTTAAATCTTCTTATGTGAAACATTTTGTGTGTCCTATTGTTTGGAAGAGTAACGGATTCGCTGGTACACGGTAAATCTGTAGTTTCCCAAATGTCTTCACGTTGGTGTGGCGTGGTTTGGAGAGTGGCGGCTCAAGCATGACCTCGTCATCTGACCATGGTTCCAAATGACGTGGTCTTGTCCTCGGATCTTTCCCTTCTGATTTGATCGTGGACGGTCGCCAATAGGCCGATCTGATGCTCCAGTGTGACGTTAATTAAAATATATCTAAATACTGTCTCGTGAAGCTTGTACAGAAAATTAAAAAAAAGAAAGTACACATACAAGGGCAAATTCACGTTATTTCTTTGTCTGACTTCTTGTGTCAGTAAAGACTTTCATTGCGTGTGTTTGTTGATTATTTCATGTTGTTTGTCTTGTGTTTGGTACAGTTTGACCCAATATATATAATACCCAACCCAACCAACCCTCTCTAAGTTATTACTTTTTAAATTTCAAACAGGCTTCTATCACTTTAAAGTAAAAAGCAAAATCCTTTATAAAATAAATGTCAAACAGTTTCAAATGATTTGAAAACCTTGGTGGGAAGGTTTTAAAATTTCGCTGAAAAGGTTAAGATAAGATGGGATATTCGAAGAAGGTTTCTATCAACATTTTTTTAACACTCCCGATGGTTGCTTTGACATCATTAGCAAAGCTCACTCTGTCTTAAACTGTCTATACGTTGATGACATCGCATCTTTAACACAATTGGTTCGATCTTGATGGAAGGGGTATTTCGCTATAACCAATCGGAGAGCTTCCTTGAGTGTGAAATGATGACATTCTCATAACACTTCCTTCATTCCCTTTTGTGACATAATTTAGCTCAGAGTCTTTGTCGAAATGATAGTAAAACTTCAAAAAACGATTAATAAAGATTTTAATGATAATTTCGGTGGAGTAAATTGTCCCCATTATCATGTTATTTTAGAATAGTGTTTATTTATATAATTATAGTGTCTATTTAAAAAGACACAAATGCGGTTATAAAATAGATAAAACAAAAAATTTCATCGAAGCAGATTACTTATTGAACTAAAATCATTAAAAATCTATCAACTTCCGAGACAAAATTAATTCACTT
The DNA here is from genome assembly GCA_947359465.1 of Metellina segmentata. NCBI lineage: Eukaryota > Metazoa > Arthropoda > Arachnida > Araneae > Tetragnathidae > Metellina > Metellina segmentata. The sequence continues at coordinate 125,568,427 of OX375880.1, read as the reverse complement.
TCTGGTGATATACTTTGAGACACATTTACATCAATAGCAGAAATTAAATATGACCAACCAATTTTGGTTCGTGGAGGGCATATAAAAGTTTCGTTAAAACAATGCCCTACACAGCTTTAAATTAATGAAACGGAGTGATTTCATGATTCAGAAGAAAGTACACCTGGAAATTCATAATTCTTTAAATAAATGTCTTCCTAAAAATTCGTTCGTCATCTGACCATAGTTGAAAATTAAGTTGTGTTGTCCTTGGAATTTTTCATTGGGAAATGATACCGGACCGTCGCCAATAGTCCGTTTTGTTGCTCCAGTGCGACGTTAATTAAAGTACATGAATACTTACCTAAAAAATTCTTAAAATAAAATAACCTTAACATCTATGCTGTAAACTTTCAATACATATGATATGACAGTCGTATGATATTGATATAACAATCGTAATAGATCCGTATAGATACCCGATTATTTGAATCGATTGGGACCAGACTCCTTCCGGATAATCGAATACTATCTGGATAATTCACGAAAAAAAAGTTATTTCTTCGTAAAACAACACATTTTGCTTTTGTCATGCAATTTATATATATACACTGTCACGGTGGTGCATGCATGCTTCAAGAACCAATCAAAGTTTAAAAAGAAGTATCATTTATTGTCTTTGAAATAACGAGCATTTCTTTATAGGTTAAGATAAATATATTTATATCTAATAACGGATAGAATAAGCTGGATATCGAACCCCACCTGCCAACGTCCTGTTTAGTGCTGCATATTCTGTCTCCATCCTTCTACTATAGGCCTAGACGTGCCTGCTGGGTATAGCTCTCACTCTCTCTTCCTCTTTTGCTGCCTCTTGCTCTTCTTTTCAAATCAGCACCACCCTTTTTATGGGGGTACAATGTTTGTTATAGAAGCTTCCAGTGATTACTAACACGCTGTTATCTATCAATTGTTTCCCACGACCCCCAGATGAACTCAGAAACTTAATTAGATTAGGGGGTTAAGAAACAAAGATCCGAACTCGTGATGTATTACACCTCTGCCCTTGACCTTGAGATAATCAGGGAGAATCCCGTGATTTAAGTATCAAAAGAAGTAGAAAGGCCAAAGGGTGATCCGGAATAGTCTGGGAAAGTCAAATAAGGGATCACCGGTGCATGATTTTCTATTGCTGAGAAGGGTGATGACACGGTTTTCTATTCCAGAATCTTTCTAAACTTAACTTAAGCGATCGGGACGATAGCAGCGTCACAATACACACAGGGTGTCCCATAAACATTGGAACAAACTTTAAAGGGAAGTAGGGCGCATCAAAAGGATTGATAATTGTAAAGCAACCCATGACCGGTAACGTCATCGTACACCGCTAGATGGTGCTGATCATGAGGGGGAAACTCCAAACTAGAAGTACAAAAGAAAAAGACCCATGTAAAAATAAACGTTTTATTTTTAAACGTAAAATAAGACAATACATTAAAAGGACATCAAGATAATCCGATCGATAATAGACTGAAAAAAACATGATAGCTCGTTCCATAAAATCCGCATTCCGCGTGTTGATCTGTCATTGGTTGAAATTGTGCGACATCCCGGAACATTATGCAAATACGGCGTTGACGTCACACAACGATAATTTGCGTGTAATGTATTTTGCATGATTCCGACTAACAGAAACATCTGCTTTTTCGCAGTCATTCGAGCAGTAGTCGCCTTGAGAAGAATTTGTAACGGACAGTGAGCTGGCAGACATTCTCTTTGTGTACGGATTGGCTGATGGCAATGCGCGAGCAGCTCAAGGACTGCATCGAGAACGGTTCCCAAACAGAGATGTACCGGACCACCGGATGTACATCACAACTTGTGTGAATATGGGTACTTGAGAGGTAGTAGGCATAGTAAGTGACGAGTGCACTCCACGGCATCCAACGCACTCCATGGAACAGAGTGTGTTGGATGCCGTAGAGATCAATCCGAGTACCAGTGTACGTTAGGGTGGGCCGAAAAACACTTTCGCTATTCTAATAGTGCGGAAAGGGTTCTCTCTGGGTTCAATAAACACGGTGTAAAATATTTTTTTGATTGGATAATATCTTCAGCCCCCGCATCGCACTTGAATTTTGGAAATTTGGGTAAAAATTGGCAATTTTTATTCGGCATAGGAAACATAATTATTTTCAATATTGCTATTCTAATAGTGCGGAAGAAATGCCCACTGAGTTAAATAAGAAAGGTGTAAAATATTTTTTCGATCGAATAATATCTTCTGTCCTCGCATCGCAATTTAAATTTTGCTATTTTTGAAGAAAATTGCACTTTTTTTGTCTTTTTATGCTCCCTGTATGTTGAGTGACTTCCTTGACAGGAAGTGAAAGGACGGTTGGGGGTTCAAAGTTCATATTTCTCTGCAGATATATCTGAAGTAGATTTAAATCTGGACCTTTACCAACTATCGACAGCGAACCATTTAATCTTGCTTACTGATCATAAGTACGAACAATTAACTAACTCCGTTTCTATCTAAATCATCACAAATACAACTTGGCCTCCCTTCAACTGCTATGGTTGCCGACAGGTTTGGAGTCTCGTACGGACAGGGCTGTAGCTTCAATTTCTTCAAGTGTTCTTCACGATGCCGAACTCATAAGTAGAGACAATTCAGATTTGGTGGTTGACAAAAACAAGCTGCGAAGGGAAAGTCTAAAGTTAGAATGGATTTAAAATTTCAAGTTTTAAAGCGAAACTCAGGCATTACCGTTGAAGGGGCTGTATTTCGATGGTCGCAATGATTCTACATTGATAGAGGAGAGAGTAGATACTAAAAGATACACGAGAAAAGCAAAAGAGGAACATTTATCTCTTATTGAAGAATCGGGTTCACGTTACATTATTCATTTGTGTCCATCATTTGGCACCGCATAACAGATTTACGCGACTATTATCGGATATTTTGAATGGATCACAAGAGATCTTTCACAGCTTCTGGCAATTGGCTGTGACTGCACATCTGTTAATACCGAATGGAAATCCGGTGTAATTCGGTATTCGGAATTGAAACTTGGTAAACTTCTGCAATGGGTAATATGTTTCCTGCATTTTAATGAACTAACTCTGAGGCATCTGTTCGATGCGCCAACAAATGGTCCAAAATCATATTTTGGAAATATTGGGAAGACGCTCCTTACATGTGAAACTTTGCCAGTGACAACTTTCGAAATTATTGACGCCGAGTTACCAACAACTGATAGACGTGACTTAAGCAAGGATTAAATGTACTTACTAGAAATATATCAAGCGGTGCGATTGGGTAAGTGTTCTGATGAACAGGCTGGACGCAGTCCTGGTCCATTATCATATTCACACTGGCTAACAACAGCGAACAGAGTTCTAAGTATGTTAGTTCTCCAGATCCTTCTTTGAAGTTAAAACAAATCGCTGAATTTGTTATGAAAGTTTACACTCCAAACTGGTTTAATATAAAGTCTAAACATTAGCTCAAAGATGGAGCAAACTAAGCATGTGTGGAATACTATTTCTAGATCCAGGTATTTATCTCAAGACCTCGCCGACCAACCGGTCTAATTGTTAAGGTGTTGGCCTCTGTATCGGAAATTTCCTGGTTAGAATCCGGGTAAGGGCATGGATCTAATAGTGCTGTCCTTAATTAGGGACATTGATGGTCCTCCCACTGGGTGCTCTTTCACAAGTGGCCGTAACTTCCGGCCTTGTAGTGGCCAATGATTAAGTTCATATGTACCCGCCATTGGATAAAAAAAATCTCAAGACCTCAAGCACGTCGTTGATGGAGTAATGTGTAGAAATTCTTTCTTTGCTCTTGTCTGAGTATGTTGAACGATGAAAGACCGCACATCAGAGAACTTGCTACACGACGTATAATTAAGTCTAGAGAGTCATCTTCTAATGTAAAGTCAACACATGTATTTCTCCCACCAAAACTGAATTTTGTAGTCTATACGGAATTGATTGACTGGTCATCAATTACTATTACTTCTCCACCAATCCTCCGTGATATATCCACCGCCGTATTTAGTTCCATTGTTCGTGATAAGAAAAATCCAGAATGAGTCTTTGTTCACTTCCCATGTCACACACACAGGCAGTTGCCAAGTTAGTGACAGAAGCATCCGCAAAGGTTTATGGATTTCAATGTAGAGACGGGTTCATTAGATCCACATTCTATTCCCGATTTATTATGCCTGAATTCGACCATATGGCTGATTTAAAGCCTCTTCTTGCTTATGAATTGTAATTAAACTTTTGGTATTGGCATGTCATAACATTTCTATGGTTACAGTATTCTTAACAAATATTATATTAATATATTGCGAATCAGCTATTCGTTAATAATTTTCAGGCAAAATAATCAAATGTAAAAATACAATACAGCAATAAAGAATACTTGTACCCATCTATATTTCGTGTTTGATTTACTCCTATAACACATAGAAAAGTGCAATTTTCTTCAAAAACTGCAAACTTTCAATTGCGATGCGGTAACAGAAGATACCATTCGATCGAAAAAATATTTTACGCCTTTCTTATTGAACCCAATGGGTACCTCTTCCGCACTATTAGAAAACAATAGTGAAAATAATTATATTTCCTACGCCGAGTAAAAATTGCCAATTTTTACCCAAATTTCCAAAATTCAAGCGCGATGCGGGGGCAGAAGATATTATCCAATCAAAAAAATATTTTACACCGTGTTTGTTGAACCCAGAGAGAACCCTTTCCGCACTATTAGAATAGCGATTTCGAAAAAAAGTGTTTTTTGGCCCATCCTAGTGTACGTACCATCGCTGCTACCGTAGGAAGATCTCGGAATAGTGTGCATCGTGTTTCACAAGGCGAAGCCTTACACCCATATCATCTATAAAGAGTACAGACACTGCTCCCCACAGATTATCCTGCATGTATACGTTTAGCACGATGGTATCTCTACCAATGTGGCCAAGATGCTCATTTTCCATCTTATGTTTTGTTTACTGATGAGGCGTACTTCAAGCGGTGTGTTCAACCAACAGAATGCGCATTTATGGGCTCACGAGAACTTCCACGGAGTGAGACTGCATGCTGCCCAACATCGATTCTCACTGAATGTTTGGACAGGTTTCGTCGACTACTTCTTATACGGGCTTTATCCCTTGCCATCCACTCTGAAATCAGCAAATTAGCTCATCGTTTTGGAACAGGTTCTACCAGGCTTACTTCACCCTGTGCCACAAAATGTGAGACGCAACATGTGATTTCAACACGATGGGGTGCCTGCACATTATGGAAGATGTGTTCGGAGATATTTTAATGTTTGGTCAATGATGGATTGGGCGTGGGGCACCGGTTACCTGGCCCCCCGCGTTTCCCTGTTTTAAGCAGCATGGATTTCTTTCTTTGGGAACACTTAAAGCTGCTGTGTATGCAACACCTGTCGAGTACGAAATGGAACTGGTTGCAAGAATCGTTTGCGCTCCTGCGGATATTCAAGAAAATCCCGGTGTGCTTAATAGGGTCCGCCAATCTATGGTCTGTCGGTGTAATGCATGCATCCGCTTGCATTGGTGGAAACTTTGAGCACCTTTTGTAACATGGTATCATTTACTACACCATATGTAATATTTATGGACGTAGTAACGTAGTTCTCTGGCAACTGAGAATCAGATGTAACTGTAGAACACGGGTGAACTGTCTCTGTAGAATACTTGAATGTTTTTTTCATTTGGGATGTAATTCATCAGTTTATTTGTCTTCAATTTTTTTCTTGTTGATGGGGATTTTCCCACTTTGATATACTGGTCCATTTGGGAGTGATAGAAGCAGCTTTTTATTGCTGTTAAACCTAAAAGTGTGACTGAAAAACACATCAGTGAAAGGTTTGGCGATTTCAACATCCTAATATTTGAAAGAGTGAAAACTGCATGAAACGCGAGATTTTAAAAGCGACTTTGTCATCCTTTGGAACTTCACATCTATAAGTCACTTTTTTCTAGAAATCGAGTTTCCTGAATAGGAACGTTAGTTCTATAGTGGACTGTATTTTAATTAATTCAATTCGTTGTAATAAAAACAACTTTTATAGACAACAAACTTAACAAATTTGTGAATGGACCACTCTCATTAAGGCTAAGGAAGCCTAGTACTAATTAGGGCTAAGGAAGCCGCGTTTTCATCAGGTCTAGGAGATCACCTCTATCCTCCGTGTTTCAAGCCTGAATGTCACCCACGCGCTCACACAACGTCATCTACAATATATGAGAGATTTAACACTCCCCTCGATTGAAATTGAAATTTTTCAATGTAAACAAAATATTTTAAAATGATAGATAATTATACAACACAATTCCAAAGCAATACACAATAAAGTACTTCAATCAATGTATGTACACAAAATGATTTTCACAAAAATACACAATTAATCAACTTTCAAATACTAAATGAATATTGCACTTAAACACAATAACAATCAATTATTATATTGGAAGAATAGCTATATTTTTAACACTTCTTTTTAATGTCTTACCATTAGGTAGACACAAGTTTACCACTCTAACCTTTTTATCTGCACCATGAAACACTTCAGTAATCCTACCAGTCACCATTGTGTGCCTGCAAGATTCTCATCCTTTATTAGTACTAGGGAACCAACTTTTACGTTGTCTTTATTAAAACGCCATTTGGTACGTTCCTGCAAATTGTTCAAATAGTTGCACTTCCATAATTTCCATATGCGTTAAGTAAATTTCGTAACTTTTTGCCATTTGGAAAATTTGTTCTCATTTATTTCAGTAAGGTGAGGCTCCACAATGGATGTTATAGGTCTGCCTATTAAGAAATGGCCTGGCGTCAAGGTCTCAAAATTATCAAAATCTGATGACAAGGGGGTTATGGGTCTGGAATTTAACACTCCTTCAATTTTTGAAATTATTGTTAGGAATTAGTGAAGAGTGAGGCTTAAGTTTCCAATGACTCTCATAAAATGAAATTTAAATGAATTGACCCCTGCTTCGCAAAGACCACCGAAATTCGGCGATTTTGGAGGTATAAATTTTCACTCTATGCATTCATCAGTGAAGTAATGTGCTAATGTTTCATCTGGACCGTGTACAATTTTGTGTAATTTCTTAATCTCTTCACTAGCTTCAACAAAATTTGTAGCAATATCGCTAAGTATCTTAGAGCACTTGCCTCTTCGGCCAAAGAATCTTTTCAAGCTAGCATTGAAGGCTGTCGAAGTCAAATCAGTTACAAAATCCCCTAAATGTATAGCCTTAGTCCACAAACAAACATATATTGCAACATATACTTTGTTAAATATAACCTTTCTTTGATTTTTGAATTTTATGCAGAAGGGTCCACAAAAATCTATTCCAACAGTATTGAAAGGATAATTAGGTGTTACACGTTCTTTGAGAATATCTCCTATTATTTGGCTTCCTAAAACAGGTTTATTCTTGAAGCACGTTACATAATTATATAGTACTTTTCTACAAACATTTCTGCCATTTAATGGCCAGAACCTTTGACGAACATTATACAATAGTGTTTGGGGGCCCAGCATGCTAAACTTTAAATGCACATTCTTAACTACAATAGATGTAAGTTGATGATTTGTAGGTAATATGGCAGGATGCTTTTGAATGAAATTTAAGTATGAATTGTTCAGCCTACATCCTACTCTCATTATACATTTATCATATAAAATAGGGGAAATATTTTTTAGTTTACTGCTGGTTCATATTGGCAGCTCCTTCCTCAGGTTTATGATCTCGGTGGAAAACTCTACTACTTGAACCCCTCGTATGAGGAAAGTCCTCAGATTTCCTCATCTCCGAGTACGTGATTGGGCCAACTCGACTATTCTTTGAGTGCTTCACGTGGTTGCTAAACCTAAAAATAAAACTAATAACACGAATAATAGTATTGAAATTACTATTGATATTCAAAATACGCTGTAAAAAGTATGAGATTCAGTGAAAGCAAAGTTCAGTGATACTTCTTTAGAATCATTGTCTGTTTTTTAAGTTCCCGCGAACAGTCCTCTGAATCCAAAGTAGCAAGATTAAGGAGAACGTCTTCTTGGACAAAGACTTTTTCTTCTAAAAAGGCGGGGCCATTCCACCATTTCTTACTCTTCAGCATTACTTCAATGCCCACTCCGCGGGTCACAAGATTGTCTATGCCGGCGCAATGGATCGAAGAACTTTGATTAGTCAAGTACTGTATTTCCTTCACTCGGTTAGCAACCAAGGGTTTCTACTTGGTGACTGAACCCTTTATCCAAAATAATGCTATTTTGGAATCAGTCCAAAAGTAGGAAGTGGACAGCTTTTTCCGGTCAACTACTCTACGAACTTCCACTCCTAAGCGAGCGGCAAGCAAAGCACCAAGTAATTCCATCCTTGGCAGGGTTATCTTCTTTAAGGGAGCAACACGACTCTTTGAAGAAACGAGATTCGCAAACACCTGATTTTCGGATTTTACTCTTAAGTAGACTGCCCCAACAAATGCCTTTTTCCTGGCATCTGAAAATGTGTGTATTTCTATCTCAGTGTAGTTGTCTACTGAGAGATCTAGTACATTCCTTGGCACACACACCTCAGAAAGTCTTTGAAGTTCCGAACACCACTTTTGGCACGTCTGAGCAATAATTGCTGGGAGTTTAGAGTCCCATGGTATCTTTCTGAGCCACAGTTCTTGAAAAAGGCACTTGATTCTGACGGTGAATGGAGATAGTAAACGTTTAGTGTTCTTGTTCTGGAAATACAGCAAACTTTCGATTTCTGTGGTGAGGATGTCTCTATTGGGATCCCAAGACATCCCAAAACCTTGTGCAGATTTGTTTTGGATGGAGTTGAATGATGAGGAGGAGTAAGGAATTCCTCATTTTCCCGTTTGCGCATGAGAAGAGCATCATTTGAAACCCTCTTCTTCAAGTTAATACTGGCGGACCTCAATATGTTTTGTGCCTCACGTGATAATTCCAAGGCGGAAGTCACATTGTTTGCACCTGACACTAAATCGTCTACATAAATACATGTATCGAGCATCTGCGAAGCAGCAGGATGTTGCTCTCGACAATTCTTAATGTGATTTTTTATTGCAGCCGACAGTATGGATGGACTTACGTTAATCACAAAAAGAACGCGTTTAAATTGGTATGCTTGTGGGTTGATGTTAGTAATGTCGTCAATTGCATCGTCACAAGTAAATAGAAATCTGACTGCGTCGCTGTCCTTTAATGCCAACGAAATTTGCTGAATGGCCTTCTGAACATCTGCCAAGAATGTTATTTTATTCAGACGGAAGAATATCAATAGTTGGAAGATATTTGGATTTAGATTTTCGCTCGTCCAGAGGCAGTCATTTAAAGATAATTGTCCAGATTCATGGGAACTGGCATCAAATACTAATCTCATTTTTGTAGTCACGCTATCCTTTCTGAATACTGCCTGGTGTGGCAAATAATATACAGGTTTCGTATTTACAAGCACCTTCTCTATAATGCCCTGCTTTAGGGAGTATTCAATGACCTCGTGATACTGTGTTAAGACAGTTTTATTTCGGTTTAACCTCTTGGTGAGGGATTTAAACCGCGTTTTCGCAACGCTCAAGTTATCTTTTAACTCTCTCCAATCCCTTTACCAGGGTAAACTGATTTCATAACGTCCCTCTTTGAAACGGACCGTCTTATTGAAGATATTCAGTGCTTCATCTTTCTCGTGAAGATTGGGATCGTCTCTAATGTCCAATGACTCAAGTTCCCAAAAGTTTTTTAGGTCCTTTTCCACTTCAGTTTTAGTGAAATGACAGTGTAAATTGTTTGAACTTCCTACATCCTAGAGTGTTCCCGTTACTATCCACCCAGATACCGATTCTTGTAGGACTATTGATTCATCTTTAATTTGATTTGATTACCCTATAACAATCGATAAAAAAGCTCTGCTCCTAATAAGGCGTCAATTCTCGCCGGTTTATCAAATTGTAGATACGCGAAAGTTATATTCGGAAATAAAATTTTAGATACATCAAGAGGTTTTGAAGGAGTAAGATCCGTAACTTTCGGTACGATAAGCATTTCTAATTCTTCCTTAAAGATTTCATCTTTGTCACATATCAGCGCTCAGGTTTTTCTTTTTACCGTAAAAGTAGAGCCGTTCAAACCCGTGATAGAAGCGTGTAAAGCCCCGTCCACACCGGAGAAGGCGAGCAAAACATGGATGATTGATTAACCCCGGAGACAGGTTTGATTGACAGCTCGTTCAGTGTAGACGGTGAATTGAACAGTTTGAGCACGTGCAAAATGATCCGCTTCTTGTCGGTACATCAAAGGAAAGCAAGTGCTTGTGCTCGCTCTATTTTAACGGCGTTTTTTCGTTCCCTTGCTCGACGTTCAATCAATCACCGGGGTCATCGTTAAGAAACGGGTCGCGGATCTGAACATAGAAATACTAATTTTTCTTCAAATTTTAAAGTGATAATTGATTCAGACCGTTCTTAAACATGGATTTTCTAATGTAATTAGTATAAATGATAAAGGAAATCTCACATGCTGTCTTGAATAGAGAAACAACATTTTCAAGAGGAAATGTCCCTCAAGCCCATCCAGTGATTAGGGGCGCGCAATACCTGATAAACTTAATTATTTGAATCGGGATGGTATCGTTTCGTTTTCCAGTACAAAGATTTCAACTATTTTAATGGCCACATGGCTAAACTACCACACAGGTGCAACTATGTTACTCATTAATAGATAGATTCTAAAGGAGAATTCTATTTAAAAGGTGTACAAATTATTATTACATTTGAAGACCAATTATAAACCGTTATAGTCATTGAAGTTAATCATCTAATTCGGACTTCATCAGCACCGAAAACATAATAGATACCTCAAATCATTTATCCTCACAAATATAGTGTAATTATCCCGTTGATTATCCAAACCTGTCCCCGTTACTTTAAGTACGTTAGTCCGTAGTTTGTGAAGTGTTCTCATCTAGTTCAGTTTCACTGACAGTTGTCCCGCAATTGTACCGCTTTTTAACAGTTCGAGTTTGTTGTTTTTAAATTTAACAGTTCTACATTATTTCTTGCAAGTTAAAAGTTAAGCTCTACTTGATATATTTCATACTATTATTTAAATAGTACATTTGTAAACATTGTGTTTTGCCATATATCGTAGACGTTTAAAACTTAATTGTGAAAATGTAACATGCCCATATGAATGTCAAAATTGATGTGTCCATCCATGTGTATTTAGACGAAGAATGGTATTGGGGAACTTTTTGCAATTTAAACTTCTTCTAAATTTCTTGAACTTATAAATTTAAGATAAAGAAGAGGAGGCTAGTTAAAATGTATTTCACTTTTTTGCAATTGAAGAAAATTTTAAACTGTCGCATTGGCAATATGAATACGTTTTGTCGAAATAGGCCGAATTGAATGAAACATTCAATATTATGTAACATATTATGATTGAAATATTCAGTACAAATTTTTTATCTTGTTAATTGAAATAATCTGCTTAATAATAATAATTTTGTGCCGACCAACCGGTATAGTGGTAAAGGTGTTAGCCTCTTGATCGTAAGGTTCCTGGTTCAAATCCGGGTCCGGGCAAGGATGTTTGTAAGCGTATGGTGTAGAGGCGGCTGGTGCACCTTAAATTTGTCGTGGCCGAGAGTCCTCACGTTGGGTTGCTGTGGACGTTTCGAGAGTGGGGTGTTAGCTCAGTTGTTGCTTCGTCATCTGACAGTTGTTCAACAATTACGACGTGTTGTCCTCGAATCTTTAACTTAAGAGATTAATCTCGGATCGTCGTCAATAACCCGTTGTGTTGCTCTAGTACGACGTTAATTAAAAACTACGAATTACCTTTAATAATAATTTTGCAAGTACGTATGTATATATATATGGCGATTAAAACTTAATTGGTGAAAATGTAATATATACTATTATCAAAATCGATGTGTCCCTCTATGTGTATTTAGACGAAGATTGGATTGAGGAACTTTGCACTTCTAAATTTAAGATAAAGAAGTGTCTATTTAAAATATATTTCGACTTTTTTTACCCCCCCCCCTCCCCCCATTGAAGAAAATTTAAAATTGTCGCACTGCAATATCAATACGTTTTGCCGAAATAAGCCGAATCGAATGAAACATTCAATATTATGTAACATATTATGAGTGAAATATTCAGTAAGAAATTTTTATCTTGTTAAGGGAAAAAACCTGCTTAGTAATATGAATTTTGCAAGTACGTAAGGATGCGTATGCATGCATGTATATATTTATATTATTCAAATACGCAAATTAACGAAAGATTTATATTCCTATTTCTCTTTAATAAATCGTCTATGATAATTTAAACAATTTGCTTTAAACAATAAATTTGCAGTTTAGCTTCAATATACAACCAACCAGATTGATCGCGAGCACATGGAACAAATTATGCCCGAGCTGTCGAACCAGGAAAACCAGAGAGACTGATTAACCAAACCTGTCTCCGTGGTGAATCAATCATCCATGTTTTGCTCGGCTTCTCCGGTGTGGACGGGGCTTTATACTAACGTTTTTACTTCTACTAATCTTATAGTTTTAGCGGATGCATCCCTGGGTATCGTTATAACTTTTTATTTTCATTGTTATTAAAATGTATATATTCTTATTATTGTAATTAATCCAGAGTTACAAATAAACATATTTGTTTCGAAAAACCATAGATCTGCTTCTTAAACTTTAATAGTCGTAGTGTTAATTCCCCTTAGCTCTCACCATTAAGGAGAGATGTAATTTTTACTTGCGAAGTCGAGTAGAATAAGATTTAGTAGAGGAATAAAATTTCCATTTTGTGGATTTGGAAAAATATTCGCACACCACGTGCTTAATAAGGTTTTAGGTAGTGCACCACGCGCTCGGAATATTGAAATTTGAGTAGGACACACCAAGTGTTTAATAAGATTTTAGGTAGTGTACCTAGCGCTCGGAATCAAGAAATTTGGATAGGACACATCACGTGTTTAATCCGACTTTAAGTACTGCACCACTCGCTCGGAAGACAGAATTTTGAATAGGACACATCACGTGTGTAATAAGATTTTATGCAGTGCACCACGCGCTCCGAAGATAGGTATTTGAATTTGACACGCCATGTGTTCATTTAGGTTGCGATATTCGGTTAAATTAAACGTATAAGGAGCAGGTCCTATGTGTTAAATGAGTTTATAAGTCGAATCATATTTGCATGAAAGTGTCAGATTATTTGTGATTTTGATTTGAAATGTATTAAATTTTGATATTGCATTTTTACTTGAGTTTAATTTTAATTTACATACATTATTGAATTTTGATAGTGCATGTTTACTTGAGAGGAAATTTGATTGGCATATTGAGTTTGAATATTAATTTTGATAGTGTTAAGTTTAACTTTGACTTGTATATTTAAATCTTGATAGTAGACGTTTATTTGAGTTGGTTTTGACTTGCATCGAATTTTGATGGTACATTTATATATTTGAGCCCAAGTTTTATTTGCTAATTAAGTTAGTTCGATTTATGCTTCTGTGATTGAGGTAGTGATTATATGTTTTGAATAGTATTTTGATTTAATTTTGAATCAACGTCCCGGATGTTTATAATTGAGAGTAGAAATTTGGTTTAGTTAAACTTAAGAACTTCATTGTAATTGTGCTTCACGTGTATAACCGGAATAACAAACCCAGATTAGGAAGAATGTCTCAGATAACCACGGGTTTGAAATCGAGTTAGGTGTAGACTTGGTATAACAATACTCGGTCTGCGAGTGTGTGATAATTCATTCCAGCAGTGTGTAAATCAAAATCGTTAGGGAGTGAGGTGAATTCTTTGTGCGCTGTGATTCAGTGGATAGTATTTCTTTTGCGCGGTGATCGAGAATAGTTTGGAGCGAGGTGCTCAATTTCCTTCAAGAAATAAGTTGACCAAATACATAGAGGGCTATGGCGTTCCTTGACAAGGCTAAAAAGGAAGACCTGTGATGCCTCGTGGAGGAAATGGGACAGGATCCAAGTCCTAATGCAAAAATTATTGAATTGAAAGAGCTGATCACAAGCAGCGAGCATTACGAAGAAGAAACCGTGAAATATATTTTAGAAACGGTCATAAACACAAGAAAGGAGAATGAAGAAAGAATAAGGAGGGAATAACAGGAAGAGAAGATCAGAAGAGAGAAGCAGGAGAATAAAAAAAGGGAAAGGATACTTGAGCTAGAAAAACTGAAAATAGAAGCCCAATATATCGTCCAGATCGCTCTTCACATCCTCAAGGAAATGCAACTTCATGCCATGAACTGGTGAAGAGGATGCCCAAGAGTTTGACCTAGGAAGCTATAATATCGTCTTGTACCTATCACTTTTTGAGCGTCAAGCGAAACGCATTGAAGAAAATAATTGGGTATCGGCATTACTGGCGTTACTCCCGTCCGAGATTGTGCAGCTCATTGCAAGAGAGTTAGACAAATTTGAAGATTATCCCTACATGAACGAAATTGTTTTACGAAGATTCAAATTAAAGGCGGAATCCTTCCGTAAGAAATTCGTAACACATCCAAAGACTTCAGAAGAGTCTTGACGAAATTTCACCTAAGAGATCTCAAGTTTTTTCCATGAATGGATCGAGGGCCTCGACGTAAAGGACTTTGAGGATGTAAAGGAACTGATCATTTCCGATCAGGTGAAGAGATAAGTCCACGATGACATCCGAGAACACTTCGTTGACGACTGGGCAATAATTACCTCGATCATCGATGTGAAATGTGAAAACATCACAATCAGAGGCGTCCGTGACTCAGGAGCCCAAATTTCAGTTGTGAAATACGACTTGTTGTAACACCTACTGGTCATGGAGACGGGCAAATTAAGATTACGTCGGCCTTCGGGGACATTGGAACCGCCATATTAAGGACTCCACATATGAGAATTGATGACCTGTATCATTACCCAGTCCCGATAGTCTGCGCCTTGTCAACAATGTTAACAACCGACATGTTGATAAGCAGCTCGGCCTACCGAAGTTATTTTTTCTAATGGCGGGCACATTTGACCTAAGTCATTAGCCACTACAAAGCCGGAAGTGATGGCCACTTGTGAAGGAGCACCCAGTGGGAGGACCATCATCGCCCCTAACAATTTATACTTCGTAATTTTGAAACATGTTCAGATGACGAAGCAACACCTGAGCTGGTATACACTTACAAACATCCATGCCCGAACCCGGATTCGAACCGGGGACCTTCCAATCTAGAGGCTAACACCTTAACCACTATACCGGTTTGTCGGCGGCCTATCGAAGTATGATGGAAGAAATGCAGCTGCATAATTTTAAGATGGACTCTGGAACAGAGCCAGCCGAAGAGGAGACCAAAACTACCTCAGAAATAAGTTGCGAAAACAAGAAGACTTTTGCCACCTGGCAAAGAGAAGACGAAATCCTGAAGTCAGCGTGGGAAGACGCGGAAAGAGGAAGAAATTCGTACTCGACCATCGATGGCATACTGTTTCATGTTGAGGATGTCACGGGGGAGCGGAAATTACAGGTGGTGTTACCCACCAGTAAGAGAGGGCAAGTCTTCAAGACTGCTCACGAAATTCCTATAGCCGGACACTTAAGAGAAAACAAGACCAGACAAAGAATAAAATACTCTTTTTACTGGCGCTCTATCAAACAAGACGTGCAGAATTTTGTCAGGAGTTGTAAAACACGTCAATTCAGGAGTGGAGCCACTTACAGAGACCGGATACCGATCCGCCCTCTCACTAAACCCGAAATACCATTCGAAGTTTGGAGCGTGGACTGCATTGGACCACTCGAGCCTCGATCCAAGAGGGGACATCGCTTCGCAGTATGCGCGATAGATCTATGCACCCGGTGGGCAGATGTGATACCCACGAAAGACATTACGGCTAAGACCACATGCAACGCTTTAATGAAAATCTTTACCCAGACGGGATTCCCCACAACTATTTGCTGGGACCAGGGCACTAATTTCACCTCCAAATTAACTGAGGAATTCGTAAAGATTATTGGTGCATCACCAGGATTTTCAACACCTGGACACCCAGAAAGCATGGGAGCTGTGGAGAGGTAGAATCGAACTCTTAAAAACATGATCAGCAAAAACATCTTAGAATAAGGTAACAAATGGGATCTGCATTTACTCTTTCTACTATTTGCCTACAGGGAGGTACCGCATGGTACTACTGGGGTATCACCCTTCCAGTTAGTATACGGTCGGATTCCCCAGGGCTCTTATCTCTATTGAAACAGATGTGGATAGGGGAACGGAAAATCCCTACGTCAGCATCACGCCCAGTCGAGGCATACCTACAAGACCTCGTCGAGAAACTTCAAGGGGCCCACGATATCGCTAATGGAAATGCAGAGGCGGCGCAGGAGTCCTATACCTCAAGATACAATTTGAGGTCTCGAGAAAAAAATCTTTTAGTGTTGGAGATAGGGTACTGATTTTAATGCCTTCTTCCCACAAACTCCTGAATACTTGAACCGGGCCAGCAGTCGTCACCGAACTTACCCGGCCTCGTTCTGCCAGAGTCCAATTAGAAGATGGGAGCCTTAGGGAACTCCATGTGAATAAACTAAGACCCTATGTAACTCGCGTACAACATATTTGGTTGGTTTTTGAAGAAGACGAATTGTTCGGAGAACTCCACCGCGCACCCGTCAACCGTGACTACCACCAAGTTAGTGATGACATAGAGGAACATCTATTATCTTTAGAGAATTTTCTAGAAAAGAGGAGACTGAAATAACTCACGAAGATCATCACGAAACACCAAGGATTGTTCCATAACAAACCCGGTCAGGCTAAAGTGGACACATATTCTATAAAAATGAATAGTAGTTACTCTCCAAAGAGGCTGAAACCCTACAGAATCCCAGTAGCACTGCAAGACTAAGTCGACAGACAAGTGAAGGAACTGCTTCGGCTAAATATCATAGAACCCTGTAACAGCGAGTGGGCACACCCCGCAGTTTGTGTCGCCAAAGGAGACGGAGGCTATGCGTAGACTTCCGCCTCTTGAACAGTTTCACCATACCTGACGCATATCCGATGCGGATTGCACGAGACCTTTTGTATGAAATTGGAAATTTCATCGCAACTCTAGACTTTACAAAGGGATAGTCTCAGATCGCAATGGAGGAGAGCTCTAAACCCTTTACGACGCTCGCCACACTTAGCGGATATTTCCAATGGCGTGTCATGCCGTTTGGCCTTAAGAATGCCGGAAGCACTTTCCAGAGAGCCATGGACAAAGACCTAGAGCCCCACAAGAAGTACTGTCGCTCTTACATTGACGACGTAGCCATTTTCTCAGAAACCTAGGCTGAGCAATTAGTGCACATCACAGTGAGGTTCTGGGAAAGTAAAGAAAGGTCGGGTTTACCGTGAACCTGAGCAAATGTACTTTTGCAGAACCCAGCGTAAAGTTCCTTGGGCGCATATCAGATCAGGTCGGCACTCCCTAGACCCACAGAGGGTAGAAGCAATTAGAGGGATGACTCCACCGACGAAGCAAAAAGAGGTCCGCAGCATTCTAGGACTTGCTAGCTATTACCGGGAATACTTACCTGATTTCACCGACATCGTTCTCCCATTGAAGAATTTAACCATCAGAAACCATCTTCCAAGCGAGATAAAATGGGATGAAGGTACGTAATAGTCTTTACAAAGATTACTCGTCAAGATCCCATCCCTCAACACCTCAAGCAGGGGTAGACCGTTCCAGCTATACGACCGCCGTGGGAGGTTGTATTGCACAGAGGGATGACCATGCGCGAGAAAATCCGGTAGCTTTCCTTCGCAAGAAACTAACGGACACTCCACAGAGATGGTCCACCATTGAACGGAAAGCCTACAGCATGATCGAGGCTCTGAGAAAATTTGACACATGGATCTTTGGGGCAGAGATCCAAGTAATCTCCGACCATGACTCCCTAACTTTTCTCACTAAATACGTGCCTCAAGGTGCAAAGCGTGCCAGATGGACACTGGCCCTCCAAAGATACAACCGAACCATCAGTTACCGAATAGGAGTCAAACACGGAAACGCGGATGCCCTGTCCAGACTACCGTGTGCTAAGACACTCAATTAGAGTGTCTGGATTCGAAGTATCGAGGACTGAAAACTGTTTGATTAGAATGTATATCCGTGTGGAGGACCTTATACCGAACTCTCGAATGTACTTTGAAGAATAAATGGTAGACAACAGGGTATAAATTATATTTTATTTATCTAAATGTATTCGTGTGTTCATTTTGCCAAACAGGTTGCTAACTGTGGCTATTTGCAGTTTTAAGAAAAAGAAATTTTTGTGGTTTATCACATTGTCACTCCGAGCTCTGATGCGCCGAGATACAGCCTCTTCAGTAACTGAGGTCGACAGGCATACAACCTAGCTGCCACTCTTCTGAGCGCTGTGCTCATCTTGAAAGCTTCGGCACGTACTTGGTGAAAATGCTTTGTGAAATTCAGAGTCTTGTTCCAGAGGACACCCAGATACTTCATCTCACTCAGCGACTCAATTTGCTGATCTTCACACGTGAATGTGGGATCCGCCTTATTTTTTGCTCCAGCCCCATAGTGCAGAGTAATAGCCTTGATTTTAGAAGGATTGAAGCGAAGCGTCACAAAGTTACCTTGGTCAACTATCCTTTTTATCGCAGCGTCTGCCACACTTTGGAGCTCCTCATTGGAACTTCCTTTGAATGTAAGTAGGAAATCATCGGCGTAAACAACCATACCATATTGTGAATCCTCAGGATCTACCAGTTGCAGGCAGCTATCTGCGACGAGATTCCACAGGAGAGGGCCACGGACCCTATGGGCACCCTCTCTCTGTTACCCTCACAACCTTGCAGCTTTGCGACTGATAGGTTACCCTTATTGCGTGCAAGAAGTTCTCAACAACTCTGAAGAGATTTTCAGGGCATTTTGCTCCAACTAGCCGACTGAATACTGCCAGTCAAAGGCACCTTCCACATTCAAAGAAATCCAGCTGATATGCTCCTTGAGGGCTTGTTCGATGGAAATGCGCGGTATGATACGATTTCCCGGTTCTGAAACAGTGCTGACGTGAGTCAAGCTTGCCCTTGATGGTGAGCCAGAAGTACAATATTTTGGTTATAAGCTTATCAAAGACTTTACCAAGGATGTTGAGCAGGCTGATAGGTCGATAAGATTTGGCCTTGGACGCAACTCTGTTGGGCTTTGCTATGAAGACCACTTTGGCTTCTTTCCAGGTCTCGGGGACATATCCAAGCTCCAGACACTTATTGGACAGGTTCAGCAAGAGTTCCGGGTGTTGGCGCTGAAGTTCCTGAATAACTTCTGCAGTGATTTTGTCCGGACCTAGTGACCTTTTCTTTTTCAGTGACTTGACGACTTGATTTACCTCGCAAATGGTAAACGGGCGCTCGTTGTCGCAGCTATTTTGAACATATTGCTCGCAATAGTATTCAACCATGCCTACATTACACATTTATAAATAGGGAGATTATCTTTACAGATTGGGCAGGCACTTTTAGGGTTATATTTTATAATAAGCCCACTAAGCTTGGGTTTGAAAACTATATCAGATTTTGGTTTTGCCAAAGGGACTAGTTGTATATTTTCTAACACTTGACTTCTTTTTTGTAAAAAGTTGACAAATTCTTCCCAATCAGGAAATTAAGTTGTTTGCAATGATATTTCATACTGTTTACGTAATTCACGATCTAATTTCGAAGAAATTATATTTATCAACATTAACTCGGTCAATTTGTTTGTCTCAAGATTCAGAAGTTTTAATCCACGCAAATGTTTTAACACAGTATCAAGAAATCTGTGAAGTTCCGTTCCTGACTCATGAGTTATTTTTTCCACATTCAATATGGCATTTATATGTACATCTGCAATGAATCGTTTATTTTCATACCTTTTCTCAAGCTCAGTAAACAAGGACTGAAAGGTATTATTTGCCGTCTGAATTAGTTTGCTTTCTCCTTTCAGAGAAGCTCGTAAATAATGTAGTTTTTGGGAATCACTTAAGCTATCATTCAAGGTAATCAAAGTATTAAATTGAGCTTTAAATGTACTCCAGTCTTCATAAGTGCCCGAAAACTGAGGAAGTGGAATCTCGGGTAACTTAACCGAAGTTCGGTGAATATTGGAGTTTTTATGCGCATCACTATCAGGTAATGTAAATTTTGAAAGAACGTACTTCAGACATACCTCTAATTCTTCCGCTGTTGCCTCCAAGTCCAGAAGTTGATAAAGATGGTCCTCTAGGTTCACATCTTCAGATAAATCGCAATATCCAATGGAAAGTTCCGTAACTGCAGATTTTTTTTCTACGATATTGTTCACCTGTTGTTGAGGTGCTATCCTGCAGGGATCTCCATTACCATCCTCAAAAACTCAATTTTGATATAAAGTGACTTTTGGGGTTTCTCAAACAACCGATTTATTTAGGAAAACCTTCTACCGATCTCCGATTGGAGACAGAACTCATCTTAAGTGAAGAAGGCTCGGATGTTTCCTTAGCGTGCGGGACCTGTACAAACTAATTATGTGCGGAACTCAGCTGGGGTAAATGCAGTCTTCCTTGATTGAAATAGAAGGGATCATTTATCGTCCCCCGCACGACCATTAGCAACCTATCAACAGATGGTTCCTTCTACTCAACAGGTTGACAACTGCTGCAACTGATCTCTTTCGATTGGGATTGAGGTAGGAACAGATAATGTGGAAAGTTTTTCTATGGTAATGTGTAGATCTCAGTTTAGGAAGTTAGATCTTTTCATTCTATTTACATGTATAAAGCTGTGAAAAGTAAAGATAAATTTATTCATTGTGGAAGCTAAGCAACTGTGAGTTCAGTACTTGAGATGCGACTTGGTTTATCATGTTGGGTTCCCTGAAGCGTTAAAGACCCAACTATACAAATATTGGGGAGGCAAGGGGTTCCATAATTTTTGTTTCGCCCCTTCCAAACAGCAGAGAGAGGTTACAAATATACAGATAGTATGAAAACCAAACATGCAGAAGAGCTCTACCAGGCTCATTAGGTAGTATAGTTTCTATATTAGGAGACAGGGAATAAAAGAGAAGGGATGTAAGGACAGGATTAAATGCCCATGGTGCAAGGGGCAGGAGAGGCCAACAAGATGCCCGGAGGACTAGTGGCAGGACAAGCCATGATTAAGAATCTGAAAGACTAGTAGTAGGACAGGGCTAACTGGCTGTATGACTAGTGGCAGGATTGTGACGGACTAGTTGCAGGAAATGACTACGGGTACGAAGAACAAGGGCAAAGAACTAAAATAACATGCACCATTCCTGCGTGCACAGAATATTCTGACCATGATCAAGTTCATGAAAGTTGGAGCATCACTACATATAGCATCTACTCTGAAGAAGTTTTTTGTCGATGCGTTTGATCAAGAAAGAAGAAGAATATGCAAAAGTGCATGGTCCCGCAGCATCCAGAATTTGCACAGATAGATTCATCCCTATGGGGTTACCTGGATTCTTGAGTTTACATTAAGACCCGGTCCTGGATCAAACCCATTCTCTAAACTTCCTAGATACGTCAACGTGAAGAGGTCCCGACAGATTTAACGCGCACAAGCCCCCTTTGTACACCAAAGATTTTAACTGGTTTGGACTCTGGTTGTTCATCCGTTTTTCTTTCAACCGGCTAACGCGGTCCAGCTAGTGTCAGATGTTCGTAAGTATTTCATTTAATGTCGTCCTGGATCAACGAGTAAGATGTCGGCAAATGGAAATGGCAAAAAAACCTACTTATTTCCATGTTATTCTATTGAAGTGATAGTAATAACACAATCTATGGCTGAAAATGTGAACTAATTTTACTTCGTATGCCAATAAGAAAATCCGCGGATTCCTCGAGCCTCTTAGGGCAAACAGCTAGATCGTTGATTTATAAGTTTGATATTTTCATCACAAATTGTACGTGATTTGACTTCTATTCTCGAGTTTAAGTTAACCGCTTGCGAAAAAGGAGAATAACTCTGTGCCGCTGGAGAATGCGAAATTAACAAAATCGAGCTTGGTGCAATCTTTGCTAGTCTACATAAAGCATTATTTGGAATTATGTGTTTAAAACGAACTCATGGCAATGTGCAACATTGCTATGCTTGAAAAACGGATTAATTACCGATTAAGTTGTCAAATAGAATTATTTCGTTAGTGAAAACGCTTACCTCTCTTATTAAGACAGCGAGAATATCTAATCCATTTTTCAATTAGTTTAATTGCTCCTTTGTCCTTAATTTCATTTCGCTGTACTTGCGTCTTCAACTTGTTCTGTTACGTAATTAAACGGGCAGAGGGGGGAACTGAGCTTTCATTTTTATCCTTTTGATTTCAAGTTTCAGTCCTCGTAAAAGGAATTAAGTATTAAGTAAATGACATACGCCAAATTACAATTTGAGATTTAGCAGTATTCATGTAGCAATAAAACGATTACAATAAAATAATGGCATGCAGGAAATAAAACATCGTAAAATGCAAATAAAAGTAAAACAATTTTAGTTTTTGAATTTGCACTTGAATATTACGGTGGTGGTTATTTATTCCTGCATGTTTACTAATATAAAAGGAAGTGTTTATCTGTATCGTGTCTGAATATACGGAAAGCCCTGACGAATTTATGGTACTTATGATACTGAAATTTGCCAAACAGGTTGTCCTAATTGTTTGCGATTTTTGTGTCCAGAGCGAATTATAAAATTTAATCTGAACATTTTTAATTAATTAGTTTTTTATCCACATTTTCATGTATCGATTTGATGTAAAATTTACCGCAAATTTCAAATCCCTTGAAAATGTTATCTGTCTTTTAACGATTCATGAGATAAAAAGAACTACAGAACTCCAGTTAAACATGATGGCAGGCTAGATAATTCTTAGGACAGCCTAAATGTGTGAATACCATTTCACTGGTCGGAATTTTCCCTTGGAGATTTATCCCGGACCGTCGTCAATAGACCGGTTGTGTTGCTCTAGTATGACGTTATTTATAATGCCTACCCTTTCAATAGAGACAACAAAGATGAAGAAATCGTCAGTCTGCTACTCTGGCATGATTTGTTGCTGTCTTAAATCGGAAAATGTCAGAAATCCAAATTCCTGGTCGGTTATTTTAGGGTTTCATGGCGCAAGGGCTATGCTTGGTCAAGCGACGCCAAACACAAGGCAGACAAATAATGAGGAAGGAAAAGCAAAGAGCAGAAGGCTTTGTGAGTGGAAGATGAAATGGAAGAAATGTCACTCCTAAAGATGTGATGGCGAAATCCGATTGTGAAACAGACAACGCAATGGCAAGCGAGTTTCCGCCTGACAGGTGAACAGTGAAGGTACAGGTGTTGAGGCTGTGCTATGTACGAATGTAAGTCAAAAATTACTCACACTTTTTGTTCAACAACTTTATTAAACAGATTGGTGTGCAACAGATACATTATTTTTCACATAGTCTCCACCTTGAACAATGCGATTGGTCCAGCGAGGTACAAGCTTCCGTATGCTTTCCTGGCAGAAGGTTGTCGGTTGGTCGTGAAGTCACTTTTGCACCGCATCCCGAACGTCCATGTCTGAGGCAAATCGACGACCTCTCAAAGCTTCCTTTAGTGGCCCAAAGAGATGAAAATCTGAGGGAGCGAGATCTGGGCTATAGGGAGGGTGTTCCAGGGTCTCAAAACCCAACCTGTTGATTGTTTCGTGCGTTGTCTTGCAGCAACAAAACTTTCTTTGAGAGTAGACCACGGCGTTTGTTTGGAATTGCTGGTTTCAGCTTATTGGCCAACAAATCACTGTACCTCGCACTATTTACGGTAGTGCCCCTGTGAAAGTAGTCGGATTTTTAAGGCCTTTTTCGTCCCAAAACATGTTTAGCATAACCTTCCCAGCCGATGGCTAGGTCTTGAATTTTTTCGTTGTAGGTTATCCTGAGTGTTTCCACTCCATACTCTCGATTCGGGCTCGTAGTGGTGAACCCACGTTTCATCAACGGTCACTATTCTGCTTAAAAATGCTTCACCTTCCGCGTTTAAGCGATCCATTAAAGGTTGGCAGATGTCCAAACGTTTTGTTTGCTGCGGTAAGCATTCGTGGTACCTATCGCGCACACACTTTACGGAATTTGAGCTCGTCGTGGATTATTTGATAGGCAGAACCGTGACTGATGTTTAAAGACGATACGACGTCATCTATGATAACTCGCTTATCTGCTGTAACCATCTCTCGAGCTTTCTGAATGTCGTCGTCACTGGTCGAGGTTGACGGTCGCCCAGTTCCCTTTTTTTGTGTTACGCTCGTTTGGCCACTTTTAAACATTTCCATCCACATAAAAACGGTTTTACGAGATAAAGCACTTTCTCTGTTTTGTGATGAAGACAACTGACGCGATCGTGATTACAGTACATTGCACGTGACCATAGACGCGCCACCTCAACGCATACGGCCGCCACCTATCTTTGTTTAATAAAGTTGTAGAACAAAAAGTGTAAGTAATTTTTTAATTCCTACGTAGTATCGAATCTAAAAGCATTTGCTACCACCTTTCGCTATTCGTTCATCAAAAGACATCGTTTCTCTCAGGGGTGGGACAATGCGAACCCTTCGCCGAGTCAAGTGCGGCTTCCATTGAAAATTGAAATCTGTTTTTTTTTATCATTTCAGAACTTTTTTAAATTTACTCAGTAAGAGAAGCGTTCAAATGGTACGTAGTCGATTCGATAGTAGGTCTTTATTTGAATCGGTTAATGAATCGGTACAAGTCGTGCGTGATCGCTTCGAATGATCTTCGGATGCGTCGACAGGTTCTCCTTCTAGGAGTCGTCGGCGCTTGTTCTCGTGCGGGCGTAATTCAGTTTTAGTAATTCGAGCCAGAACCAAACTATCCTCACTTAAGGAAAGCTGCTTGCCGTCACATTTCAATTTCTTACTGTAAATATTCCACAATGAAGTTCGTGAAGTGGAAATATCGTTCACAGTTGACCAGTCATCATCACATAGAATTGATGCGGACGGCTTTAACAAATTTTACGCTAAATTTCAAAGGTTTGACCTAAGGTCGTTAAATGCTATACTAATACATTTGTGTATATTATATTTTATTTTATTACTAAAATTTTAAATAAATATCCTGTATTTCCTTCCTCTTAATTATATTTTCTTATATGTGCACTTTACATGGCACTTGAGACTTATGTAGAACTAGCCACTGCGTGGCTAGCCCGGCGTTGCACGTGCCAATTGCTTTTGTGGGGTTATTGGTTTGATTCGCAAACCAAATGGGAATTTGTAGCCTATTGGATAACAGCCATAACTGCCCATGGTTGGCGTTGCCCGTGACATTTATTTTCGTGGGGGTCACGTTGCCCTTGGTGTGTTGGTTTGCGAAGCAAAATAACCATTTTAGCGGTTTTATACCATTTTGGTCGCCAATCGGATGCACGATTCTAGCAGTCCTGAAAAGCCATAGCAAATCTACTCTTTAAAACTACTCACATTGGTGTCAAAGTACCGCCAAGAATAGACACTGTCACCTCAAAATCCTTGAAGTGGTGTAAATTCTCAGCTCTAACATTGATTCCATCTGTGAAATCTGAGAAGTCGAAAGTTCTCAAAATAGCGACTTTTCTTTCGAAACTAATAAATATCTGTTTGTTTGTCGTATGGTTTTTGTTTATCGTATATATATATATGTCAATTTTCAAACTATGTCATCCTTTTCTTTGGTCATGTATTTTTGTGCTTACATGTTTTACCCTTCACTTGCCTTTCCTCTTTCTTTGTACCTAAATATTTTATGTATGTATTGTGGATTATCCCCCTTATCCCCGAATCTCCTTTGTATGGCGGACTTTACAGCTGAAAGTTGCACAGGTGAAACAGTGTCTTGTACCATATGGTACTAGCCGACCCTTTTCCCTAACACGTGGACGCTGGAATGTTTCGAAATGCAAAAGCAACTTCAGACTTTGCACGTGCGGGTTTTCACAAAATACCGAAAGAGAGTATTTTCTCATCGGCGGCCCGGCGTTCCGTTTGATACATAGATACAGCTGGAGTTTCCGTCGGTTCCCTAATCCCATGTCTGGGATGAAGATTTGCTGTGGGGAACTCAAGTCGGCATCACAGACGGTTTTTGCATCGGTGTGGGGGTGTTTCTGTTCTGGAGAGGACATAAACATCTCTAGAGGGCTCGGAATTCACCCCCCTCTCGTTGGCAGCGGCGGTTCTGTAGAGCGAAGCGAACGTGGATTTTAGGAGAATTCGGTTTCAAGATTCGAAGAGAGACAGACGTCTCTGTTTTGCCATTTGTTATTTTGGCTTCAGGCAGGATTCGGTTGTCGATGACTGTGCCCTAAATTATCTTTTTAAATTTTCTTGTAAATATTTAATTTATGTAAATAAATAGTTTAATTTTAAACCAGCTGTCCCTCAAATTCTTACATGACGGTACAGTCTGCATACGGCGTCCAATCCAATCCAATCCATGCCTGTAAGTGCTATAGGGCGTCTCAAAATTCACGAAAGAAGTAATTTTGATAGAAAACACAGGTTTTTAATTAAAAATTGAATTTTTTTTATTGATTCACAAAGTATACAATATAGGGTTATGAATGGAATATCGGGTAAATGGCTTCCAAGGCTTTTGCTGGCACATATGTACTCTTCTGTTGAAATTTTCCTTAATTGTTTTGCATAAATATGGCTGAATTTCGTTGATACAGTGCTAAATTTCCTCCTTCAAGGCATGGGTGGTCGTGGGCTTGTTGGCTTAAACATTAAACTTCAAAAAACCCTAAAGAAAAATGACCAACGGCGTTAAATTACTTGATCTGGGAGGCGAATTCTGATCACCAAAACGGAAAATTACACGACCAGGAAATGACTCTTGCAGTAATTGAATTGTTTAAAGGGCTGTATGGGATGTGGCACCGTTTTGTTGAAACCACAAGTCGTCCACATCCATATCTTGCAATTTAGGTACAAAAAATTGGATTATCGTGTCGCATATTTTGTACGAAAATTGTGAACTGTAGCTGCCAAACCCCCTTCATTATTTTTAAAATATTACTCAACAGTAAAAACGCGTTGTTCTTTCTTGTAGCGCTTCATTTTGAATAACCCTGAACTATCAGCTGTCTCTCTGTCTTTTTTTTTCGTTGGCTACACATTATCGCACAAATGGTGTAAAATTCAAATCATGCGTGAGTTTTGGGACACTCCATACAAGTGCGAACGATTTCTCGATATTTATTCGTCAATGAATAGGGAGAACTTTGGTGGTTCATTTATATTCTTTTCGACATACATTTATTTATTTCTCATTAAGTTCTACTAGTTTCACTTTATGATCACAGTTTTTAAAAAGCCTGCAAATTATTAGAAGTCTAAAATCCTTTAGGGGCTCTTTAAAGTGGCTTGATTTATTACAGTGCAATCAGACAAGTCATTTAGCTCTGCAATCATTCAGCTATATTAGAAAAGCAGTAAGGAATTCCTTGGCTATTTATTTCCTTGTGTTAGCTCAAGAAATTTTGATTCATTTTGTTACAAACAGTTGTACTGCAGCCCACCTCCTATACTTTTGCTTTTGCAAGTGTTTGAATACTAAAAATAACTTTGCGAAAGCATTATTGCAGTTTAAAGGTAAAACATATTATATTTAATGCACTATGTAAGAACTTAAATAATACTCTCGGGATATGACTGTTTTTTGTTAAACAATTCAATAGAAATGTTTCTGTGGGAAATATAGGTTATTTTTCTTCTATCTCTCTCTCTATATATATGTGGGTTCGTAAAAGGTAAAAGATAAATAACTCTTAAAGTTTAAATTTAAGTTTAATTACAAAATTAATGTATTTACAGTATATTTACAAACATCTTTGACAATTAAGAATATCCGACAACTAAGAGGCCATCTGCCTAAAAAGTCATGGGCCGTCTGCCCAACTGCTAGCTTCGGTGTCTGGGGGAACATCTGTCTCATTGCTGCGGTCGCTTCTGAGCGGACGCTTCCTCTAGGTGGCGTTACTGCTGCGGACGTATCAGGCTTTGGCGCGCTCGTCGCACAATCCCACATATATATATTATATATATATATATATATATATATTTGTTATCTATATATATATATTTATATATTATAGATAACAAATATTATATATATTTGTTATATATATATATATATATATATATATATATATATATATATATTAGGGTGGCCCTTATATGGGCGAAAACATTTTTTTTGCAGTTATCAAAACGCATACCCTCTAATTCTTTTTAATGTACTAAGCCTTACTTAAATATAAAATTTTAACTTCCTACGTTAATGTAACCCGTGCTGACCGGGCCCCAAAGTTTATAGAAATAGACATTTTTGAACAGATCTTAATATGTAGCTAGGTCATCGCAACTATGCATATCATAGGTAAATATTGATTTAAAGATAAATTTAAGTAATGCCTTTAATTATTATAAAATATACATATACTTATTCTGGATACTTTTATTTTAAGGTCTCTCTTTTACAGTCTGGATACATCTTAATATGTTCTTGCAACAGCGTAATAAGAACTATTTCTGTTCTTCTTCTGCGGTAATTAAATAATTGAAGGCTTGCATTAGCTTAACAACTCTTTCAGCTGTGTCATTTACTGCTTTTAAGTTAAAAATCTTTTATTAGCTTCCACAAAGGCTGCATTTTCTTCCCACAAAGATACGTTTTCTTGGAGGAAGCTGTTGTCAACTTTTAATCACGAAAACAAATGTTTGCTCTAGATGGATACGAAATCACTCATTGATTTCCCTAAAGCAATAAGAGAAATTGGTATAACAAGAAAATTAACAGAATTTAAAATAACAGATCAAACAAAACTCTCATCGTATAAAGATACAGACATCTCTTCCTTCGATGGAACAAATGTATATCTTCCCAAAATCATATTAACTTTCTCTTAGTAAATTCGTTACAATATTCGCCCTGGTTTGTTTATAAACTATAGCATCAAAGAGTGATAGTACGGCTATTTTCTCTGATAAACACCACTGGTGTTGACTAAACTTGCTCAGGGCCGCTTTGAAAATCAATTTGTCAACTATTTCATACTCTTTTAACGTCGTTAAAAAACGCAAATCTTGATTCGGAGCCTTCACCGACAAACTGCATCCAAGCCAGGGCATCGAATAAACTGCCACAATGAATAAACAAACATTTTGCATTTCTCGTTTGTCCTCAACGCTCATTTTGAACTGAGACTGCAGCAAACATATTTTCAAAGAGTAAATAGCTTTTGCCATCCATCGTGCTGGATGCAATTCGCCAGGAGGTATGATTTTAATTTTTCTCTCGTCATATCCTCTAAAGAAAATAACAGATAGTTCGATCAGTTCCCGATAATCGTCACGTATAATGGATTTTTGCAGTTCATGGTTAAAAAACGTCACTAATCCGTTAATGGTCGCGTCAAAAAGATGCTGTTTGACAAAATCTGTGCATGTTTCGATAGCATTAGGATTAATGTTTTTCTAGTTGTCTCTGAACGTTTTGATCAGTGGAATATCGGGACTGCTTGCGACTTGGATCTTTGATTCAAATACACTTTTCAGAACCTGTTCATAAACATGATGACGACAAGCAAAGAGTAACAATTCTCTTTCTAGATTTTGTTAAGCTTTTTTGTTTAAAGCTCACAAGGCTCCATTCAATCGGTCTGTATTAGATGCTGTCGTATCACAGCACATTATTTGTACTGTATCATTGAGGTTCCATTCTTTAAGTGCGTTTGAAACTGCTTTAGCTTCATCTCTGCCGGAAGAGCTGTCCAGTTTTGGTACTGCAAGAAGTTGCTCCTTCTCTCCAAATGAAATAGGGATCGACAGGCGTTCTTCTTTAGAACTTCACACATCCAGGCCTGGTAACAATTTTCCATCGTTATAAACGGTAACTACTTCAGGCACGTTATTTTGAAAATCGGATTTTATGGATTCCGCTCTAACCTTTCTCAATGACTCACCTCACCAACCAAGAAAATGCTTTTTTTACTGCTTCTCAGTTCCATCGACATGTTCGAAATGTAAAACAATGCTTGTTAATTACCCGACAAGCTGAGAGCAAAGCCCGGTTTTTCAAGTGTCAGAGTGGAAACGCCGCGCGAAGAGATTCAAGTCCAACGTCTCGAATTCCTCTACCAGTATAGTGGTTAAGGTGTTAGCGTCTAGATCGGAAGGTTCCTGGTTCGAATCCGGTTCCGGGTATGCATATTTGTAAGCGTATGGTGTAGAGGCGGCTGGTGCACCTTAAATATGTCATGGCCGAAAGTCCTCACGTTGGGTTTTTGTGGAAGTTTGGAGAGTGGGGTGCCAGCTCAGGTGTTGCTTCGTCATCTGACCGTGGTTCAAATTTACGAGGTGTTGTTCTCGAATATTTCCCTTAAGCCCGAACAGTCGTCAATAGCCCTTTGTATTCCTTTCGCGTACGACGTTAATTACAAATTACCAATTACCGCTCCAACAGGAATTCACAACTTATAGCAACGCTGCTTGTTTATGTTTTCCTAAGAAGCGCATCAACTGTAACAGTAAGTCACGTGATCGGTTATTTGAACTAAATTCTGGTGGTAGTCCGTGGTGTATGACGCATTTGACTGCTCTAGAACCAGTCTGCTAGGAAAACCCGCCTTACCTGACCGAGCAAGCACGGTGCATGCGCGGCACCTGTGACACAACTTGTACGAACATGTTTCCATGCAAGTCGGCACGTGTTGCAGTGCTCCAAATAAGATAAAAATTTATTTTTGAGTGTTTTAGGGTCAAATGAACAAAACTAGAACCTATGCGTTAGAAAATAAAAACTTTGAAAAATAAGGGACACCCTAATATATATATATATATATATATATATATATATATATATATATATATTTAAGTATCTCCCAACTCTGATAAATGATTTCATGTCTTAATCTCATTAATATTATAGTTGCATGTAGTTATTCACAAGTATATAGTTAATACACTTTTAAAAAAATTATAAGCACTCATAGGCGGCAATCAGAATTGAGAGAATTTTTACGGATGAGCTTCAAACAAATCACATTTAAATCTAAAAAATTTAGAAATAACCGAAACGTTTGAAAGAATCGACGTTTTAATTTCTAATTTAAATGTATTGTAAGTTTTAAAACTTATCATCTGATAAAATTTATATAAAGTATTAATCAATGAGTATATTATTAATATAATTAATAATGAATCTATATCATTTATATTAATATAATTAATAATTGATATATTCACTTATATTAATATAATGAATTTATTTTTCCCCTTTTAACTGGGGTACAATCCATACTTTCGGGAGGTTTAACCCCTCCTCTCATTCAACAACCCTAGTTACGCTTATGAAATCATCCATCGAGATCTGGTCAAGTTTTCTAATAACGAGATTTATCGTCGAGAAGAGTGCAAAAGTCGAAAGAAAATCTAGAATACGTGATGTTTCTATTTTGGTGATATATATTTTGAAAACCTTTCAGTAAAAATGTGTGGGTTTCATAAAAATCTATTCATTAAAACACAAATATTAACTAAAAAATATTTTTCAAAATACAATTCACAAAAAAAAAGCTTTTCTTTCAATTTTAAGGACACCTGAATTCTCTAATTTAACACACATACCTTCCGCCCACATCGAATGTCAAAAAACAGCAACGGAACGCCATTATAGAATCATTCGAATGAAAAGCAATGAAAGAACGGACGCCATTACTTCCTTTTTAATTCTTTGGAACGATGGAATAGCAGTGTGAAACAATGTATCTCCCGCGAAGGGTGATCAATATTCTCGTCTCGTGATGTCGACTTTAAAGGAGGGAATTCGATTACTCGAGGAATGGGTGCACAGAGATTTTTTTTATTCGATTACGACTCTTTTTCGAGGTAAAAGCCTCTCTCTCTCTTTTCTTGCGTCTTTTTAGCGTCGGGAATGAACAATCAAGGATTCACCCGAAGTTTCTTTGTTAATCAAGTACCAATCAGAGTTCGGATCTGCTATTGTAAACAAGTATTTTGTGAAGAAGTGGTAAGTGCTGCGTGACTTTCATGTACATGAGGTGTGATTGCGAAAGGATTGAGTCTTTTGCGATTGACTTTCGATGGAAGCAATGAGTTGGCATTCGAGTCATATGTTTTGAAGCGTGAGTTGAATCGAGGTATAGGTTGAAATGTAAGCACTATCGGTTCTCACACAGTTGGTGGTTGTAGTGCTAATTGAAGCTCAGAGTAGCATTCATTTGGTCCTGTGGTTGAGTATACCAAGTGTGGCGGCAGAGTTGGACAGGTGGGTTGGTAAGTTTGAATTAAAGTCGCATTGGAGCAACACAATGGATCCTAGGACAACTCCGGGTAATTTTGAATCATGATCAGATGACAAGGTGCATTGGAAACACGCTCTTAAAATTTCCACATCGTGCCCAGTTGAAAGAGTAGCGATCCCTACATGTTAGTAATATCCTTACTTTAACTTTTAACATCTGAGTGTTTTACTTTCTCTGAGGTTGCTGTCTGATCATATTTTTTTCTTTATTCATTAGTATTGGTCTATGTGAGGAATTCCCACATTGCGTACCGCGGCACCCTGGGTTGATTGGTTGGTTGGTTTAGTTTTTATGGCGCAAGGTCCAGAAATGGACAAGCTGCGCCAAACGCCAGATTAAAGAATAAAATCATTTTAGGTGTAAAATCATTAAAATGCAGTGGTAAAAGATTCTAGCGCAAATTAGTTTTTTATGATAAAATATTTTTAAAAGGTTAATGATGCGAGATTTTGATGCAGTTAAAATATGTTGATCAACAACACATTATGAGTTATGTATTTAAAAGTAAGATGGTAAAATATGTATTATATCGCAGGTAAAAAGCCGATGGCATTTAATAATGGAAAAAAATTTGGATGTGGATTTTCACCCCCCAAATCATCTAAATTCAAAATTGAACAGTTAAAAAATCTGTTGCGATGAGATTTAAAAGCAGGACATGTAATCAAAATGTGGTGAACACTAAAAGGTACGACGCACACGTCACACACAGGGGCCCTCTCTCCTAAGAATAGATGCCTGTGTGTAAAACGTGTGTGTCCAATTCGAAGGCGCGTTAAAATCACGTCTAATCAACGAATCGTTAAGCAGGGTCGGATGGAGATGATCGGCTGGATAGCATGAAGTTTGTTTTCAGTTTGCAGATTCCAATCATTGCGCCAATCATTTAATATTAGGTCTCTGGTAGCTGGTCGAAGATCGTTGTAAGGGATATCGATACTCAAAAAAGTCGTTGCACTCTTTGCAGCAGCATCGGCTTGTTCGTTTCCAGTTATCCCGACATGTCCAGGGATCCAACAAAACAAAATTTCGAAACCACGTCGAGAGAGAGCTGGTGATGTGTACTTAGTACATCTATTGCATAAGAGTGCTGAAAATTGTCCGATGATAAGGACTCCAATACGCTTTTTGAGTCTGTGTAAATGATGTATCGACCCCTTCTGAGTCCAGAGATGTGCTTTAATGCTCTGTAAACGGCGAACATTTTAGCAGTAAATATTGATATAAAAGA
Organism: Metellina segmentata; assembly: GCA_947359465.1. Classification (NCBI taxonomy): domain Eukaryota; kingdom Metazoa; phylum Arthropoda; class Arachnida; order Araneae; family Tetragnathidae; genus Metellina; species Metellina segmentata. Next base: position 125,534,733 of record OX375880.1, on the reverse strand, counting down.
AGGTAAAATAAAGCTTAAAGTAGATGTCTCAGAAACAATGGCGCAGCCAACATAATCACGACTTTGATCCATCTGTATAAACTGCTAAAAAATTTTGTAAAAATTTTGATGAGAGTTAAAAAGTTGACGATAAATAAAATCATTTATGTTTAATTTATTAAAACCAGGAAATACATTCAAGTATTTTAAACTTCTTGTTTCCCAACGTGGAGTTGGAAAAAAGGGACGTTTGGCAACGTCGATGGTATACAGAGGTGTACCACTCAAGGCATGCCGCATCCGTAAGCTGAAAGGTGGAATAAAGGATGGGCGATTTCTGAATAGGCGATCAAGTGAATTTTCATTGAGTAAATTTTTTAATGGATGACAGGAATGACACAGGATTCGGAAGTAAAATTGAAGCGACAATATCAAACGACTGGAATCCAATGGTGGTTCGACACAAGTAACGTAAAGGCTTTTGATGGGTGATGTGCGAAAGGCACCTGAGCAAATCTAAAGCGCAGAGTGATGTACAATGTCAAGCTTTCGCAAAACCGATGGACGAGCGGAGCCAAAGGCTGCACACGCGTAGTCCATCTTTGATCGAATGATGGATCGATAAATGCGAAGCATGGACAATCGTTCTGCACCCCAAGACGTGTTTGAGAGCACTTTTAACAGGTTCAACTTTTTTAGGCACGATGTACGTAATTGCTCGACGTGGGGAAGGAAGGTACGTTTTGGGTCAAAAAGAACTCCAAGAAATCTGACGAAATCCACAACTGCTATCCTGATATCGCTCAGGAGAATTTCTGGATCAGGATGCAGGCCTCGAAGTCGGCAAAAGTGCATGCAGGATGTTTTTTCTGCAGAGAAGCTGAAACCCCATTTTCGACACACCACCTCATCAGACGAGTTACAGTTGTCTGCAGTTGTCTTTCAATGAACCGCATGTCGTTTCCTTGGCAAAATATAGTTAGGTCATCCACGTAAAGATATCCTTGGACAGATGGTGGTAACTGAGATAGGATATTGTTTATTTTGATCGCAAACAGTGTTACGCTAAGTACGCTACCCTGAGGTACGCCTTCCTCCTGGACAAAAGAGTCGGAGAGGGTAGAGCCGATTCGTACCTGGAATTGTCTTAAAGATAGAAATTGTTGTATAAATATCGGTAGGTGTCCTCGAAACCCAAGATTATGAAGATCACGCAGTATACCATATCGCCAAGTGCGATCGTACGCCTTTTCGATGTCGAAAAAATAGAAACCAAATGGTTTCGGCGTAGGAACGCGCGGCGAACTTGGGTCTCAAGAGCAAGGATGTCGTCTACCGTAGAGCGGCTACCCTGAAACCGCTCTGATAAGGTGACAGAGCCCGAGTCGTCTCAAGGATGTATACGAGACGAAAATTCGCCATCCTTTCAAGAAGTTTCACATGCAGCTCGTAAGGGCAATAGGTCGATAGTTGTATGGATTGGTTGGGTCCTTTCCAGGTTTAGGGAAAGGCACAACTATAGCACGTGTCCACGTCTGAGGGAAAACATGTTCCTCCCAGATGCGGCTGTAAAGCCGTAGGATGTTAAGAAAAGATGGTCGGGAGAGATGCTTTAGCATGACATAAATGATACCATCAGGACCAGGTGATGTCATCCTGGTATTCTGAAGGCATCTTGTCAGCTCTTCCTCAGTAAAATTACAATTATAGGAGAGTTCAGAGTGAGTGTTAAAATTTAAGCGTTGTGATTCGGTTTGCTGTTTTAGGCGTTTAAATGTTTCTGAGTAGGTGTTAGTATTGGAGGCTGCAGAAAAAGCACATACAATGACATTTGCTATCTCGACAGTCTCAGAGACATAATTGCCATTTTCTTTCACGAACGAGATGGATTGTTCGGAGTATAATCCCAACGCTTTTCGAACTCGATTCCATAGCTGCTTTGAGGGGGGTGGTAGATGTTATACCGGATACATACCGTTGCCATGATTCTTTTTGACTACGACGGCGTATTTGACGTGCATAGGCCTTTGATTTTTTAAATGCTATTAAGTTGGTAGTTGTGGGGTATCTACGAAAAATACCCCATGCCTTACGTTGAGTCTTTATTGCTGATGTGCAATCAGCGTTTCACCAAGGTCTACGGTGCTTATGAAAGGATGGAGATATTTCTGGAATCGCTGCATTAGCAGCTTCTATCATAGCATTGGTGACTGTTGTTATAGCTTCGTTTATACTTCCCTCGACCATTTGTTCAGTAATAACGGCCTGGGATGTAAAACTTGGCCAGTCGGCTGCTTCATAAATATATCGTGATGGACGGCAAACAGGATCATTTCCCCCTATATGGGTAACGAAAATCGGGAAATGATCACTGTTGCGTAAATCACTTTCGACAAAAAAAGAGAGAAAAGGTGTAACAGAAGAAGAGCAGACGGGGAGGTTAATAGTATGAAAAGTGCGTGTTGGCTCATGGAAGTAGGTGGTTTCACCATTATTAAGGAGACAGAGACAGTGATCAGTTACCAACTGTTCAATCTGTCGCCATCGGGAATTAGGGTCTTTACTTCCCCAAAGCACACTGTGAGCATTTAAGTCACCAATGATGATAAAAGGCTCAGGCAATTGTTTCACTAAGTGTTCAAGGTTCTGTTGCTGTATGGTACTATTAGATGGTAAATACAGAGTACAGATGGTAATAATCCGTCGCATTTGAATTCTTACAGCTACTGCCTGTAAAGGAGTGTTGAGAGAAATAACGAGTGAGGGATATGTATGGGATGTGAAGAGCGAAACTCCTCCCGACGCTCTTCCATCTTTGTTATTGTCTCTTCGAATGCAAGAATAACTGCTGATATTCGCCGTATCATTCGACTTCAGGTCCGTTTCCTGAAGTGCGATGCAGGCAGGATGGTACTCTATGATTAGGGTCTTAACATCATACAGCTTGTTACGTAAACTACGACAATTCCAGGATCTAATAGAACCTACCATTAAGGAAATTGATGATCGCCATTAATGAATCCGACCATTTTGGAGTCCATGGGTTCGTCGTCATCAATTTCTTCGTCAGTGGGATGCAGTTTAACAACTTCAGCATCCTTGACTGTGTTGAGAGTGTTGAAAGGGTTTGGATATTTGGCCAAGGAAAGACTTTCCTTTGCTGCTTTCAATTTTAAAGCTTGCAAGGCTTTTGAGCGTGCAAGTGCAGTTTTAGGGGGTGATATATATATTTTTTTGCTTTGTTCTTTTTTATTTTGTAATGAAATGGAAGGCAGATTAAGTTTAGCTGCTGTTAAGATGGTAGGTTCTGTTGGAGTAATATAATCAGTTTGGGTAGCTGAGGTTGTGAAAGTTTTTTTAATCGACATAGCAGTGGCATAGGACTTTCCAGGTTTTGGTGTTCTGGATTCGATTATTTTGCGGGCTTCATGGTAGGATATATTTTGTAAAACTTTAATCGCATTTATTTCTTTTTCTAAAATCCATTTTTTGCATGATCGTGAAAAGGATGGGTGATCTTCCTGACAGTTTACACAACGAGGTGGTGAGTTGCAGCCGTCACTGTCGTGGCCAACCTCTCCACAACGAGCGCAAGTCTCGTTGCCACGACAGGAAGTCTTTCCATGACCAAACCTCTGACATTTAAAACATCTACGGGGACTCGGGACGAACGGCCGAACTGAGCAACTCAAGTATGCGGCTGCTTTAATGCGATCCGGTAGCTTCGGTGAATCAAATGTCAGGATAAGGTGTTTGGTGGGAATAATGACTCCTTCTCGATTTAGAGTTATGCGTCGAACTGCACAAACTTTTTCGTCGCGCAAATTGTCAAGAATCTCTTCTTCTGGGACATACAGGAATTCAGCTTCAGAAATAACTCCTTGGCAAGTATTTAAGGTTCTGTGTGGAGTGACGGAAACAGTAAAGCAACCAAGGACAGTTGATTTTGATAGTATTTCTGATTGAGCTACTGTAGACTCACTACCTCAATCAGTAGATCACCAGACCGAAGTTTTTTAAGGATTTTACTGTGCCTATAAAGGATTGGATTGTCTTGGTGATGAGAAAAGGTGAAACTGATTGAAAAGAAAGTTGAGTGGTTTGATTATTGTAACTCAGTAATTTTATAATAAAAAAGCGGGCGTTTGAAAGTGTCAAAGTAGTTTGTTGCTTCCTCGGAGAGGGAGAAGAATTGATTAAATTAATGCTCATAATAAAGAGAAAAATGTTCAGACGCCGATATCACCACCCACCACGGAGTCCAACGAGGGGATACAGATTTCTGTATCAGTGTTAGTCGGGTCTATACGCTAAGAGTTACCCCTGTGGCAGACACCACCCTTAACGCGTTGCTCAGTGGGTAACCGATCGCTTGATACCTAGCCGATGACGAAGTTCAATCGACCAGCCGATTGGTGTACACGGGACCAATGCACACCTCCCGTTTACCTGAAGCTAGGACCGAAGCAATGTATTGGGTCAGTATATCGCCCCTCACCTGCCAGGATCCCCTTTTCCAGGGACACGGGTCTCCACGCACGGCAAACACGTGGGTGATATAATCCCCAAGAAGAGCTGAAGGCACAGACTGGCGAAAAGCTTCTCAAGGGGAGCCCTCACCTCCGAAGAGGCAACCACAGTGAGGGAGGAAGAAAAAGCAAATAGCAAAGGGTAGAGGAGAAGAAGTACGAAAGGAAGCAAGATCACTCTGGTACCCCGGGGTTGTGAAGCCCGTACAAACCTAAAGAAGGAATTCCCCTGGGGGCGCGGCACCCTGGGATGGCCACGTAGACAGATGAGGGGTGCCGCAAAGTGCCCATGATCTGTAATATAATATATTGATAAGCAAAAGAAAGAAGTGATCAGGTCACTCATCAAAAATCAGTTCACTCCCCAACTGTCAATGGGCTCACGCGCCCTACAGATGTTTCAGTTCAATAACACAAAATAACCAATAACGGTGGTTCCTTCTCCTCTACCACGCTGCTCAGAACGTCTGATTATTGGTGCAGGTAGTGGCGTCGTTAGATGTATTTGCTAGTGGTTAGTATACAGTTATAAGTCATGCTCTACGAAAGCTGTATCTACTCATTTTCCGTAAAAATGAAGAGATTTTTTTATGAAAAAAGTCGGTTTGGACTGACGTTGCGTTTTTGCAACATTTTGTACCTTTTATACAAATAAATGTTTCATGTTACTTTTTGTTGTCTTAATTAGACTCTAATGCGTCTAAAAAATGATTTTTGTTCATTTCCTTCAAGCGAAAAGTAGTGCGGTCGTTAATGGGTTAAGCCAGATATTTCAAAAGACTATGCAAGGATTTTGGGACCGAGCACAGGTCTCTAATATACTACTGCAGCTCGCGTTGACTCTCATGTGGCGATGTACTATCTCGTATGTTTGAATTGCGAGAAGAAATTTAGAATTTTCTTAAAGAAAAGGACCATGAGGACGAAAACAATTTCGCGGATCCAGACCTTCTGCTGAAACTGGCACTTGTGCGATAGATTTATCTGAAAAATTAAATGTTTCTCTGCAGGGTCATAACATACACATATTGAAGCTTGTAAAGACGATTTGAGCATTCAGGAAAATACTAGATGCGGAAAATAAGATTGATTTCCTGTACTGCAGCCGCACCGGGTCCGTAGTGGATATAAGGATTCACATAGTTTAATGACATTTTTCAGAGTTCCTATCATAACTAACTGACCGGTTCGCAAAGCTCTTCGCAGAAGACCACATCGAGAAGTTTGGGTAGATCCAAGATTCATTCCGTGCTGAAGCTCTACGAGAATTAACTTCATAAGAAGAAAATCTAATTGAGAAATAGACCTACAACAGCCTGAAAGCAAAATTCGCTTGTTGGGATTTGGCGAAGTTTTGGATATCTGTAAAAAATGAGTATCCCAGTCAAAGTACAAAAACTGTATGGGTTCTCGTTCCCTTTGCGACTTCATATCTGTGTGCGAAGCTAGATTTTCAACAGTTGCTGATATATAAAGTGCAAATATCATTCGAAAATTAACTATGGTACAGTTAAAGTACTTGTGTGAATTTTAAATACGAGTTGTATTAATATTATGCTTAATATACCACTTATAGGTATTATTTGACGAGGGTGCCGTGAGAAAGTCTAATTCTCTTAAATGGTGCCACGACTTGGATAAGTTTGGGAACCTCTGGTCTATGTAATTTTTTATTTCTGCTTGTTTAATGTAGTTTATATTGCTTAATTTGTTGCACTGCTTTGTAAAAGCATTTCTGGAAGTGCATGGACTGAAAACATATTCAATATCTTTGACACGTTTATGACGGAAAACAATTTGTACGTTAAGTACTTTGCGTCTCTGTTCTCTCTTCTGAAATTATAGTAATATGTTTAATAGTTAAAATTAATGAATAAATAAACAAAAGTTAGCTCCATATTAGAAGTATCTTTGTTAATATCTTTCATATTAGAGCCATTTCCTTCAAATCGTTTTTCGTGACAATATTGTGTATAAGAATGTGAAAGCTCTTCCCAAAAACATGAAAAACAGTTTATTCCATTTTTAAATCTCATCCTTCTGCAAGGCGATCGTTCACATACGAGCGCAACGCCAGCAGTTTCGAACCGATGTGTTTGAGTTACTCGGACAAATGCATTAAGAAAGACATTTTGGAACGATTTGTGAAGCAAGTCACGCAAAGAGCTCGTGAAGTTGAGATTCCAACGGTCGTCGATAGTCAGTCATGCGAAGCCTGAATTGATTCCTTTACCGAAAGTCATAACTAAAATTAGAATTGATGAAAATGTATACATTACGTTTCCCTCTTTTAAATATTGCTCGTAAAAATAGGAATACTTCCTATTCAGTTCTCTAAGTGAAAATGGAATTCAGCTTCTGTGCGGTTTAGAGAATCTACCAGGTTCACTAGGTCTAGATACTTCTTTTCATATTGACATGTAGGCCATACAAACTGATGTGTGAGAGTAAACCCTGTTTGGTTCAAACTAGAAGTGGTTTCGACGAGATACAAGGGCTGTTCAATAAAGAATGATCATAATTTTTTCAAGAAAATAAAATTTATATTGAATGTGTAGCGGGATAAAGGGACATTAGATAGCGCAAGTCTTACGGTCATGACGTCATTGCTGAGGGCTTGTGAGCCGGCGTAGAACGCCTAGTTTTACTTTCGCCTACTGTAAAAATTGATGCGACAAGCGAAGTGCAATACACTGCATTGAAATTTTGTTTCGTCTTGCTGCTGATCGTCAACTGAAGTCTATGTGATGCTACAGGAAGATTATCTGGAGTGTCATGTGTGTTCCCCATCCTCCATATAGTCCTGATTTAGCACATGCGATTTTTTTTCTTTTCACGAATTTGAAGAAACACCTCCTGGAAAAGGGTTTTCATCATCACAGGCAGTGGCAAAAGTTGCGTAGGCGATTTCGAAGGACCTGTCAAAAAATGGCTTCCAGCATGTGTTTGAAGACTGGAAAAAAGGTGGGATAAGTGCATTGCATGTAATGGGGAGTATTTTCAGAAAGACCATAAAATTTGGAGGATTAGTACAGAAAACTATTTTTTAATTTATGATCATTCTTTATTGAACAGCCCTCGTATAGCACGTCCATGAGGATCTAAACAGGTTTTTTAATGACAACATAACTCTTCCATTAAGATATGGTTAGTTTTGTTTATGACGAAATACAACGTGGAAATAACCACCAGGAGGTTTTATCTACTTTTGTTATATTTTCTATAGATGTTTGAGGAGGGATCAAGGAATAACCGGAGTTGCAAATATGTTTCTCCCCCTTTTTGTGAAGAAGAGGTTTTACGGCCCTTTTTTCTGACCTCTTTTCAACTCACTTCGGTATAAACGCTTCGTCGACTTTTATCGGCAACACAAAGGGATGATTCTGAACCCTTAGGTAGAGGAGAGTGATCACCATTTGTCGAGATGTCGAGTATATTGCGCTTGCAGCCTGCGTTATTTTATCGAAACAACGGGCACCCTGTATGTGCTGGATGAGAGCATCGTTAATAGCAAGAAGCAAGCGATGAGGGCAAAATGTCACAAATAGCAAACAATATACGGCGACCACGGTGTGCCGAAGTGCCGAGGAGAGCGACGATTGTCTGCAATACCGAAAAGGGACGAAATAGTGGAGTATCCCAAATTTTGTCGTCCCCTCAAAAGTTGCAGTCCTTTGATCTTTGCCAACTCAGGGTGTAAAATAAAATTGAGTTGCAAACTCGCCAAATCGCCATCTCAACACGAGATCTTGACGTTTCTCGGAATATCTTCGACGTTTGGAGAGTTTGCAACTTCGGTGTAAACGCGGCTTTAGACTTCCTCTTAGTGACCGATTCTCAAATTAGAAGAATAAAACGGATCAATTCGTAGTCCTCGGCAAAAGAATTAATCACGATGATACTATTATTATAAAAAGCTTCCACGGGAACCTTTATGGCGCAATGGCCATATTTGGCCCATATGCTTTAAACATCAAAGAAGCAATGTCAAGTGAACATACTCACTAAATTGGACCAAAACATGTTGTTTTCGAAAACACTTTGCAAAAAGGTAGAAAAGTTGCCTCTATGTATATGTATAACCTATATGTATAAATTTATCGAACGAATATACTGTATGATTTGCGTTCTTTTTCCCTAAGCAAATACTTTCGTCTCATACTTTGTCGTTTTTCTCGGTATATCGAGTTTTTGTCTCCCAAAAAGAGCGATATGTCGTACGTTAATGGTAATAAATTCTAGAGTTCGGATGCAAGCTTTCCGCTATTCGAAGTCGGAATAATTATATAGATTTGATTTAAAATTTTACAAATCACACACACACACAAGTAATGTAAAAGAACAAAGAATGTTGTAAGTAGAACAATACGTGACAAATAACAGAGCTAAAACTTTTTTTTGTAACAATTCTAACTTACTCAAACTCATTTAAAAAAGACAGACACTTTTGCCAGTTTATTAAATCAATGACTTACTTATCAATATAGGGAAGATAATATTTGTCCCCTAACTAAACTGTACACAATTCCAATTTAAGAAACTTTAAGTACGAATATTAATTTGTTGATTCAGTAATTCAATGTTTTACTGACGAATTTCGCTTTGACAAAACCGGTCTACGATTTCAACTTACTGAATCTAATTTAAAAATAACAGATCCGTTTTTTGATATAGTAATAGGTAATGCTTTACTGATAAATTTATTTAATAAAACACTTGTCCATCAAAAATGTCCACACATCCGACCTTACTGAAGCTCAGTTAGAATTAAGAACACCGTTTGCCTACTTTTTAAGCCAATGCTTTATTGATGAATTTCGTTTCGAGAACATCTGTTATCGCATCATTAAAAGCAATCCAGGTGTAAAAAATGGAAATTTTTTTTTTGTGTGTGTATTTCTCTATGGTGTCTAATTTTATCTAATTTTTTCTGTAACAAGAGAATGAAGGGTATCTAATTGCTTAAACATATGAATTTATTATTCCTTAGCCTTTTTACATAAGTGAAGAAAAAAAGGTATCTGACGTACGAAATTTGAAGCAGCTGGTTTTTCTCTCCCAAGAAAAAGGTAACCCTAGAAAACGTCAAGAATAAGTTTCTTACTAATGAAACTAAAAACAAGACATTTTTTGTGTCACTGCGGGTTTTTATCTACCTCCTGACAGGCTGTCAGTTTCTTTAATCCCTTTGTATTCAAATACTTAGAAGTTCTAATCCTCGGTGTCTTTGTTTAATATACTTACAAGATATCTGAAATTAAAACAGATTTTTTGCACACAACACTGAGCTTATATATTTATCTTGAATGAAAGACTTCGGGAAAAAAATGCTTTTTTTTTCTCACGTGTTAGAGAAAATTTAAATCCAAGTTAAGTGAATGTCGGCCGACTTTTAGAGACTTCACTGTGTTTACAATTTTAGTGGAAACTGTCGTAACTTGAAATCCACAGTCAAACTTCGATATAGCTGCCACATGAAGAAGGAGTTTTGTGAAAATTAAGATTCAAAATTATGCCAAAAGTCAATCACTAACCTGAAGTTTGATATAGATATACTAAATGAAACACCAAACATGGAAATAGGAGTACATTTGATATCGAAAGTGACTGAGAAATATATATTTTTAGAATATTGTTCACTATAATCTCATAAAACAATCTATATAACGTCACAGGAAATGTGTAAAATGCAGGCATCTCGATATATAATTCTCTTACGTGGCACGCAAAAAAGACGTTATTTGTTATCGCGTTTTGGCAACATTGTACGATTGTTTGTTTACTTTACCTCGCGCCTCAATTGAATTTATAGCGTTATCGGATGAAATTTTATTGAAAAAAAAAATTTTTAGTCGAGCTGTTGCAGTTAATAGAAATCAAAGGAAGCGGAGGATCTTTTCAGGGCCATTTAAAAAACGGTCCTTTTCAGTGCCAACAATTATAGATCAACAAGACGCTTGCACTACAATTTTCAACAGCAAACTCAGTGAAAAAGTGTGAGTTGCTCGAGTGCTTGGGTAAATGTACGCACAAACAACATGCTGGGTATTCGATTTCCAATCAGCGCTATCATTTCGAGTCAAAATTTGCTCGAAGTTTTCATTTGAATTCTGATTCCAGATGTACTATATTTTTATTTTCTGTAATACAGCAAATTTAGATTTGAATTTTTTTTTTTTGGAATATCATATTTTGTCCTCAACAATCCCTTCTGCTAGGACACATGTCTTCATTGATGCGAGCAAAGCGAGCATAGGTTCGCACAGCAAACCAATGAGGTTTGCGAAGCAATCCGACGGGAGTTGGCGAGCGCTAGCGAGCAGGGGGCGGGCCCCCTAGTTGTAATATAAATTGCTGAGGAAAACTGTAGAATGCCGGACGTTTTTAGGCAAAGCATGAATGTCTGTTAATTTAGTATACTATATACTTACTTTAGATTCATATATAGTACCAATACCTTATATGGAACTGCAAGTAATACTTTGTTTGGAAAGAGAGTCATGAAAAGGTCTTTATTGAGAGACATTAAATGGAACTGCAAGTAATACTTAGTCTGGTAAGAGAGTCATGAAAACCTCTATTTTGATAAAGACATTATATGGAACTGTATGTAATACTTAATCTGGAAAAAGAGTAATGAAAAGGTCTTTATTGAAAAAGACATTATATGGAACTGTAAGTAATATATAGTCTGGAAAGTGTCATTAAAAGGTCTATATTGAAAAGACGTATATAAAATGGAAGAATAAATACGAAACAAATAGTTATAAACATAAATAGCCTAAGAATTATATACAATGTAAAGAAAATACTCCCGTTTATCTTTTGGCATTTCATAGTATGTGTTTAAAATATTTTTTTCCAATGGCGGGCACTTATAAATTTTTTTATTGGCCACTACAAGGCCGGAAGTGATGGCCACTTGTGAAGGAACACCCAATGGGAGGACCATTATTGATCTTAACAAAGGACAGCACAATTTATTTTCATACCCTGATCCCGGATTCGAACCAGGAACCTTCCGATCCAGAGGCCAACACCTTAATCACCACGGTTGGTCGGCAAAAATATTAGCGTTTAATACTTTGAATTCTTATTTTAGGCATTGTACACAATTACTAGGAATTGAAATCCTTAATTATTTTCAATTTTTCACACAGTGATGGTATCATATGTAGATAAATATACATGTAAGCAAAAAACAATGGAAATAAAAATGATGAATCTGTATCTTGATTGAATAAGGGTGAATTCAAAAGTTCGTTGAATTTTAGTTACGTCTACAAATCACTTCAATGTAGTGAAAATAATTGTAAAAGTACTCCTATTAATATTTTAGAATGAGTCGTAACATTGGAAAGTATTTTTGTGTATGCAATAAAACTTTAAAAAAATAAAAAATAACCAAATCAGCCATTACTAAAATCTTTCAAAATGGACATTACTTTTTTTTTAAATCAAAGTACAGAAATAATAAACACACATTTTGAAATGGTGTCATCTCAGGCAGTGTACAAAGTATGCTTCAGTTACAAGCATATACACGTGCGACGAAGATCAAAATATTTAGAAAGTACAAAATCAATGCATTGCATTAAATCACCTGAATTTTCAAACTACAAAATTCCGATTTCCTGTAATTTCATCGATCTAGTATTTATTTTACTTTGGTATTCTATAAATTTCCCTGTTGTACTACATTAACGTTATGTAGTGAATGAAGTCAATGCATGTTTATGAAAATTAATGAAACTAAAAGCGGAATTCCACACAGTTTTAGATGAAAATTAGGAAGAAAAAATAGCTATACGTTTATGGTACACTTCTATTTAGGCTTCTCTGGGTGGTACATAGCTAGGAGCTCCTGCCCATGTACGTACCACCACGCCATTGTAGAAGAGAACACAATTGTAATATAATTTTAACTGATTTTTTCATTGATTTTATTAAGAATCGTTACCGTTTGACCATTGTAGAAGAACACAATTTGTTTAGAATTTAACTGATTGCTTGATTGATTGATTTGATTTTAACTGACAACTGAGTAGTCCTTATAATAATTATATTGAGTGGCATTCAAAACGTGGGGAACATCAGCATTTGTGAAGGTTATAACCTGAAACTGAGCCCTCCAAGCAGTTTTTCACGAGATATTTCGTAAATCGAGATCAGAACAATTCTGTAAAAGACGAGTTATATCGTCATCAAAATATTGCCGATACTTCTATGATGACGACCCCAGGAGCAGAATTACATTCAGTGTTCTGCAACACAACTCCGAGCAATTGTAATTGTTCTGCAGGCATTTTGTCCGAATTTTGTAAACCGTAGTCAAATCAAAAACAGACGTAAAACACATTTATGGGTTCAATATGTATTACATAATTAAATTGAACCGATAATAAAACACATTAAAATTAATTAACTTACTTTACTTAAAACAAAAGCATACTTTCAGAGTTTGCAAATCACTTTTGAAGTTCAATATTTTGTCATTGACATAGAAGAAGTGTTATTTGTAAAGTATTTGTGGTCATTTGGGGCGGTAGAGGGAGGTTATTCCGCAGCTAGAAAAAAAAGTGTGTCAAGGAGCGCGCTTGGTACTGCAGAGCATGATTGTATAAACTTATGATTTAAAAAAAAATTGGCCAAAATTTTGATAAAATTAAGGAAAAAACATTTTGTTCTGTGACGGTACGTTACAGTTTTTAGCACTTTCTGCTCCCGGGATGACGACATCAAGATGTTAGTGGATGTTAATGAACACTGCACTGAAGAAACATAACGGGCTACTGGCGACTGTCTGGGATCAATCCCAAAAGAAAAAAATCATCCGAGGACAACACCTCATGACAAAATCCGTACTCGGCCAGATGGCACCCCACTCTTTAAACTTCCACACCATAACAACGTGAGGACATTTGAGGTCACAACAGATTTAACTTGCTCCAGATCCCGTGTACACTAATATCCTTGGCAATGTTGATCAAGGATCTGGCTAATTTTGTTAGTGACGATATATGGATCCCCTCGATTCTCACAAGGATAGAGAGTTGCATCTTCTGGTGAATCTTCTATCTGAAGGTCTAAGAATTCGTCTTCATAAATCAAATTGGCGAGGCAGAAATTAATTATGAAAGTTCAGGGAACTGGTGCATCAATAGTGACTATCATTCCCTTTCAATCTAAAAAAAAATGTTTTTAATTTCATCAGAGAAAAAAAAATATTTTTCTCAATTTCGCGGTGCTGTAGTAGAGAGATTGCTAAACCCCTTTTTAAGTGAACGAAGAAGTGAAATAAGATCTTATTCTGTTTCTGAGAAAAGTCCAATTAATAATAGAAAATTCCAGGAAGTAGCTGTCCAATTTCTAATTTACATTTTAATACATTTTTGCTCATTTATTCAGTTTTGGAATGAAACACAGCTCGAAGTGCATTCATCAGTTTTAGAACGTTGCAGTATTTCCGCATTTTTGTTTTATTTTGTCAGAGTAAAAGTGACTGTATTAATTTAAACTTTCTGCACAAGTGTTAAGATTGTGTTTAGCATATGCATCATCAGCTTATCAGTCTGAGAATTGTTTAAATATTTCGTCATTTTACTATCAACAGTAATAATAAATCTTTTAAAAATAACTAGTTATAAATTTTTAAATAGAAAATTACACGAGAATGTCACCTCTTAATTTTAAACCATGGTCAGATGATTAGGTGTCATGCCTGTGCCATCTTTTGTTATAAATTGTACGCCCGATCAAAATCGCTGTAAAGTTGAATACAGTAACTCAACTGTAAAGGATGGGCACATGAAGCAATGCAGAGGAGCATATAAAAATTTTATTTAGGATTTCTGTTCTTCTAACAAATCTGATGAATTAATTTACAATACATTCCAAACACATTAAATTCAAATTACTTATGTTTTGTGATTTTTAAACCCACGTATGTTTCTTAGTGTAGGAAGGCCATTGTACTAATTTATTGTTATAAATAAATATTTTCAGCAGTAAAACAACAAAGTTTTTAAAAATTATTCCTACATGTACCAGGTTTTATCCAACCTGGTTGGATAAAATCGGGTACTTGCATACTTCCAAAAAATTATTTATTTACCCTCCAAAATATAGTTTTTTCACATTGAAAAATATTTATTTTTGGAACTAATTCATCATTCAAATAGCACTTGAAGCAATTTTATTCTCGTAGGTGCTTAGTCCCATTTTGGGACCAGGTTTTGTCAAACTTTTCCCCCTACATACCTACTCTACCAATTATCAAACCGCTGACGTAAATACGTTTTAAAAATAAGACCAGTATTGTGCGGCCAGTACAGAAATTTTAGCGTTACGGTAAAAATGGTCATCCAATTTGTTATTATAGTTTCTATACCATCAAAGGGAACCAAACTAACCTAATGCAGCTGAGGGAACAAAGACTTGATAACAAAATTGAGTTCGCTCGCCGCAATTGGCGTGTAGGTCGTTTTGGTTGCGGTCGTGCTCCAACACAGCTTACTTAAAAAAAATCTATTTGGAGATTTTTTATTTTAAACATTTATTGTCTTTTTGACCATGCTGACCGCTATTTCCTGACTAAAACAATGAAAACTAGTAATAATAAATAAAAGTTTAAAATAGCCTAATCAACAATAAAAATACATTAAAAATTATATTTTTACTGTACCGATGATATGATTTAGTTTATGACAGGCGCAGAATTAAAAATGTAATACAAGTTTGTCCTCATTGGTAAATTATAAACAAGCAGGAAGGTATAAGCAGGAAAACTCTTTAGTAGTTTTCTATGAATCGAATACAAAAACTATTATTATTTTCTATTCTGCTGCATCCTTTTTACCACATTGATATTTTTAATAAAACATGTTATTGTTTTATAATAATGAATGAGCCCACGCAATCTACAGACAAGTAACATTTATTGGAAATGAAAAAGATGCTAAACTAAGAAGATAAAACATTTCTCATTCAATACATAATTCCTGTGTTTCACTAATCTCTTGACGGAAATACTTCGTTTTGCGGGTCAAAATAGAGCAATAAATCTAAATAGAAACAGTAGTCCTCATTTACTAAGAAAAGAAATAACTAGGTCGGCTGAAAAAAATTCGCTTGTTTGTATGAGATCGTACGAGATCACCATGAATTGAACTAGTTCATTCAAAAAACAACAGGAAGAGCCAGTAATGGGTTCATATTTGGTTTCCATTGCTTCGATGATAATCTTCAACTGCAGCGAAGTCGATTTTCAATTATTTACCATTAACAGGGGTAACCCAAAAGTTCCACGACGAGATTTATTTTGTTAAGAGTTTGTTTATGAGAGATATATTCAGTTTAAGCAAAGAATATAGGTGAAGTTTGAAAATTTTACTTTCGTTAAAAAATGCTTTAATTTGAGGCATACCATAGTTACATTAAGATACATTGAAATATAGAGTATCTCCATTTTGGCGATTTTGGCGTTCTATACAATTGGGGTTCTACTGTCATACATATAAATTCAGAATTTATTCTTTTGGAATTTCCATTGGCGAAATGCTGAAATCGTATCCAAAAAACAAAGCAGGTGGCGTCATGTTCGGAATATTTAAATGAAGCACGGACAGCTGTAGAAACAATGACACCACTTTACACTACACGATAGAGAAAAGTGTCTCGCATAGACACCTTAATTTCAGTACAGTAGGATTCAGAACTGATTCCGATCTAGTAGCATTCAAATCCACTTATAATCATTAAATAGCTAGAAGATGTAATCTTGCAAGCTGATTCAATTATGCATTTTTAAACAAAAAATGGAGGAAAAAAGAAATCTAAATCTCACCTACAGCTCTGGAACCGTTTAAATACAAAACGGCCCCAAATTAAAGAGAATTCAACTACATTATTCCATAAACATAGGAAAACAATGTTCTAATTAAGTTAATTAAACCTTCTCATCAAAAAGTCTTAGTACAAAAAGTTAAATCGTCCACAGACCAATGTGAAAGAAAATAAGCATAAACAAGTTTCTTTCAAGTGCAGGGGGCCGCATAAAAATTAAAAAAAAACTTTCGAATTTGCATAATTACGCACTTGCACCGACCATCTGTCTGTCTTTCCGTTCTAAGTGACATTTTTTCCCACATCAAAAAGCTCGCATTATCGGGCTTCCCGAAAACTAGCAGCGAAAACGTTGCCATCTTTGCCGATATAAAAGCGATGGGAAACCGCTCGACTGGAAAAATGGAACTCTTGTTAAGAGCTGGCATCAAAGGCCCGCCCGCGGCCTCAAAAATCGCGGCGGAACAAAATTAGAAAAGGCGGGTCCTTTTTCCTAGACAGCGCGTCAGACTTGTCAGCGGTGTTATCGAATCGCTTAAAACGCTCCGAGGATTCGTGATCGCAATGTCGAGAGAGAGAGGGCCCTTCTGAAAAGACATATCTCTCTCTCTTTAGTGTATTTCTTTCTTTCCGGAGTTATTGAGAGACACGCGTGCCGTTCTTACGAATTAGTTTCCTTTTCAAACAATCGGAATTTCGGTGTCGTTGTGTTGTAAGGGCAGGAAAAATGTAGTTTGGTTTAAGACCCTCTTTTTTTTAAATTTAGGCCGCCTGTTTATGCCTGCTTATTTTATTTGTATTTCCCTAGCGCAGTGGTGAATTACTCATCAATGCAATAGATAAGTAATTAAAGCTGAATGGGTCCTCCCTTCTGTGCCTTGTCCATTCACTTGAAGTTGTTCTGCACATCTTTGGAAAAATGACCGTGCATCATAAAATCCAACTGGCCAATCCAGGTTTTGAGCAAAAGCGAAGACCCATTCATAAGACCAACAGATTCTGGCACAACTTGACTTGAGCTGCTGAACAATGGATGGAATACCCAAATTAAGACAGACAATGGATACTTACCTGTTTTAAAACAATGTGGAGAATACCGAGAATCATTTGCAAGTTTGAATAGGAACGGGTACTAGCAGGAAAAAGGAGAGATATCACTTTATTAAAGGTATCCTCAAATTCTGAAGAAAAACGAATGCAATTTTTAATATTTTACGAAGAAATTGGAATCCGGGTGGAATCCCTATAGGAAAGATACGAGATAAAGCTCCCGGATGGTCTCCTGTGGTTTTTCTTGCCAAATTTGCTCCAATTGTCGGACTACGTCATCAACATTCCCTACCGTATGCAGTCGCCTTCCCATCATATCCCAGACATGCTCGATGAGTGAGAGATCTGGTGATCTGGCTGGCCAAGGAAGTGTTTGACAAGTTTGAAGACAGTTCATTGCGACACATGTCGTATGTGGTCTGGCATTGTCTTGCTAAAAAATAAGCCCAGGGTACTGCGAAAGGAACGGTAGCAAAACAGGTCTCAGAATGTTGCCAACGTACCGCTGTGCAGTAAGTGTACCTCTAATGACGACCAAAGAGGTCCGGCTATCAAGGGAAATGGCACCCCAAACCATAACTCCTTGTTGAGGGCCCGTGTGGCGTGCAATAGTGAAAGCAGGATCGGCACACTGCCCTGACGTCTTAGATGATCGTCAAGGCACAGTTGGAAGCGGGATTCGTCGCTAAAGACTATACGTCCCCAGTCAGCATCATTCCAGCCTGATCGAACCAAGCACCACTGTAATATGGCTCTACAGTGTGCAGGCGTGAGTGGCAGGTAGCGTAACATCGGTACGAGCGTAGATTTCGCTCTCTCAGCCGTCTGTGAATGGTCATGGTCGACACTTGTGTGTGGGTCGCACGACTGATGGTTGATAGCGATGAATCAGGCGCTGTGACAGCTTATCTGACAGTCATTCTGTCCTCGCGATCTGTTGTGGCCCCACATCGACCGCTACCATAACGACGCTGAAATCTGCCAGTGTCCACCCACTCTTGCCAGCATCTTCTAATCGCCGCATCGTTTTGACTCACATGACGAGCGATTCTCCGATTTGCCCAACCTGCCTCTTTCAATCCAATGATACGACCTCTTTCAAACTCTGAAAGTTGCTCGTAATGAGCTCGAATCCTGCGGCGAGGCATTTTTTCAGTCGTTAAAAGGCATCCTAAATCGCAATGCAGCAGAAATGTTTTACAACATTTCAAGAACAACTCCTTATATACACCTGCTGGATGCGCAGTTCCGATGATATATATATATATATATATATATATATATATATATATATATATATATATATATATATATATATCCTTTTGAATAGTCTAGGGATATAATTTTGTTAAATAATGCCATTTTTTAAAAAGAAAAATATTTGATCCAAAGTAATCAAATTGTTTGCATTATATAAAGAATGATTAACAAACGAATTTAAAATAAAATTTTATAATCGTCTGCTTGCTGTGTTAGTATTTTCTTTCTTTTTCTTGAGTTGGCATCGGTATTATTTTATTGTTAAAGCAATTTTTTTCGCTGCATTGATCAGTTTATAATTGTAGCTTTTTTTCATTTGTCAAAGGATTATTGCGTGATTGTGCTGGATTATTGCGTTGTGCCATTGTTATTGCGCGTAAGGCAAGTGATATTTCTCCTAGCTAAAACTAGCTGTGGTAAAGTGTCTCATCCAAGAAAATCACTATACACAACACGAAAACGCTGAAAAAGAAAAAAAATTTCTCAAGCATATGTGTGTAGAATAGAAAGATGTTTGAACTCCAAATGTGAATATGGAAATTGTAGAGTTGGGAAATGCGAAAGGAAAAGTAAATTTACTGCAAGAACTGAAAGGAAATTAATTAAAAGTGCTAAATCTAACAGAAGAGCTACTAGTCATGAACTAAAAATCTCTCTGGAAGCGTATGGAGTAAATGTATGCGATTCTTCTATCCGTAGAAAGCTCATCTCAGCTGGACTCGGTGCTCGTCGTCCTCAAAAAGAGGCTAAAATCACATCTGCTATGGCAAAGAAAAGACTAGCTTGGGCAAAAGTTGTGCAAGAACAATTCGGAAATGACTGGAACAAGTTGAGAAATATTAAGTTTCCTTTAATTAATCAGTTGAATTGAAGTTGTTCATTTCTTTTCCTGAAATCATGTTTTTCCATACTGACTAAAGATACAAAACTGTTTATAAATTTTATTAAAAATTTCTTTATAAGAATATTTTTCTACAAATTACATACCTTAAAGTATTTTTTATCTTTTAGGTATGTTTTTCTGATGACTCAATGTTTACGATATCAGAAGAAAGCCGTCAGTAGGTCAGAAGTACCAGTGAAGAAGTTTCCCCAAATTGCATAGCACAAACGGTTAAATATCCTACTAAAGTAATGGTTTGGAGCTTAATGTCTGCTCAGGGTACTGGACGTTTATATATTATTAAAAGGCATGATGAACCAGTATCAGTATAAAAAAGTGCTGGAACAAAGACTAATTCCACAATTAAAAGACTGGTTTCCAAATGGAGACTTCATATTCCTGCATGATGGAGCTCCGTGACATAAAGCAAAATCTGTGACCAAATTTTTTGATGAAAAAAATTAAAAAAACTTTAATGGCCAGGAAACAGTCCACATATGAACCCAATAGCGAATCTTTGTGCCATTGTAAAGAAAAAATTACAGAAATGCAACATCACAAACAAGAATGGTCTGATAGAAAGACTTATCCAAATTTGGCACCATGACAACGAAATACAATCTAATTGCCAAAACCTCACACAAAGTATGCCAAGACGTATCGAATCTTCAATAAAAAACAAGGGGATGCACTCTAAATATTAAATGCATCATTATTTTTTTAATGTATTATTTCTTTAATATAACAAGATTTTATTGTAAATTTCACAACTATTCTAATAATTTTCACACCTCTGTATATATATATATATATATATATATATATATATATATATATATATATACAGGGTGGTCATAAAAAAACTTGGCCAATATATGGACCTCTAGCGGCCGTTCCGTTCAACCGATCGAGATGAGATTTCAGATATAGTTATTCAGAGGTATGAGCTCGGGATTCTGTGAACGACAACAAAGTGGCACTCACGGTTACAGTTATAGGTAGAGAAACTCGAAATTTTCGAATGGCTACGCCCACTTTTTCCAGCCTCAAAATGCTCAGCGCATGCGAAAACTCTAAAGAGCGTTGAAACGGTACGTGTATCACAAAACACGGACGCGTTATGCACGCACAAAAAACAGTTCTGCGAACGGCCAGCAAAACCACGTTCTGGGCGCACGGAGAAAATTTGCATATAACAGAGGCAAGACACCAACCACAGAACGCTTTTCGCCAGATACATGGACCTCGTATGTGGCGATGGTTTCAACGGTAAACACGCAAGGTCCCTTCCACGGCATTCATCCCATTTTAATAATATAATTTTACCAATTTTCTATTAACTTTAGCTGACAGAGTCATTTCGTTGGCATGTACGAGCTCCCGACTGAAGATCTGGCTGAATATTTGGCGAAAGGCGTTCTGTGGTTGGTGTCTTGCCTCCAACATATGCAAATTTCTTTCGTGTGCCCCAATCGTGGTTTTGTTGCACGTTCACAGAGCTGTTTTTTGTGAGTGCATAACGCTTCCGTTTTTTGTGATACACGTACCGTTCCAACGCTATTTAGGGTTTTCGCATGCGCTGAGAATTTTGAGACAGAAAAAAGTGGGTGTTGCCATTCGAAAATTTCGAGTTTCTCTACGTATAACCGTAACCGTGAGTGCCACTTTGTTGTCGTTCACAGAATCCCGAGCTCATACCTCTGAATAACTATATCTGAAATCTCATCTTGATCGGTTGAACGGAACGGCCACTAGAGGTCCATATGTCGGCCAAGTTTTTTTATGACCACCCTGTATATATATATATATATATATACAAAACATAAGGAGCACCATTATTTTTGAAAGATGCAGCCTAAAAATTACAAGAAACAGACTGGAGATTTGTGTTATTCAAATTTTGGAATCGTGATGTCAGGGACTCTAATACAGGTAGAGGTTCGCTATCACAGAGAAACTTGTCCGAAACCTCATTATCTGTATACAAACGAGGAGAAAAACATCTATCAGTACTCGAATTGGCCATACAACCTACAAAGGATCGCTCTCTCTCTCTCCTTTTCTAAGTTTTCACAGCTACCCTTTTGTCTCTTGGAACCCAGTCCAGTGTCACTACTACACTCCAAACATTTCTACTGTTCGTTTCTGTTCTTGTTTAAGCGCATTGGTTCAGTAACTCCGACGTGCACGCTGTATCGTTTTCATTTGTGTTGTGACGTTGATCAAATACCTACCTATATCAGCTTTCCTCGTCAGGTTACTTCACTAGCTAGTAGTTTTAATGTTACTTGAAGTTTTCAGACTTGTCTGTTAGCAATTCGTGTAGCGAAGTGGGATGAAATGTTCGCCGTGAAAGTCTCCTATGAGAAGACCTACCAATAAAGCGACCATGCCATTCTTTTGACAATATTGGCAAAGAAAGCACATCTCACCCCATTAAGTAGCGGCGAAATGATCTCGTTGCAATTGATACCTGCTGGGGGAAATATCACCTTTGTTGGGAATCACGAATTTATTTGAATGGATTTTGACTATCACTATGCCGGTCATATGATCAGAAAAATCAACCTTTTAATAAAGTAGACTGAGTGCCCTGGCCCACTGTCGTCAAATCTCAGAAAGATAAGGATTACGAATCGTCTTGGGCTGATTGGTTACCGAACCACAAACTAGTATTTAATCATGCTGGATAATCACTTTAATAATCAGTAGTTAGTCTCACTTAAAGATTGAAACCCACAACAACTTGACAAATCTTAAATCAGCGACAGGAAGAAATAGCACGAAGTTTCAGCGTCAACTTTATGATAACGTCCAATATGGAATAAAAACACAACGTGACAACGTTAAGTCTTTATTATTTTATTATTCCTTGTCTTGTTAAAGCAAAATTACCTGACCTTATATGGGTTAAATTAGTTAACTCTTGATTGAAGAAATGATTAGAATATATTCTAACTTTTGGCTTTCGAGTGATAAAATAATATATTGAAACCTTTTTTCGACAACTTTATAATTTCAACACATACTTTGGTCTCAAATATTACACGTGCATATCCACACATGCAATGCAATATACTTTACATGCATCGTACCTTTGCTGTATGACAAAGCTACAAAATGACGAAAGGTGACAGTAACTAGGTGACAGGTTACTACTATTACCAAACACGATCGTGAGTGGATTTAGAAATCCTTTTCTAAAATTATTTTCGAATAAATTACTCAATCAATTCATAAAAATGACGAATCTCTGGCGAGAACAGCATCGTCAATAAAATTTTTTTTTCTTGAGGATACTCTTGCAGCACGCATGCAACACTGTCGAATTTCGTCCTATTTAATGAAAGGATAATAAATTGAAATGATAAGATCACAAAGTTTTTTTAGACAAATACATTTTTTCTTGAAAATTACAAAAGTAACTTATTACCATATAAAAAATGGAAGACCGAATTGTTTCGATAGATTTTTCTAAAGAAAATCATTGTTTTCAATGAACTTTTACCACGTTTAAATTAATTACAAATATTTAAAACATACGACAACAGTAAACAGCGGAATAAAACACAACAAAACTTATAAAATATGTGGATAATATGAATATAATCTTTCCATAAAACTATTATCTGAGGATAGGACCAATAGGATCTTTCCAACCGATTCTATTTTAAGGAGCGGATCATTAAAATTTTACAAAGTAATTCTTTTCTAAGGAAATAACAAGTAGAATACTTCCAAACGATTCTGTTCTAAGGAAAGGGCAATAGAATACTTCCAAATGATTATATTCTACAGAATGAGATAATACAAAATACAATCTTTGTAAAGGATTCTTTTGTAAGAAAAAGAGAGAAAAACAGAATGGTTTCAAAAAGGAATCTTTTACCAGGAAATGAGTAGTAAAATCTTTCCAAGATATTCTAATCCAATGAAATAACTAATACGATCTTTTCAAAATATTATAATCTAAAGAAACGACGCACGTTTTTTTCCACAAGATTCTATTATTAAATACTAGCCACTGCGTGGCTAGCACGGCGTTGCCCGTGCTGTACTTTGTGGGGTTAGGTGTGTACATTGTGAACGTTTGCCAACCACCGGTGTTTGCTTCACAAACCAACACCACAGACAACGCCGTGATGACCTCGTCATTGTGAAATGCGACGAATTCGGAATTACGAAGAGATCCAATCGGTGTGACGTCACAATCTATTGGAGGGTGGGGTGCCAGGTTAGGCGTTATCTTATCATTTGACCGTGGTTTAAAATTACGCGATATTGTCCACGTATCTTTTGCTTATTGGATTTAACTACGACCCTAGTTATTAGGTAGGTGTGTTGCCTGAGAACGTTAATTAAAAATTACCCGATTTTCTCGGATACTTTCCTTAGGGGATTGATCCTGAACCGTAATCAATAGCCCGTTGAGTTGCTATAGTACGACGTTAATTACAAATTACCTTGGACCTTTTCTTTAGGGTATTGATTCCGGACAGTCGTCAATAACACGTTGAGTTGCTACAGTACGAAGATAATTGAAAAGTACCTCTTATCTCTCAATTAGGGAATTCATCCCAGACACTCGTCAATAGCCCATTGTGTTGCTCTTGTTTGATGTTCATTAAAATTACAAATTTCGTCAGATTTTTCGTTGAAATTTTTAATAAAAACTTATAGAATTTCTGTTGATTGTTGTATTAGTTTTATAATCCATCTTATACACATGCATATTTTACACATTTTAATACAATGCCAAACAATTGTATTTTCTAAGAATTAAGAGTTTTAAGTTTTTGAAAAAGGCAGTTGAGAAAATTGAATGGTAAAAGGAATGAGAAAACATGCTTTTTTACTAAAAACAGAAAAAAATGAGTCGCTTTTTTTTTTAAATTTTACAACATAAATGTGTATTTTTTTTTAACACAACAATGAAATGTGTTGGTTTGGGCAACCCAAATTACTCAGATAATAAGGAGACAGAAAAATTATAAATATTTTTGTTAGTTGAGGTAATTTTGAATTTTAAGTAAAATAGATTAATTGACCGAAAAGGAATTTTTAAAAAATTTTGTTGAGTACAAAGTAAATTATTTTACTTTTTATCAGAATTTTTTAAATTAGCAATGTTTGTAGATGTCAAATGTAACTTTTGAAACAGTTAAATTCAATGAAATAAGTCTGTCCCATGTGCGAGAGGAAAACAAGTTAAAAAAAATGAGCATTTTATACCTGATTATTTTTTTTCCGAGAGAGTATACCTCTACACTTATTAAAATAACCATATCTGGCAAGAAATTTAAGTGATATCTATTTATAAAAAAGTAAAAAGGTATCCAATTCTCTCGAACACTTGACGGTTTGAAAAACACGGTTTAATGAGACCGAGTCCTACGACTTTCAGCGATTGTGATTGTGCCTTGTTTATGCTAACAGTGTAACATAAACGAACTAGGAATTGAAGTTTTTTAAATTGGAATGGGGGATATCAGAAGTGATGATTGGTATTCTAGTAATGAATACGTTTTCACTTGCGGCATGTCAACTCACGATGGTGGCTTCAATAATATTTGGCATGAGTTTCTTGACAGAGTCTCGTGCCATTGCACAGTGTAAGGTGGATTCAGAATTATGAGAAGTATAATTGGTGCTCCAATATGTACGAGAATTGTACAGAAGGTTGCAATGTGTTAACAAAATGTGTCGTGTGTTTTAAGGCCTCAACTGTGTTACGCGTAATGTGTATAGATTTGTAAATTTGAAAGCTACGGGGCAATTCTCGCAAGAGTTGCTTTTTGATGGCATTTACATATTTATTTCTTTGGGAAAGATTTGCACTTTGGCACAGCCATGCATGAACAGTGCTTTGCTACAACAGCAATATATCGATCAACCGCAAGGGTAGTAACCTTTGGGAAGTGGGCCACAGGTCCTTGGACAAATGTTTGGCTTGTTTGTACTATCATCAAATGACGGAATGAACGCCAAAGAAAAAAGCAACATCAGTGATTGATTGCCCTTCTTTAAGGCATCCCACAGAACGGCAGGACTCACGATTTTCTATTCGTGTCGTGGAAGTCACAGAAACAGGATCGTTTTGAAAACTAATCCTACGAAAGTTCTAAACACTTTTTACAGCACTTACATGCAAC
Source organism: Metellina segmentata (assembly GCA_947359465.1). NCBI lineage: Eukaryota > Metazoa > Arthropoda > Arachnida > Araneae > Tetragnathidae > Metellina > Metellina segmentata. The sequence continues at coordinate 125,509,036 of OX375880.1, read as the reverse complement.
TCCTCTAACCCTTCACAATGCTGGCTTCTTATACAACTGCCTTTTTTATATTTCTCGACACGAAACCATGATTGGCTGTTACATAACACATTTGCATATTTCCATCTAACTCTGCAGCAAATCGCAGCCTCTCAAATTTAGACTAACTTCCAGAAATTAACGTTTCCCACACCGTGCTTAACTTTTGGCAGTGAGTGTAGACTATTGTAAAATGAAGTACGTGTGTTGTCTGTTCGGCATGTTCTGTCGAATCTATGGTACTAACAATGAAATGAAATTTGGCATATAGGTAGTGTGAATATTTTACAATTTTATACTCCACCCTGAACTTTAAAATTTAATCTAGAAATTTTTTAAAATTAATGAAATGAGATATTTAATTATTATTGTTTTCCTCCGAATGGCAAGTCTCTAATCGGTGTTGACTAAATCTGTATTTACTGTGCGTATGTAGCCGGCCGATTACTGGATTTCCTTTATAAAAATTTATTGCTTTTTTAAAAGCATATTAACTTTTAGTTAGCGTTAACTTTTAGTATTGATTATGATAATCTATGATATAAGTATCTTTTTATTGCGCTTCCTCCATTTTTGGAACTGAATCACAGTTGTGCAATATGTTGTTTGTTATTGTTTCTGTTTTAGAGTACGATAATTTGGATTATCTATTTTAAAACTTATTAACTTTTAGTTTGGATTATTTGGATATCTTTTTAAAAAGCAAAGACCTGTGTCATCAATTTACTGTCGAAATGTATTCCAAGATTGAATCAGAAAGGGTGTTGCATATAAGACTGAATCAGAGTGGAACAGTATGCACATGTGAGAGATGCGTTGATGAACGGTGGAAATGCTGCGATACAAAAACTGAAGTACACAGAAATCACTAAACTTCCAAAAAGATATCAAAACCAAAAGTTAAAGTTCATGCTTTTGTAAATTTATACATTGCATAAATTATTAAAATTAAGTATTGCCATGCTTTCCAAAAGAAACCTAAACACAGAATTAAACAAAAAATAGCATAAAAGATCAACAAAATAACAGCATTTCGCAATACCAGTTATTATTTTTATTTAACAGCCCCCAATATGCAAAAAAGGCAGTCGTATAAGAAGCCAGCATTGTGAAGGGTTAGAGCATTGGTGTCATTAACAAAATGATGTTTAAATCCAAGACTGCCTTTTTTGCATATTTTTGAAAACGAAACCGTGATTGGCTGTTACCTAACGCATTTGAATAACTTCCATCTTCCTGTGCAGCAAATTGCAACCTCTCAAATTGATATTGGCTTCTGGCAATTAACATTTTCCTCTCCGTGGTTAACTTTCGGTATTGAGTGTATTATAAGACGAATATGAAAAAGTTACTTATGTTTAACTAAACCTATTAGTCTGAACTGACTTCAGTTCGTATCGTAGCGCGTAACATTAGCCTCGCGATAGGATTTTGAGTTACAACGTGGGCTTTGTATAAAGTCGGTGTTGGTCTAACTACACTAAAGCGACAACGCAGTAAAATTATGACAATGTTGTGCAAACATTCCTCACATTTTCTTGAGGCAAAATGTTGCCTAAAGGGAGAAACTGATACTAAACAAATGCATAAAAACAGCATATGTTTTGGTTGTATAACAAAACACTGTGGGACGTACATGAAAAGAGGCCGTTATAGCGAAATGCCATAATTTTGTTATTCTTTCATGCAATTTTTTGTTTGTTTCTGTGATTGAGTGTCTTTTGGAAAGAATAGCAATATTTAATTTTGATAATTTATGCAACATAAAAGTTTCCAAAAGCATCACCTGTAACTTTTGGTTTTGATATTTTTTTTGAAGTTGGGCAATTTCTGGGTACTTCAGTTTTGGTAGTAACATTTCCATCGTTCATCAACGCATCTCAATCAGATGCGTCAAATGTGCATACTGGTCAACTCTTCAGTCAACTGATTTAGTCGTATGTACAACACCTTCTCTGATTCAATCTCGGAATACATCGCGACAATAAATTGATGGAACATGTCTTTGCTTCTCAGTAAAACGTTGAAATTCGAAGAAATTCATACTGTGAGCGTAGAAGTACATAAAAGAAATGTTCTTAGTTTACATAAATCATCCAAATCCAAGATTGGCCTGAGTGCAGTAAAGACCTTTTCAATTCTGTGGACATTTTTAGGAAACCAAATAAAACAAAAATATAATAATAAATTAATTTTTAAATGATATACATTAATTTTAAAATTGGGATTAAATATCGCTTTTATTTCTATAAGACATCGAAACAAAAATGATAAAAATTAGCTATACGAAAACCGAAGTACTATACAGAAACAAACAAAAGATTGCATAAATGAAACAAACCAGAAATTGCACAAAATATCAAAATTAAATATCGCTAAACTTTGAAAAAAATATAATAATAATCCAAACTAAAAGTTAATGTGCTTTAAAAATCAAAATCCAAACTATCGTAGTCTAAAGAAGAAACAATAAGAAACGTACTGCACAACCGTTATCCAGTTCCAAAAATGAAGTAAGCACAATAAAAAGATACTTATATAAAATATTAAAAGTTAACGCTAACTAAAACTTAATATGCCTTTAAAAAGGCAATAAATTTTTGAAAGGATATCCAGTAATCGGGCGGCTGCACGGGAACGGATACACACGCGCAGTAAGTACGGATTCATTCAATACCGATTCATGACTATTGCTACGGAGGAAAGAAAATAATAATTGAACATCGCAGTAAATTAATTTTAAAATTTTCAAGATTAAATTTTTAAAATCGGACTGGTCTATAAATCGCAAAATTCGGGACTACATGTGTCCCAAATTTTATTATTGTAAATGCCATAAATTCGTCAGTACACGGCGTACACGCACACACAGAAACTTCATTTTATAATAGTAGAAATGAAGGCCAACAAAATCGTTCCAAAGGATTCTATTATAAGGAAAGTTGCAATAGAACCTCTACAAATTCTTTCTAAGTAAAGCAGATATATGATCTATGTAACGGTTGAAGCAATCCATGGATTCTTTGAACCAATAGGGAAAAGGAGGGTAAGTGTACACACCTTGTGGTTTTTTATTTATAAAAAGTAAAGTAATTAAGATATAGGCTTCAAAATTTTACAGTGTACTTTATTCAACTGTGAATCAATATATCCAAGCTACATGATTTTATCTCTTATTATTTAAATAAGAAAATTTTTAAATAGAACTATAAAAATTGCGTACTTTTGCCCTACGTGGAGGGTAAGAGTACGCAGGTAGGGTGGTTAAGAGTACGCACCGGAGCTGTCCTAACAACAGTCACATATAAAAGACCCATTGCCTTCGTATACACTGCAATCCTCATGCCACCAATCTTTGCACAATCCCCACTGAATCCAGTCTTCGTTTTATAATAACTGTCACATCCTGGGCAAATAACTAAAGTATCATCATCTTCAGCAGAAAACATAGGCTGGGCTGAGCTCGTTGATGGTTGTTGGTCGTTATAAGAAAAAGTAAATTCTTTTTTTATGTTTCGTTTCTTTTTTGTTCGTTTTATAGTTGTACATTCCGGTCACGAGCACCCTTGAGACATTGGCAACTTGTGTACGACCCCTTGGAGGAGGCCGCGAAGAACCCAACGGGGTGTTTTGGAGGAAGGAAGCAGAGTGGACAGAATAGGGGGAGGGGGGGGCTATGCGTAGGCGTTTTGCTCTTAAACAATAGTTCTGTAAATTAATATTTTAAGTCTTAACAATCCAGTTATCTTGAAACTTTTATGTAACATTTATAACTAACTTGTAAATAAACTTTAATTGTAACTTAATTGCTCCGTTCCTGTTTAATTTTAATAATATATACACAAATATTATTGTTATACATATGGGAAAGAAGGCCACCTCTCTAGGGATTGTCCGATGAAAAATGACTCGAGAAGAAATTTCAAGGCACAAGGAAATTTAGTGCAGGCTGCCGAGGACCCTACGGAGTCTCAGCTGTTAACAGCTAATATCTCTGGCCCTGTTAACAAGACTGTTGATGTTGCAGAAAATGTTGATCAACTGAAAATAGTATCTATTAAATGTGGAAGTACGATACTGAGAGGGATTGTGGATTCCGGGGCACATATTTCAGTAATACGAGAAGACCTAGTGGCAGGCGTCAGAAGCGAAGGGAAGATTAAGATTATATCAGCATTTGGGGAAAGCGAGACCGCGCCGTTGAAAATTTTTGAGATGAACCTGAACGATTCCCTTCATGGTGTAGTCCCGATTACATGCGCAGTGTCAAAGAAACTAGTAGATGATATGCTTATATGCTCAACTGCATTCGCAGCCCTTAAAGAAAATATTCAGCTGCATGGAGAACATTCAGAATCCACTGCTAATACAAAGAGAGACAGAGGTACCAAATCTAACTCGTGGGCCAATGCACAAGATTATGAAGAAAAAGCAACTGATCAATTTGATAAACCACTGGATTCTAACACCGGAGAAAAACCTACCAAGGAGAAGTCTGATCGTTCTGAGAGGCAGGAAAAAGAGAGACCCCTTCGACCAGACAGCAGAGATTATCCTGCCAATCGAGATCCTGCTAAAGATGACCGAAACCCTGTTGAACGAAATGAAATGAAAAGTTCACAGTCTGAAAAGAAAGGAGAAAGCAGTCGAGAAGATAACGAAGAGGAACCCACTACTCTGGACTGGTGCGAAATTCCTTGTCCAGCGGAGTTTAAAAGACGTGAATGGCATCATCGGTCTCCACCCATTGTTCACAAACAGTTTGAAAGTGTTGGTCCTCCCAATAACACTTTGACAGCTCTAGGAAGGTTCAGTACTCAAGCGAGCTCATCGAGTGTCGCAGGAAAGAAGTCGGACTCTAAAGAGGAAACTGGATTTAAAACTGATTTAGATTCCAACCTAAAGACGGACAAGAAGGCGAAAGAAGAGAAAAGTGAAAAAATAAAGAAGGAAAGTTCATCGAAAGAGACTGAACATAATGTTGACAATTTCTATCAGTTGCATTTTTACAAACCTAAACAATTTGGGAAAGATAGCTCTAAAAAGAATGAAACCGAGGGCGTTAGTGAAATACATACGAAAGATAGTTCAACAGATGATAGAGATAAGAAGGAACATTCGGTTAAAATTGAACAGAATCATGATAGAAGGTGTGATACTCGTGATACGAGATGGAATTTTTGTTCTAGAGGAACAAGTACATTTGCAAACCAGACTTTTGTGGGAAGTAGGAATAATACTTGCTATGAAAGTTCTAGAGCACGTGACAGCAACAAGGGAAGGTTTACCTTTGGTCATGGGACTCAAAATGTACAGTCAGCTGGTTCCATCCAAGGTGGACTTGGAACGTATCGTGGTAAAATAATTTATAGTAGACCGAAGTGGAGAGACAAAATTGAAGTTTAGTTGAGCCAATGGACAGAATTTGGGCTCACATAGGGATAATTCCAGCAAAGAAGTATAAATGTAGCGTTGATAACAACTAATGATAATTATGTTTAAGGTTTCTAAGTCCTCTGATATTGGTTGGGTTATCAGTTTGCTCATTAAATTTAAGCCCTATCTAAACTAGATGCTATAACTACCTAGAGTTCCTTTATTTTAGGTGTATGATTATTGTTAGTATTTTTTTTTATTGTTCGTGTATGTGAGTTTTATACATTCGTTACAAAGTGATGAGCAAGCATCTATACTAACCAATATTTTATGTGCATTTTGTTGTACCTCATACTAACCGGCATTTATTTGCAGATCCCCATTCATCTTCTTTATAAGTTTCGTTTGCAGTACTGTTTGAAAATTTTATGCATTTATATTTTTGGGGAGTTGCTTATCTATCCAGAGCTCTCACTTTAATTCTTTTGAAGTTTCCAGCTTAGCAGCATCGTATCTAAGGATACGGATGTGCTTCTTCAGGGGGGACGTGTACAGTCCGGTCCCGAGCACCCTTGAGACATTGGCAACTTGTGTACGACCCCTTGGAGGAGGTCGCGAAGAACCCAACGGGGTGTTTTGGAGGAAGGAAGCAGAGTGGACAGAATAGGGGGAGGCTTTGCGTAGGCGTTTTGCTCTTAAACAATAGTTCTGTAAATTAATATTTTAAGTCTTAACAATCCAGTTATCTTGAAACTTTTATGTAACATTTATAACTAACTTGTAAATAAACTTTAATTGTAACTTAATTGCTCCGTTCCTGTTTAATTTTAATAATTCCTTCAACATTCTACAAAATGGCCACGGCGGGTTCATCCGAACACATTCGAAGGAAGTAAGGAACGAGAGAATTTGACTATAGTTACCCTCTCACTTCCCTTTTCTGATTTGTTAGGAATCTTTGCCTTTTGCTTTATTTCTTCATCTTGCAAAGGAACTTTAATAGGCGAAGATGTCATGATTTCAGACTTAAGCTCAGGTTTCTTTCTTTTCTGGTTCACATTTTCGTTTTGCTTTTGCTTTGGAAGCGGTAAAATGTAACGAATGCCAACATTAATTTTACTGCATGTTGTTGGTTCTGTCTTTGTCTGACAGCAATTTTTCCATAAATGTCCTTTTCTTCTACAAAAATGACAAGTTCTTTTAAAATTTCTAGCGACGAATGCATTTTCCGCACCTCTCTAGCATGGGTTAGAACCTCGCTGGATCGATTGTTCTTCCTCTCGCAGTACCTCTAACACATCTTCCATAGACTTGTACCTCTGATTTCACGTAGATTAGCAAATTCCCCATTACGTCCACGAACAGCATAGAACACATCTTGTAATCTTTGGTCCAAAACTAGCGCACTTCGTTGCTAATCCTCTTGCTATAGCTATATAATCGTTGGCGGCTACTGTTTCACCCATACTCACGTTTTTCAGTTGTAGACTGGAGTCAATCTTTCTATCTTCTATTCCACCGGTACAGTTGTCTTAAATCTTTGTCCACAATTCTTAAGCATTCTGTTCAGGAGCATACTGGAACAAATACTCATCGGATAAAGATAGCTTGATGTGTTAGAAACAGCATCAGCATTATTTGATTTCCGTTCTGCATAGTTTTTATCGTCTTTCTCAGGTTCAGCTATTTTCAAAACTTCGGAGAGTCCTTTTATCGCCAAGGCGGCTTCTAACTTTACTTACCATACGAAATAGTCATTTCCAGATAATCAAGAACTACCAGCGATATTTTGCTATCTGCATTAAACATTTGAAAGATTTGTAAATATTAACCACGCTCTGCTACCATATTGTTGTGTGGATCGAGGATTGATATTCAAATAGGCTGGGTGATAGACAGAGAAGGGGAATTTATTATCAAAACAAAATGTATATAAATAAATTCAAGATAACAGAACGACATCTATATATAGAAATAAACTAATAGATTCGCATGTAACCATACAACGGTTGTTGCCAACACATGTAGAATTTTCTGCAGGCCTAGGTGAAATCTGTTGCGAACTCTAGGCCTCCTCGTATGCGCTTGACTAAACCGCTACTAAATGGCAGCATGTCACAGAAAGATAAACTCTAGCTACTCCAACTTGTAGCTTATATATGAATTACATATGCTTTAATATGAAATAAGTTTAGAAAAATTATGTCACTCTATATAATAACAAACACTTGTGTTCTATGATCAAAAAATTACAAAGTAAGAAAACTAAATTTTACCTTGTAAATTGCAAACGAAGTGTAGCAAATCGATAGTGATAAGTTCTAATCTAACACAGTAGCAGCAGAACTAAAACGTCACAATGGCGATTCTCTGCAGAGTTGCCAACAAGCTGAAATTTTCCTGTCTAATCTTCTCCGTCCGCGTACTCTTACCCACCGTTCATCTACATATAGTCATCAAGTGCTGTGCTGCGTAAGCAACACTACAATTCTCGAACATTCGTGGCGTTCAGAATGGTGTAAAAATGGAAAATTGAAGCTCAAATTTACATCCAAAATTTAAATCTATTTTAAAAGCTTTGCTTAACTAACTACTGCGTAGGGTGAGTTTCAATTATCGTAAGAACTTACACACTTTATTATTGGAATCCACTTGAAAAACTGTACTTAACAAACAAGACCCTAAATTCAATTCTGTAACTCCCTGTGAAACTCCTGCTCATGTAATGCATTAAAATGTCAGAGAAATATCGTTACATCAAGCCATTCGAATTTAGGGTAAAATAACACCAAGAAAGAAATGAACTCCATTTTTATCACATTAATACTTCTCAAATTGCTAAAAAAAATCTCCAGGTTTATTCTGAATTAAATAAAATATACTTGTTCTGTAAATAAGCAAGCAAAAGATGGCTGGGATTGGTGCTTTATTCCTACAATTTAAGATTAGTATTTCTTTTATACCCTAACATATACACGAAGAGAATGGTGATATTTTTGATTAGGTAATCTAAATTTTTAGTATTTACGAAAGTGAACAAAATTGCAAAAGGCTCACCTACCATTATGGTAATTGGAATTATTTCCGAAATGGGAAATATTAATGAAATCTATCTGGAACGACCAATTCCAAGAATTCCATATAGTCATATTTGCCTACTTAAGAATTCTTACAAGTAATTTAAAGTTCTGATTCATACTCAAAATTCAATTCAATTGATGAAATTCAATGGAGGTAGGGCTATAATATACGAGAGAAAAAAAATATTTTATTTGAAAGAAATCGATTGAAACGGCAGTGCTGTGGGGTTAATCATACCTACTTTTCAACTTGACAGTGCGGATTTCATTTTTCGAAGTTTTTAAGGAGACACGGTTCAACTAATTGAACAGTTTTTTTTGTTTTCATATTCACTACAAAATTGTTTAGTGTACCTTATTCCAATACGCATTAAACATTAATTGCAATAAGTGTTTCTCCAGTGAAACATACATTTTACATTATATGCATAAAAAATATATTAAATTATATACATTACAAATATATTACATTATATATATTAGAAATATATTACATTATATACATTAGATATATATTACATTATATACATTACAAATATATTACATTATATACATTACAAATATATTACATTATATACATTACAAATATATTACACGATATACATTACGAATATATTACACAAGCCAGTGCGTGGCTAGCCCGGCGTTACCCGTAGCCGTGATGTAAGGTATTAATCTGGTGTAAAAATTTCCGCAGATTTCAAATCCGTTGAAGATATTATGAATTTAAAAATTATTTATTTAAAGAAAATCATATTTTTAAGTATCAAACTTTAGTAAAATTTTCCGCATATTTCAAATCCGTTGAAGATATTATGAATTTAAAAATTATTTATTTAAAGAAAATCATATTTTTAAGTATCAAACTTTAGTAAAAATTTCCGCAGATTTCAAATCCGTTGAAGATATTATGAATTTAAAAATTATTTATTTAAAGAAAATCATATTTTTAAGTATCAAACTTTAGTAAAATTTTCCGCATATTTCAAATCCGTTGAAGATATTATGAATTTAAAAATTATTTATTTAAAGAAAATCATATTTTTAAGTATCAAACTTTAGTAAAAATTTCCGCAGATTTCAAATCCGTTGAAGATATTATGAATTTAAAAATTATTTATTTAAAGAAAATCATATTTTTAAGTATCAAACTTTAGTAAAAATTTCCGCAGATTTCAAATCCGTTGAAGATATTATGAATTTAAAAATTATTTATTTAAAGAAAATCATATTTTTAAGTATCAAACTTTAGTAAAATTTTCCGCATATTTCAAATCCGTTGAAATTTTTAATCGATCTTTAGCGATTCCGATTTTATGAAAAAAAGCTTAACAATCCCAGTCAATATGATTTTTATTTCTTGCTCTCATTGGAAATGGAATGGGACAGGAAATGTAATGTGTTTCTTTTTTAACGCAAACAGTAGAAGATGCAATCTTCTTTTTTTCGGAAAGAGAAAATTCGCCTGAATTCACAATCTCTTGCGAAAATATAAAAGATATATTCAATTAAAAATTATTTATTAAAAGAAAATCTTATTTTTAGGTATCGATATGAAGTGAAATTTTCCGCATATTTCAAATCCGTTGAAATTTTTAATCGATCTTTAGCGATTCCGATTTTACGAAAAAAAGCTTAACAATCCCAGTCAATATGATTTTTATTTCTTGCTCTCATTGGAAATGGAATGGGACAGGAAATGTAATGTGTTTCTTTTTTAACGCAAACAGTAGAAGATGCAATCTTCTTTTTTTCGGAAAGAGAAAATTCGCCTGAATTCACAATCTCTTGCGAAAATATAAAAGATATATTCAATTAAAAATTATTTATTAAAAGAAAATCTTATTTTTAGGTATCGATATGAAGTGAAATTTTCCGCATATTTCAAATCCGTTGAAATTTTTAATCGATCTTTAGCGATTCCGATTTTACGAAAAAAAGCTTAACAATCCCAGTCAATATGATTTTTATTTCTTGCTCTCATTGGAAATGGAATGGGACAGGAAATGTAATGTGTTTCTTTTTTAACGCAAACAGTAGAAGATGCAATCTTCTTTTTTTCGGAAAGAGAAAATTCGCCTGAATTCACAATCTCTTGCGAAAATATAAAAGATATATTCAATTAAAAATTATTTATTAAAAGAAAATCTTATTTTTAGGTATCGATATGAAGTGAAATTTTCCGCAGATTTCAAATCCGTTGAAATTTTTAATCGATCTTTAGCGATTCCGATTTTACGAAAAAAAGCTTAACAATCCCAGTCAATATGATTTTTATTTCTTGCTCTCATTGGAAATGGAATGGGACAGGAAATGTAATGTGTTTCTTTTTTAACGCAAACAGTAGAAGATGCAATCTTCTTTTTTTCGGAAAGAGAAAATTCGCCTGAATTCACAATCTCTTGCGAAAATATAAAAGATATATTCAATTAAAAATTATTTATTAAAAGAAAATCTTATTTTTAGGTATCGATATGAAGTAAAATTTTCCGCTTTTTTCAAATCCGTTGAAATTTTTAATCGATCTTTAGCGATTCCGATTTTACGAAAAAAAGCTTAACAATCCCAGTCAATATGATTTTTATTTCTTGCTCTCATTGGAAATGGAATGGGACAGGAAATGTAATGTGTTTCTTTTTTAACGCAAACAGTAGAAGATGCAATCTTCTTTTTTTCGGAAAGAGAAAATTCGCCTGAATTCACAATCTCTTGCGAAAATATAAAAGATATATTCAATTAAAAATTATTTATTAAAAGAAAATCTTATTTTTAGGTATCGATATGAAGTGAAATTTTCCGCAGATTTCAAATCCGTTGAAATTTTTAATCGATCTTTAGCGATTCCGATTTTACGAAAAAAAGGTTTACAATCCCAGTCAATATGATTTTTATTTCTTGCTCTCATTGGAAATGGAATGGGACAGGAAATGTAATGTGTTTATTTTTTAACGCAAACAGTAGAAGATGCAATCTTCTTTTTTTCGGAAAGAGAAAATTCGCCTGAATTCACAATCTCTTGCGAAAATATAAAAGATATATTCAATTAAAAATTATTTATTAAAAGAAAATCTTATTTTTAGGTATCGATATGAAGTGAAATTTTCCGCATATTTCAAATCCGTTGAAATTTTTAATCGATCTTTAGCGATTCCGATTTTACGAAAAAAAGCTTAACAATCCCAGTCAATATGATTTTTATTTCTTGCTCTCATTGGAAATGGAATGGGACAGGAAATGTAATGTGTTTCTTTTTTAACGCAAACAGTAGAAGATGCAATCTTCTTTTTTTCGGAAAGAGAAAATTCGCCTGAATTCACAATCTCTTGCGAAAATATAAAAGATATATTCAATTAAAAATTATTTATTAAAAGAAAATCTTATTTTTAGGTATCGATATGAAGTGAAATTTTCCGCATATTTCAAATCCGTTGAAATTTTTAATCGATCTTTAGCGATTCCGATTTTACGAAAAAAAGCTTAACAATCCCAGTCAATATGATTTTTATTTCTTGCTCTCATTGGAAATGGAATGGGACAGGAAATGTAATGTGTGTTTTTTTTAACGCAAACAGTAGAAGATGCAATCTTCTTTTTTTCGGAAAGAGAAAATTCGCCTGAATTCACAATCTCTTGCGAAAATATAAAAGATATATTCAATTAAAAATTACTTATTAAAAGAAAATCTTATTTTTAGGTATCGATATGAAGTGAAATTTTCCGCAGATTTCAAATCCGTTGAAATTTTTAATCGATCTTTAGCGATTCCGATTTTACGAAAAAAAGCTTAACAATCCCAGTCAATATGATTTTTATTTCTTGCTCTCATTGGAAATGGAATGGGACAGGAAATGTAATGTGTTTCTTTTTTAACGCAAACAGTAGAAGATGCAATCTTCTTTTTTTCGGAAAGAGAAAATTCGCCTGAATTCACAATCTCTTGCGAAAATATAAAAGATATATTCAATTAAAAATTATTTATTAAAAGAAAATATTATTTTTAGGTATCGATATGAAGTGAAATTTTCCGCAGATTTCAAATCCGTTGAAATTTTTAATCGATCTTTAGCGATTCCGATTTTACGAAAAAAAGCTTAACAATCCCAGTCAATATGATTTTTATTTCTTGCTCTCATTGGAAATGGAATGGGACAGGAAATGTAATGTGTTTCTTTTTTAACGCAAACAGTAGAAGATGCAATCTTCTTTTTTTCGGAAAGAGAAAATTCGCCTGAATTCACAATCTCTTGCGAAAATATAAAAGATATATTCAATTAAAAATTATTTATTAAAAGAAAATCTTATTTTTAGGTATCGATATGAAGTGAAATTTTACGCAGATTTCAAATCCGTTGAAATTTTTACTCTATCTTTAACGGTTTAGTAGATAGAAAAAGAACTACTTAACTAAAGTTAATTTTTTTTCATCCTCTGCTGGAAAATTATTCCTCTGCTCAAAATGAAAATGGAAACGGGAATAATAAATTTAGAATCTGTCATATATTTATGCGGTTCCCATTCCAAAGAAAACCATAATAATTAAATTTCATTAAATTCATTTTAAAATGTTCTATATTAAATTCGCCGCGCACCAAAATTGCAAAAAATTTGGACCACCTGTATGCCAAATCTCATTGCTGTAAGTGCCATAGAATCGTCAGGATTTGAACGAAAAAAAGACAGACAAACACTTCTTGTTATAATATTAGAGATTATATACATTACAAATATATTACATTACGTACATGTGGTGCCCAGCCTCAGCCTACCACTAAAGGGCACCTCCACGCTCAAGTCATCTCCGACCACTGCGCAGGCACACCGCGCATCCGCGCAACGCCGAAATCCAGAAGTGACTCAGACGCAAGACGACAACGCTAGTAAAAAGACGTGTGCGCGTGAGCTGAACCGCGACGACGAGCGGCTAGGAACGACGAGCACCTATAATTTACACTTTATTAAGACGGACTTGATACTTGAACTGTGCAATCTCCTCGAACTACATGGAACTTACTTTAATTGTTTTGGCCTTTCTAACATCATGTAAATTACTTCATGTTCATCAGCTAATTAAACGTCATTATTCCTTAAACGATTGTTTACTACCTACTACTCCACGGGGGCGCCTTCTGGCCGAAAAGCGAGTTGCAGAAAGAGGCGTTTCCCCTTAGTATCGTGACGTACCGGCGGGAAAGTCCGACCCTGGCGCCACGACATTTCCCGCACATCTAAATCGGATTTCGGCTTGAATTGTTGAACTCACTGAAGATGTATCCGACCCCACACAACGGCGATTTTTGTTTTAATCAATAGCTAATAATATGAAGTATTTACACACGGAGGCTTATTAATGAAATGAGTACTATTTTTGAGAAAAACGCTACTGAAAAGTATGAAAAACAGCAATCTCAGAGACCATTAACCACTCCCCCCCCTGCTGTTTTATTGGCCTTGTGGATTGGAACTCTCTGGGTTTGCGGTTTTACTAGGGTGGTTAGTGAAAGGGGATTGTAGATCATTCAACAGTGCAATTTCGGAAACATCTTTACGTTTCTCCTGGGGAAGGTCATTTTGACCACTTGTTTGGAATAGCTGGAAAACGCTCAATCTCAAAACGTTCTGAGAATAAAACTCTAATGATTTCTTATACACTTTAATCTACCATCGATACTTTCATCGAACATAATCCATCCTACAAATAAAGAGATTTCATATTTTTGTTCGAATTTTCAAAATAATCGATTTGCATTTTCAAAATAATGAAAATTCAAGTAAAAGTTTTTAAATTCTTTGTGAGCTTGCGCAACTGATCTAGTCTCGACGAGTTCACGGAAACAAACTTCTCTTTGGAAATGCGTAACACGGGTAACCATGCAACTACGAGAAGGTTATAAGAGCATTAGAAAAAATTTCTTTATCATAGCCCACCTTGTAGTGGCTGCGGTAACCTTGTTTGATAAGAGTCGCAGATTAGCAAACGGAGGGTTGCGAAATCCAACCAACTAAAAGACCGTCGTGAAGGCGGGGACTGGTGCACGTTAAATCTGCTTTGGCCTCCAATTTCCGAACTTTGGCGCTGTGTGAAAGTTAGGAGAGTGGGTACCAACTCAGGTGTTGAACTCGTCATCGAACCGTGGTTCAAAATTGCCAAGTATTGCCCTCGGATATATTTCCCTTTGCGATAGATTCCGGACCGTCGCCGATAACCCGTCTGTTTGTTGCTTCCAGTGCGAGGTATATTTAACAACCTACCCCACACCTTACAAAAAAATATTCCGCGCCTTACAAAGCCTTGATTATTTATTTTATTTCCACCATACTTCTAAGCTTGAGGATAACTCTTACAATCGAGATGAGCGATTCATCTGAGTAGTGGCTGAAGAAAATCTCGGAATTTGAGGTAATACTTACCGGAATTCATGGGTCTAATTCCTTATCAAAAGAAAAAGGGGTTGTCAAAAAAATGTGCTCCTTGATAACCGAAAAGTATGAGCATATAAACATCGAAGTGATCAAGATGTACGTGAGAACAAGAACATTTATTCGCATTCGGCACTTGAATAAAAAGACTTGTATACGTCGAGCAGAACGGGCTCAACAACGCAAACCTAAAAAGTGGGCAGCATCCTCAAAGTTGAAAACCATTGAAGATTCTGCAGAAAAATAGTTAAGTGCTCAGAATGTCTCTAAACATTACAGCATTGAAATTTGGCTATTGCAATATAATTACTATATTGCAAGTTTCTATTAAAGGATCCATACTTATATATAATGCTCGAATCTCTCTATATTAAAAAAAAGTTCCCGCCGTCGGAAAGTGAAACCAGATTAATACGAATTATTCAGATAGTTTCACTCTGCGAAAGGAATGTTGGTTTGCGAAGCAAACCAAATGGCATCTGTGAAAGGAGTGTTGGTTTGCGAAGCAAACCAAATGGGATTGCGTAGCAATCCCCGGGGGTTGACGAGCGTAAACGAGCAGGGGGCGGAGCCCCCTAGTTCATCTAAAAATAGTTTTCAAATGTTTTTTGCTTATTTCTATTAGTACATTCTTTTAGGGATATTTTGGAGTTTTTGATGTATGCTGTTTTATATAAAGCTCTTTTTCAAAATATTCTTTCTACAAATAGTTTATAATGAATATAATGATTAAAGAATATATTTCGAACATTATATATGGATCAAGTTCTTACTGATACCAATTCAAATGAGAGAAAACAAAATAATTTTACTTTCCATGCATTCCATTGCTTAGTCACAATTTTATATATTTTATACAGAAATATAGTGTTGATATTAATTGATTGCTTTAAAATTTAATTTGTGGATTATTGACGCGTATATTTTCTATGAATCTCTAAACAAGACTCCAATAACTAAAGAGTACACACACACACACTTCAATGGAAACCCCTCGAAAGTCTAGTAGTCCTCGCAATATATCTTAGCGATACTTAAGAAAAAAAAGAAACACACTGTGCTTCATTTCTATTCCTCTCTTCAATTAAAATGTTATCAATTTAAAAAAAAATAAAAACACTTTCCTTTAAATCACATTAAGTATTCTGTGGAAATTGATAAACCCTTTCAAACTTAAAGTTACTTGTAGAATATTTCTTTCAGGTTTAAGAACTCTTCCTGCAGTTTGATTGAACTAAATTGTCATAAATACTATAGTTTTGTTCCACAGTACTCGTGCACTTTTCAAACAATACTGTAGTTAATGATTTCCAATTTTTTTAGTTGTCCTCTTATATTTCACAAGGGATCTGCTTATGGTGAGTAAATGTTAACAACTACGATGACCCTGATTTTTTTTAAAGAATAAATCTTCTACGTAATCTGCAGATTGCAAACCGGTTATTTTAAATTAAAATAGGGTGTCTTTAATTTAGTGTTAATCGCGTTCAATGAATTAAATACATACTCAAATATGTGTAAACATAACTAAATTACTGGCCTAATTAAACGCATGAACTTAGCTCATACCAATTGTAATCGATTTATATGATGCACAAAATATGCTATATTTTTTATTAAATAGAGCAATAAAATCAAATAAAAAAAGAATATTCTTTGTTTTCCAACGATTCTTATTTTCAAATTATATTAAATTTTATCATGACTGAAACGAATACTACACTGTTGAACAGCTAACGGCCGTATTCACAAGTCCGAGTTAACTCGAGGATCAACGATAATCCGCGAGTTATCGAGAAAACCGTATTCACAAGTCCTGATCCGTGGTTTAAACTGCCGTTTCGGTGTTACATTTTGATCCTCCGAAATCGGCGAGTTAACTCGCGAGTTACATTTAACGCATGCGCAGTACCATCTTTTTGGAAAAAGAAAATGGAGGACCCATTTCATTCTATGCTCAATTACAGAATTCTTGCGACGACTGAACTGGATCTGTCATTACGGAGCACCTACTACATAGCAACTAATCTCCTCATAATAAAATTGCTTAAATGGAAAAATTTAAACATATTTTTATTGGAATTCAAAAGAAAAATGAAAATAAAAATAGCTGCGTAATCTTAACCAAGCAGCTTAGCGAAAAGATAGATGGGGCCACCTCTGTCCTCTAAGCCGGAGAGAGCGAACGGTAGAAAACGACCATGGCAGATAGAAATTCGTCGTAGAATTAAAATTATTCTGTTGAGTTACTACGAATGAAAGAAAATTGATAATGCAAGTTACTTGTCACGACACCAACACACACCCATACTGACAAGTACAAAGATAATCAGATTACATACATCTGTCAAGACATTGTGTGTACAATTCTTTCTTGCCAAATTTAGGTTTCCATAAAATTCCAATTTGAGATTAAATACCTTTGCATTTTCTTTTCCCAAACCCATATTAAAATGCTGTGCGAGTCCTATTTATTCACAATTTGGAATCAATTCTACGGCGAAGTACGGGCTTGATCAGTATGAATGCAGATTCGGGCGTCCTAACCAATGTAAACAAATATCATGTGATCGTGAGGAGCCAATCATAGCGAGCGTCTCATTTTAATCCCCGGATCACTTAACACGCCGTTTGAGAATACCGTTTTTGATAATCCTCGAGTTAACTCTTACTCGCGGATCAACTGATCCTCGAGTTAACTCGAGACTTGTGAATATGGCCGTAACAATCGCCTTTCACGAAGCAAATCCCTTGAGGATATACAGATGCCTGGTAAAACCGCAAAACGAGGGAACCAGGGAGTCCAATTCACAAGGCCAATAAAACAGCTGGGGGGGTGTGGTTCATTTCTTGGATTTGGAGATTTCAGTTTTTCACACTTTTCAGCAACGTTTTACTCAAAAACGGTACTCATGTGGTTGATGAGCATTCGTGTGTAAATGCTTTCAATTATCAGCTATTGATTAAAACAAAAATCGTCGTTTTGTGTTGTAGGATTCGTCTTCAGTGAGTTTTACAATTCAAGACGAAATCCGATTCAGTTGTGTAGAAAACGTCGTGGCGCCAGGGTTGGACTTCCCCGCCGGTACGTCACGATCACTTTCGCGTTCAGAACGAGTTTCCGCTGTGAAGGAGCAAACCTATTTACCTTCTATAAACCTTGCTACTACTCCAACACCCGACCCCCACAAATTTTGCGATAGGGGATGACGAACTCTTGAATATACGCCTGAATGTACGCCTAGGAAGTATGAGAACAAGTCGCACCTAAAGAAAAACTGTTCTTCGAAATGTGCAAAAACTCGTGACTGTGTTTCAAAAACGAAATATCTACTCCAATCTCCAAGCTGCTCCTTACAGCAAAAGCATCTTCACGTACCTTTAGTACGTGAACATTCCATAATACAACATGATTTTGAATGATATTAAAGAAGTCAGTGTTGCATTGGAAAATTTCAAGACCTACAAAATAAGAATTTTGCATAGATTCATTTTCGAAAATGACCGCAATCGATCGAATAGAACACACCTAAGAAATTTTCCTGTCTTTAATTTCGAAACAGATAGCGAAGAATTTAATGAGAAATTGTCAAATAAAGAAGATAGTTTTTCCCTAAACGAATTGATTACTATATCTTACCTGCTAAGCATTAGTTTGAAAGGCACGAAAGCGGAAAGTTATTTAATGGTTAGATCAAGGGATAGTAGAACCAAGTTCTTCAGAATATTGTAGCCCAGTTGTAATTGTAAAGAAAAAGGACGGAACACCTCGTGCGTGCATTGACTAAAGAAGATTAAATAAAGTAATTGTAAAGGACAGATTTCCTCTACCATTAATTGAAGATATTTCAGACCGATTGCAAGAATCGCAAATTTGTAGTACTATCTATCTCAGAAATAGGTTTTTCCATGTTGATATCGCCGAAGATAGTAGAAAGTATACTTCATTCGTTACGCATGAAGGGCAGTATAATTTTCTTAAGGTTCCATTTGGTTTATGTAACTCCCCTGCCGTATTTCAGAGGTATATCAACGCCATTTTTTGACCGTTGATTAATGATGGTATTGTTTTATCATATATGAACGATATAATAATTTTGTCCTCCTCACTTGAAGAAGGAATCGAACGGCTTGAACGAGTCTTAGATCTTGCTCGTGAATATGGATTGGAAATAAATTTTAAGAAATGCCAATTTTTGAAAAAGCGAATTTAATTTTTGGGTCATGTGATCGAAGCGTGAAGAATTTTTCTTTCAACTCTAAAAACCAAAGCTGTTCTTAATTTTCCTGTAACTAACCAATTTGAAGCAGCTTGAAAGTTTTTTAGGACTTAGTGGTTATTTCAGAAAGTTCATTCCGGGATATTCTATTATCGCTAAACCTTTGAGTAATCTTTTGAAAAAGGATCGTAATTTTAAATTTGGACCAGAAGAAATAAACTCTTTTAACCGATTGAAGACAATGTTGGCCGAAAAGCCTGTCTTGGGAATATACAACCCTAATTACAAGACTGAATTACATGGTGATGCAAGTTTGGAAGGGTATGGAGCCATTTTGATGCAGAAGTCCCCTAACGACAGAAATTTCCATCCTACTTATTTCATGAGTAGAAAAACATCTGATGCCGAAAAAAAAATACTCTAGTTATGAGCTTGAGGCTCTTGCTATCATAGAAGCTTTAAAGACATTTCGTGTGTACCTTTTGGGAATCCCATTCAAAATTGTCACTGACTGTTCCGCGTTTGAGGAAACAATGGCAAAGCGAGACTTGTCTACTCGTGTAGCTCGTTGGGTTTTATTACTACAAGAATTTAATTATGTCATTGAGCATCGTCCTGGTTCTAAAATGGTTCATGCGGACGCATTTAGTAGATCACCGATAAATATGTTTTGCGTCTCAGTCGATAACATCTTACCAAATTTAAAATCAGCCCAGGATCAAGATAACGCAATAAAAACAATTAAAGAACTACTGAAAATTTCTAATTATGAAGATTATTGCGAGAGACAAGGAATTTTGTATAAATTCGTTGATGGTAAGAAATTAGTGGTCATGCCTGAGGGTATGAAAACCGAAATCAAAAGAGATTTCCACGAAAAGGGACATAAAGGAATTAAATATACTGAAAAGAACATTGAAGAGTATTGTTTCATCCCCAAGCTTAGACAGAAGATAGAAAAAAACCATAGCCAATTGTGTACATTGCACTTTAGTGAATCACAAAAAGGGAAAGAAAGAGGGTCTTTTGCACCCCTTGCAAAAAGAAAATATTCCATTGAAGACGTACCATATTGATCATCTCGGACCTTTAGAGAGAGTCCATGAGAACTATAAGTGCATTCTAGCGATAGTCGGTGCATTTACCAAGTTTGTGTGGATTTATTCAACGAAAACCACTACATCTACTGAAGCTATTGCAAAATTGGAGATTCAAAAAGCTGTATTTGAGAGTCCTTCTCAAATTATCTCCGATAGTGGTACAACTTTTACATCTAGCGAGTTTGCTGATTATTGCGCTAAAGAGAACATAAAACATCATTTAATAACTACTGGCTTGACGAGGGCAAACGGACAAGTCGAACGAATTAACCAGACGATCATATCACAATTCTGGCAAAGCTTTCTTTAGAAAATCCAGCCCAGTGGTACAAACACACAAGTGAGTTACAACAAGCGATAATTTGGACCTATCAACGAAACATAAGTACCACACCGTTCGAATTACTATTCGGTACACAGATGAATGTGAAGGGTCTCGATAAGTTCAAAGAAATGATTGAAGTTGAATTTCAAGCTAATTTTGACACGCAAAGAGAAGAACTAAGAAAACATGCAAAACAACAAATCTTTAAAATTCAAGAAGAAAATAAGAAGACGTATAATTGAAGAAGAAAAGAAGCAAAACCTTATGCAGTTAATGATTTAGTTGCCATCAAGAGAACTGAGTTTGGTCGGGGCCGTTGCTCATCGGGCCCGGTACAACCAGAGGACGCTTCATAGACTGGAGTCGTTACGCGATGGACTTTTTTGTTTACTACCGGTCGTGCGTTGCTGCGTCATTCGTTATTTGAAAACATTTAATTCAGGTGAGTTATTATTTAGTAATTTTCAATAGACCTAAGTTGGTTTCTTACGGCTGATACTTGTTGAATAGTTGATATTTTCCCTATTTTTATTTTTAAAGAAATATGTAGCTCTGTTTAAAATCTGCTATTGTCAACTTCCACTGGTACGAATAGAAATCTCTTAACAGTGAAAGTAGTGGAAATATGGGGCTTCACCGACAGCCGGAGCAAAGAGCAACCGGTTGCGCCGGAAGGTTTTAAGCCAATCGGTTGCGCCGGAAGGTTTTAAGTCAATCGGTTGCGCCGGAAGGTTTTAAGCCGGTCGCTAGATAGGAATGAGATTAGATAAGAAGGCTGAAGTAGAGTACAAGAAGTTTTTACTGATAAGGTAAGTTAACGTTTTTTTTTCTTAAGATACAAATACATACATAATTTTGATGCTTTTACTTAAACACTAATTATACATTAGATGCTATAGCACATATTTTATTGCAGTATTTATTTTTAAATGCTGTACACTTAAGTAAAAGTACAAAAATCTTTTTTTATATTTTATTTGAAAACTTTGCAAGACCCATACTGTGAAAATGTTTCCTTGTAAATTTTTTTTAAATTGAACTAAAGAAAACTCACCCATATACCACAGAAGTACAACACGGGACTTACAGAAGTAAGTTGATAAAACAAAGAAACAGTGGAATAAAGTTAATTAAACTTACAAGATTTGAAGACTTAACAAATGAGTAGAAACGCAGATGACTCCTTGTTCATTTGAAGAAGTTGTAATTGTATTGAAATCAAACCATATATTATATTTTAATGATTCTTTCCTAGCCATATTACTTTTTATTAAAATAAATCTGGCTAAAATTTAGTGATTTAATTCTTTAGATTTACAAACTTTTTGAAATGCAATTTTCTTTGATTTATTGTAAAATGTTAAGATGTTTTTACACAAAAATTAGATACTATTACACATATTTTAATAATGATTTTGAAAAAATACGATTGAAACATATAAATTAGATATTATTACAAATTTTTAAATACAAATTATAATTTTTTTTTGAATTTACAATTAAGACATTTAGCAGTTTGATTTCTTAAAGCATGTTTTTATGTAAGAAAAAAAATAAGAAGAAACATGTAAAAGTAAAATATTTTTTACCTTCATTTTGAAACTTTGCAAGACCCATACTATGAATAGTTTACTTGTACATTTGAAGTAGTGAAAATGAGTAATAATAAACTTTTAGTTCTTGAAGTTCTAAATTAAATGTTCTTTTTTTCTAATGCTCTTGCAAACCATACATTTTACTAAACATATGAACATCTTTTAATTTACTTGAAAACCCTGTGTACATTATGTAGTTTAAATTGCAGAGCCAAATGCCTATTTTGTACAAGTATTTTACAAGATACTTTGTATAGGTCTTTTATAATTTTAGATGTACTACATTGCTACGTTAAATGGATAGTAAGTGGGTTTTGTGATTTTGAAAATAATGTGTACACTTCTATGCTGTTAAACAAAATAAATTTTTACCCTTTCTTTAAAGTTAATGCATAATCTAAAGATTTACTCACACCACTGACAGTTTTACACATGAGTAAAATTAAATAACTGAAAATTTTAAATACTAATTAATTTTTTTAATGAACAAATATCATTGAAATAATGGTTAAGTATGAATCCTATGTATTATTCAAGCAATCTCTTGCAAAAAACAAATTGTTCTAAAACATATTGAAAAAATAATTATAAAACATTGAAACATAATTCTAAAACATATTGAAAGAAGTCATACTGTAACAAAGTAAACTATATAACACTTTTTAATTGAAAAAAAACAACAGGATTCATATATTTTTACAAAATAATGTACTATATAGTAAAAACAAAAGAACTTATTTTTTACATGCCTGCATTTTTTAAGAGACATATATTTCCTATGAGCCAGTTATGAAATGCCGTCACCTCAGCTTTTGGGCAATGCAAATGATTTTTGTGATGGCCACATGATAGTTTTTGGATCTCTTTGTTGCTGCTTAGAGCGCATAGTGCATCGAATTTTGGACACCCAAAGTGTTCCAATTTATGTTCGGAATATTCAAGGCATCTAAGCGTTGTTTCTCAACACAACCACCTTTGTAAGCAACTAGGTACTGAGAGGCACTCTTTGTCTGCTTGTACAATTCCAAAAGTTTAGAGTCTAGACTTTCTAAGGGAGACACGTTTTCCCATGCTATGGGGCAGAAAGGAAGTCCACACACGTAATTTTCAACATATTGCACAGTTTTACGATCTCAGGCACTAAGTTTATACTTATAAGGCGATAAGTTAAAACGAATACTATACGCTGCTTGCGATTTTATAGCGATGTAACCGTATTCACGTACTAAAAAACCTTGCTTAGTCTGAAATCCATCAAAATCCACAATTGCGCAAATGTTAAACATTGCTATTGAAAAGCGTTATATGTTCGTGGAAAAATAATTGTAAACTGGAGACACAAAGAACTGAACTATATATAACACCATACACTTACTAATCAGAAAAGTTAATCTTATTTCAGTCTTTTATCTTTTGTGAGTAACAATAAACTCGTAAGTGAAGAATGTACTCAGAAAACACGTGCTTGTGATAATATGACAAGTAAAACTTTATGTTGTAATACAGTATTTTAACAAAAGGGGGTATGCTTAAATGTGCATGTAATTTGTTCTTTTTTTGCTCTATCACGTATATGAGCTGAATACAATTCAATTCGGTAACTAAACTTGAGCAAGAAAAAAATATGTAACCAAATATAATTTATACTCGAGGAACTTGTTTTTTTACTTTCTTTAAAGTATACTGATTTCTCTTGATTATGCTGTTTTATTTTTCTAAATTTACATCAGTAAATTGAATTACTTATTTATGGGCACAAATCTTTGCCTTTTGTTGAACAGAAATTAGTATCTTTGACTAGTATCAGATTTTTTAAAATTGACGAAGATAACCTTTATGAGGGGATTTAACTCGATAGGCCTATAATTTTACACTTAAGAGTAACAGAGCAGTATAGTTTTTAGGAAAATGAATAACCATTATGTAAATTTGAAGCCAAAATTTCCAAGCATGTCTATGCTTAATAAACGCCTATCTACGTTTAGAGATTGGCCACGCACAAACTTTGACATTTGGGACCTGGCCGAAAACGGATTGTTTTATACGGGTGTATCGGACAGGGTCAGGTGTTATTGGTGTGGCGAAGCGCTTGAAAATTGGAAAGAAGAGGATGTAGTGAGACACGAACACATAAAGGTTTATCCAAAATGTTTGGTAGCCCAACAACAGCAAATGATTGCTAACCCTAGATCAAAAAGAACTCCAACAGATGAAATTGTACAGGTTTAGGAAATCAAGAATAATACCAATGGTTTAATAAAACCCTATGTAAAAAAATTCCTCCTCAAACAACGACAAAAACGTACGACTTTGTAAAATATGTTTAGAATCAGAAATGGATGCTACTTTACAGCCTTGCAGTCATCTGGTGACATGCATGAGATGTACGAAAGGTCTCTTAACGTGTCCTATGTGCCGAACCAATATTTTACATAAAATTAAAACGTACATTTGTTACTAAACGTTATCTACCCTTTATCAATTCAAGTCGTTGATGCAATTTTTAGTGACTAACTGAACATGACGTGAAAGAATTCCACGAGAGTGGTATTTTGAGTTTAATGTTATGAAATTAACACATGTATGGTAGCAAAAAGACTAGTAAGGAAGTTCGAAACTTCTAAAAAAAATTATAAAACTTTCTATCAAGGACTTGTGGTAAAATCGTGTAGGAAAGACTTATACCCCTTTTTAATATATTAAATATAATAACTATTTTACTTATTTGTTGTTGTTTCATTACATACTAAGCCTATTTTGGACATAGGAATTTTAAAGTACCTTAAAAAGGAGTTACAAATTGCTTTAAGAAAGATTTGTGTAAAAGTACTCTGTAATGTAAGAAAGCTGGAAATAAATATTCATATTTTGTGAGATCTTTTTCCATTTTCATTTTCTAACTAATTTCTTTAAACCATCGTAACTTTTTTTTTGTTACTGGTTAACTTTTTTTGTTACTGTTAAACTTTTTTCTATTACAGCTTAATTTTTTTTTGTTACTGCTTATTTTTTTTTTACTGTTAATTTTTTATTATTATTAATTTTTTTTTTTGCTGTTAAACTTTTTTTGTTACTGCCTAATTTTTTTTGCCGCTTGACTTTTTTACTGTTAAACTTTGTTATGTTTATACTTAACTTTTTTTTACTTTTTAATATTTGAATTGTTTAAATTTGTGTTTCTTATTGAACTTTGTTTTACACTATCAAAAAAATACAAAATTGTTGTGTAGAATATTTTTTTTTGACAACACTGGATAAAAGATAAAATATTTATTGAAAACATAGGAATAGGTAAAACAGTTCATATAATTGTTACAACATATCTTACAAGTCTTTTACATACATTTCTCTAACAGTATTGAAAATATCTGTTGTATTCAAATTCTCAAAAAAGTTGTCCTCTAATATTATGTCATAAAAGTTTAACAAATTATTGCTCTCTCTTACAAAATTAGTAGCAAACTCTTTCCAGTTAACAGCACATAAAGCAAGGGTAGAAAATTCGCAAAAGCGTTCGTCAACACTCATTTTCATACATGCATGTACAGATTGATTGACAATTTCATTCTTACAACCTAAGCAATCAAAAAGAATAGTAATATTTTTTACCACAATTTCCTTTAGGCACTTGCAGAGAGAAGCTATAACTTCTCTCCAACAATCAGATTTATCAGTGTCAATGCAGTAAAGTTTGTAACTTTCACCAGGAAAACCATTTTTGATTTCCAGTTTCACATAGTATGGCAGCAAATACGTCAAAAACGATATTTTCAATATATCTGACACATTAGCATAGAATTCGCACAATTTAAAATACTGATCAGAATTCATAGACACACAATAGGGCGAGAACTGAAAACAATGGTCTTTTTTCTGAAATACACGTTGTAAAACCAAGTCCATTTTTTCCGCATCAAACGCTTTAGAAAGGCAGACTTCCTTCTCTATAACTTTAACGTCGGAGCTAGTTGCGAACGCGAAAAACTTGCTCACCTTCTCCATAAGAATATACCATGTTTTCGGATGCAGGGAAACACATTCCTTAGTTGGCTGCAAAACACTGTGTTTATCTAAAGTAAATTTACGTATGAGGACACGTGTGGAACCATTAGAGTTGTTAATTAGCACGAATAAATATTCGCCAAGGTGAAACATATTTTCTGGAAGTGATTGCATTGACAAATTTAAGCTTTCCTCTGAAAACACCAGATCGTTGAATCGCATTCTTTTGCACGCTTTGGGTTGGTTTGTAAAACGCATCATTTTAAGAGCTTTGAGGTACACGTTTTCAACAAATAGCTTTAACTAACCAAGAGATAAAAAAGGTTTGTCCAAGAGATAAAAAGGTCGTTTCTACCTCACGTGACATGTGATGTCATAGAATAGAGGAGGGAAAAGACCCTCCTATCTCCAAGTAAAAAGTAGGAGGGTTTTTTCCCTCCTCGATTCTATGACATCACATGTCACGTGAGGTAGAAACGACCTTTTTATCTCTTGGACAAACCTTTTTCATCTCTTGGTTAGTTAAAGCTATTTGTTGAAAACGTGTACCTCAAAGCTCTTAAAATGATGCGTTTTACAAACCAACCCAAAGCGTGCAAAAGAATGCGATTCAACGATCTGGTGTTTTCAGAGGAAAGCTTAAATTTGTCAATGCAATCACTTCCAGAAAATATGTTTCACCTTGGCGAATATTTATTCGTGCTAATTAACAACTCTAATGGTTCCACACGTGTCCTCATACGTAAATTTACTTTAGATAAACACAGTGTTTTGCAGCCAACTAAGGAATGTGTTTCCCTGCATCCGAAAACATGGTATATTCTTATGGAGAAGGTGAGCAAGTTTTTCGCGTTCGCAACTAGCTCCGACGTTAAAGTTATAGAGAAGGAAGTCTGCCTTTCTAAAGCGTTTGATGCGGAAAAAATGGACTTGGTTTTACAACGTGTATTTCAGAAAAAAGACCATTGTTTTCAGTTCTCGCCCTATTGTGTGTCTATGAATTCTGATCAGTATTTTAAATTGTGCGAATTCTATGCTAATGTGTCAGATATATTGAAAATATCGTTTTTGACGTATTTGCTGCCATACTATGTGAAACTGGAAATCAAAAATGGTTTTCCTGGTGAAAGTTACAAACTTTACTGCATTGACACTGATAAATCTGATTGTTGGAGAGAAGTTATAGCTTCTCTCTGCAAGTGCCTAAAGGAAATTGTGGTAAAAAATATTACTATTCTTTTTGATTGCTTAGGTTGTAAGAATGAAATTGTCAATCAATCTGTACATGCATGTATGAAAATGAGTGTTGACGAACGCTTTTGCGAATTTTCTACCCTTGCTTTATGTGCTGTTAACTGGAAAGAGTTTGCTACTAATTTTGTAAGAGAGAGCAATAATTTGTTAAACTTTTATGACATAATATTAGAGGACAACTTTTTTGAGAATTTGAATACAACAGATATTTTCAATACTGTTAGAGAAATGTATGTAAAAGACTTGTAAGATATGTTGTAACAATTATATGAACTGTTTTACCTATTCCTATGTTTTCAATAAATATTTTATCTTTTATCCAGTGTTGTCAAAAAAAAATATTCTACACAACAATTTTGTATTTTTTTGATAGTGTAAAACAAAGTTCAATAAGAAACACAAATTTAAACAATTCAAATATTAAAAAGTAAAAAAAAGTTAAGTATAAACATAACAAAGTTTAACAGTAAAAAAGTCAAGCGGCAAAAAAAATTAGGCAGTAACAAAAAAAGTTTAACAGCAAAAAAAAAATTAATAATAATAAAAAATTAACAGTAAAAAAAAAATAAGCAGTAACAAAAAAAAATTAAGCTGTAATAGAAAAAAGTTTAACAGTAACAAAAAAAGTTAACCAGTAACAAAAAAAAAAGTTACGATGGTTTAAAGAAATTAGTTAGAAAATGAAAATGGAAAAAGATCTCACAAAATATGAATATTTATTTCCAGCTTTCTTACATTACAGAGTACTTTTACACAAATCTTTCTTAAAGCAATTTGTAACTCCTTTTTAAGGTACTTTAAAATTCCTATGTCCAAAATAGGCTTAGTATGTAATGAAACAACAACAAATAAGTAAAATAGTTATTATATTTAATATATTAAAAAGGGGTATAAGTCTTTCCTACACGATTTTACCACAAGTCCTTGATAGAAAGTTTTATAATTTTTTTTAGAAGTTTCGAACTTCCTTACTAGTCTTTTTGCTACCATACATGTGTTAATTTCATAACATTAAACTCAAAATACCACTCTTGTGGAATTCTTTCACGTCATGTTCAGTTAGTCACTAAAAATTGCATCAACGACTTGAATTGATAAAGGGTAGATAACGTTTAGTAACAAATGTACGTTTTAATTTTATGTAAAATATTGGTTCGGCACATAGGACACGTTAAGAGACCTTTCGTACATCTCATGCATGTCACCAGATGACTGCAAGGCTGTAAAGTAGCATCCATTTCTGATTCTAAACATATTTTACAAAGTCGTACGTTTTTGTCGTTGTTTGAGGAGGAATTTTTTACATAGGGTTTTATTAAACCATTGGTATTATTCTTGATTTCCTAAACCTGTACAATTTCATCTGTTGGAGTTCTTTTTGATCTAGGGTTAGCAATCATTTGCTGTTGTTGGGCTACCAAACATTTTGGATAAACCTTTATGTGTTCGTGTCTCACTACATCCTCTTCTTTCCAATTTTCAAGCGCTTCGCCACACCAATAACACCTGACCCTGTCCGATACACCCGTATAAAACAATCCGTTTTCGGCCAGGTCCCAAATGTCAAAGTTTGTGCGTGGCCAATCTCTAAACGTAGATAGGCGTTTATTAAGCATAGACATGCTTGGAAATTTTGGCTTCAAATTTACATAATGGTTATTCATTTTCCTAAAAACTATACTGCTCTGTTACTCTTAAGTGTAAAATTATAGGCCTATCGAGTTAAATCCCCTCATAAAGGTTATCTTCGTCAATTTTAAAAAATCTGATACTAGTCAAAGATACTAATTTCTGTTCAACAAAAGGCAAAGATTTGTGCCCATAAATAAGTAATTCAATTTACTGATGTAAATTTAGAAAAATAAAACAGCATAATCAAGAGAAATCAGTATACTTTAAAGAAAGTAAAAAAACAAGTTCCTCGAGTATAAATTATATTTGGTTACATATTTTTTTCTTGCTCAAGTTTAGTTACCGAATTGAATTGTATTCAGCTCATATACGTGATAGAGCAAAAAAAGAACAAATTACATGCACATTTAAGCATACCCCCTTTTGTTAAAATACTGTATTACAACATAAAGTTTTACTTGTCATATTATCACAAGCACGTGTTTTCTGAGTACATTCTTCACTTACGAGTTTATTGTTACTCACAAAAGATAAAAGACTGAAATAAGATTAACTTTTCTGATTAGTAAGTGTATGGTGTTATATATAGTTCAGTTCTTTGTGTCTCCAGTTTACAATTATTTTTCCACGAACATATAACGCTTTTCAATAGCAATGTTTAACATTTGCGCAATTGTGGATTTTGATGGATTTCAGACTAAGCAAGGTTTTTTAGTACGTGAATACGGTTACATCGCTATAAAATCGCAAGCAGCGTATAGTATTCGTTTTAACTTATCGCCTTATAAGTATAAACTTAGTGCCTGAGATCGTAAAACTGTGCAATATGTTGAAAATTACGTGTGTGGACTTCCTTTCTGCCCCATAGCATGGGAAAACGTGTCTCCCTTAGAAAGTCTAGACTCTAAACTTTTGGAATTGTACAAGCAGACAAAGAGTGCCTCTCAGTACCTAGTTGCTTACAAAGGTGGTTGTGTTGAGAAACAACGCTTAGATGCCTTGAATATTCCGAACATAAATTGGAACACTTTGGGTGTCCAAAATTCGATGCACTATGCGCTCTAAGCAGCAACAAAGAGATCCAAAAACTATCATGTGGCCATCACAAAAATCATTTGCATTGCCCAAAAGCTGAGGTGACGGCATTTCATAACTGGCTCATAGGAAATATATGTCTCTTAAAAAATGCAGGCATGTAAAAAATAAGTTCTTTTGTTTTTACTATATAGTACATTATTTTGTAAAAATATATGAATCCTGTTGTTTTTTTTCAATTAAAAAGTGTTATATAGTTTACTTTGTTACAGTATGACTTCTTTCAATATGTTTTAGAATTATGTTTCAATGTTTTATAATTATTTTTTCAATATGTTTTAGAACAATTTGTTTTTTGCAAGAGATTGCTTGAATAATACATAGGATTCATACTTAACCATTATTTCAATGATATTTGTTCATTAAAAAAATTAATTAGTATTTAAAATTTTCAGTTATTTAATTTTACTCATGTGTAAAACTGTCAGTGGTGTGAGTAAATCTTTAGATTATGCATTAACTTTAAAGAAAGGGTAAAAATTTATTTTGTTTAACAGCATAGAAGTGTACACATTATTTTCAAAATCACAAAACCCACTTACTATCCATTTAACGTAGCAATGTAGTACATCTAAAATTATAAAAGACCTATACAAAGTATCTTGTAAAATACTTGTACAAAATAGGCATTTGGCTCTGCAATTTAAACTACATAATGTACACAGGGTTTTCAAGTAAATTAAAAGATGTTCATATGTTTAGTAAAATGTATGGTTTGCAAGAGCATTAGAAAAAAAGAACATTTAATTTAGAACTTCAAGAACTAAAAGTTTATTATTACTCATTTTCACTACTTCAAATGTACAAGTAAACTATTCATAGTATGGGTCTTGCAAAGTTTCAAAATGAAGGTAAAAAATATTTTACTTTTACATGTTTCTTCTTATTTTTTTTCTTACATAAAAACATGCTTTAAGAAATCAAACTGCTAAATGTCTTAATTGTAAATTCAAAAAAAAATTATAATTTGTATTTAAAAATTTGTAATAATATCTAATTTATATGTTTCAATCGTATTTTTTCAAAATCATTATTAAAATATGTGTAATAGTATCTAATTTTTGTGTAAAAACATCTTAACATTTTACAATAAATCAAAGAAAATTGCATTTCAAAAAGTTTGTAAATCTAAAGAATTAAATCACTAAATTTTAGCCAGATTTATTTTAATAAAAAGTAATATGGCTAGGAAAGAATCATTAAAATATAATATATGGTTTGATTTCAATACAATTACAACTTCTTCAAATGAACAAGGAGTCATCTGTGTTTCTACTCATTTGTTAAGTCTTCAAATCTTGTAAGTTTAATTAACTTTATTCCACTGTTTCTTTGTTTTATCAACTTACTTCTGTAAGTCCCGTGTTGTACTTCTGTGGTATATGGGTGAGTTTTCTTTAGTTCAATTTAAAAAAAATTTACAAGGAAACATTTTCACAGTATGGGTCTTGCAAAGTTTTCAAATAAAATATAAAAAAAGATTTTTGTACTTTTACTTAAGTGTACAGCATTTAAAAATAAATACTGCAATAAAATATGTGCTATAGCATCTAATGTATAATTAGTGTTTAAGTAAAAGCATCAAAATTATGTATGTATTTGTATCTTAAGAAAAAAAAACGTTAACTTACCTTATCAGTAAAAACTTCTTGTACTCTACTTCAGCCTTCTTATCTAATCTCATTCCTATCTAGCGACCGGCTTAAAACCTTCCGGCGCAACCGATTGACTTAAAACCTTCCGGCGCAACCGATTGGCTTAAAACCTTCCGGCGCAACCGGTTGCTCTTTGCTCCGGCTGTCGGTGAAGCCCCATATTTCCACTACTAGTGAAGATAAATGCTAGTAATTAGTAACTAACTTATTTTTTTAAATACCGTTTAGCTCTATATAAGAGCGCTTGTTTGTACTGTGTGGTACTTTAAAAAATATATTAGCAAAAAAAATTAACATTAATTCACCTAGTTTATTTTTTTAAATGTTTGGTTGAATTGCACTGGCACCCTGAATTTCCAAAACGTACGTGTTTACATTGTTTTGAGAGTTAAAATTATTATATTCTTTTTTTTTTATTTTCAAAAATTACCAGTTTAGATTAACAACAAAACATGTAAACATGATCATTTTCAGTTCAAACAGAAAGTTCCAGGTGCTATTACACATAGGGTGAATATATTATTTCGTTAAATAGTAACAATATGAGCCTTGCCAGAAATGTATCTCGCCAGTACAAGGCATTCTTGAGATTCTCATCTCTGCCAGGGGGTGGGGGTTTACAGATGCAGAGAGCACCCATATCTTCAAATTCTAGTAGGGCTGTAAACGCTAAGCATTGCATGTGATCAGAGCTACGTAGAACGCTGGTGGGCTAGGCCACAGTGGAACTGTCCTAGCCCACCAGCATATCACTCTCTGAGATACTCCACCCCTCAAAGTAGGGAATGAAAGTTCGAAGACCACCGAGCACTTATAGATTCTCATCTTTTGACGATATATTTTAATATGGATTCCTATGCGGATTTTTTTCTAGTTTCACTATCTATAATTTTATATCCCAACAAAATTAATGCATGTTTTATTCTTCTGTTCAAATAAACACAAATTTGGCACAGCTTTACTAAAAATCCTCCTTGGCAATAACTGGACTAACATAGCTTTTTGTATAGGTATAAACAGGAGCGGCTGCCATGTTCATCCACAGTGATCCCTGTGGAGGACTCTTACTAAAGCTGTGCCAAAAATTTCAGTTTTAAATATCACCACTTATTTTTCATTTCTCTTTTAGCCATGCCGTCTTCATGTTCGGTTACTGGTTGCAAATCCAATTATAAGTCATCTGAAAGAGTAAAGGTGTTTGAATTTCCAAAGAGAGGAACCCCCTTGTTTGATCAATGGATGAAGAAAATTCCTCGGAAGGACTGGGCTCCAGGTCCTCGAAGTGTTGTCTGTATACAGCATTTCCAAAACGTCCAAGTTATTAAGGAAGATACCTTTAAATTGTCAGATGGAACGGTGAAGGTGATCCCAAGACATCGCTACAAGCTTGTGGATGGAGCAGTTCCTTGCATCTTTGACGAGTTGCCATCCTACTTGTCTGCAGCTGCTCATACTAGTTCCCGCAGATGTCCAGATGAAAGGCGAACAGAAAATTTTGCTCGAGATGAACAGAAAATTAATGATTTTCTTGGGCAGGATAAAATACCGTCATTCAACTCTCTTGTGGAAAACATAACTAAAATTACTTAATCAGGGTGGTTTACTTTGAGTGATGAAAACCGTCTAACTCTTTATCAGCTAGATGAACAACACCTCCCCTTGCAGATTACACGGAGTGTGTCTGTAGATAAGAACCTAGCCCTCCATGTGTATTTGAGGGGAAAAATTGTGCAATTAATTGAATTCTTGTTTGCTGTGACTAAAACCAATGAAATTTATGTGGAAAGATACTCTCAACTGGAAAACCTAATTTCATGGTTAGGAAACCAAGAGTGTGTTGTTGATGAACTTAATACTTTTAAAAGTACTATTTGGAACTTGTGTGGCACCTTCTAATGCTGAACATTTTGGCCCTGAATTGTACGAAGTTCTGTGCTTCCTGTACGAACAACTAATATTAAGTGACAGTAAAACCTCTCCACGATATAGTTCTAGGATGCTCTCCTTAGCTTTTTCTTGGTGGACAATCTCCCCAAAGTTTTATGGTGCAGTCCTATCGTCAAGGATTTTAACTTTACCAAAAGAAAGGTACCTTAGAAGGCTATCTTCAGTTCTATCATCACCAGGCTCATCAGATGAAATCAAGCACCAAAACTATTTAAAAACTAAATGCGAAAAATTGAATGAAATTGACCGTCAGTTAAATCTTTTGATTGACGAAATAATTGTTCGACCACATATCTCCTACTCTTCAGGTGCACTGTGTGGCATAAGTATCAATCAAAAACTGAAGCGTGCTACCAGCATACAAAGTTTCATGTTGACTTCAGTGTATTCATCATACAAAGATGTTGCTGCTCTCCTTCCTGTCCACAACTCCACTGCCGAAGAACTCTTTAAATGGACTCAGAACGTCATTGCAATCATTCAAAATTGTGGTTTTATCATTGTTGCCATAATCACAGACAACAACCGTGTTAACAGAAATATGTTGACACGTTTGTGTGGTGGGAAACTTCAAACATCAATCCGAAATCCGTCTTACGAGGGAAAGATTTTCATTTTATTTGATACAGTCCATATTATTAAATCCGTACGGAATAATTGGATTAACCAAAGGACTAGTGGAAACACGTTCATGTTTCCCTCAATCAAGAATACATCTGATATGGTCAGAGCTTCCTTCTCAGACGTTATTAAGGTTTATGAGATAGAAAAGAACTCTGTAGTTAAACATGCTCTAAAGCTAATATTTAAAGCACTCAACCCAAATAATTTTGAAAGACAAAATGTTTCCTTGTCCCTCAGAATTTTCAATGAAACCAATATAGTTGCTTTAAAAGCACTAATTGAAAATTCTGAAGGAACAGTGGAATTTTTGAGTACTATAGTTAATTGGTGGAAAATTGTGAATTGCAAAAGCACTAGAAAAGGGATTGAACATTTAGATTGTTTTGAAATGCCTTTTTACTCTATTGAAGATGAAAGGCTTGTTTATTTAGATAAAATTGTTGCCTGGTTGGAAACATGGAAGCGCACCAGTTTGCCTTATATAGGAAAAAATAGTGGCAAGTTGTTAGAGGAAACATTTTGTTCCCTGTCTCATTCAACCAAGGCCCTGAAAGATGCAACAATTCACCGCCTCAGTGTTGTTCAAGACAAGTACGTGCTGCTTGGAAAGTATCAAAGTGATCCCATAGAAGGAAGATTTGGCCAATATCGGCAAATGAATGGGGGAACTACAACATTTCTGTTGAACAGGTATTAACTGCAGAAAAAAAATTGAGACTCCAGAGTCTTATTCAAATGCACTCGTCTAGATTTGGTCATTTTAAGTTAAAAGATTTTCTAATTGAGTTCAGTGATTCAAATGATATCGATGACTGTGATATTGAATTAAAAGGCATAGATTTTTATTCCCATACTGAAGAGGAAGAGAACCTCTTTCTTATTTTTATACATATAAGTGGTTATGCTGCATACAAGATGAGAGGTAAGTTAACATGTTTGTCATGTGTAGATCTACTTGTAACTGATAAAGAATTGCTTTTTGAACTTGGTGGTGAAGTTTCAAAAAATTATATGCTATCACTTGATAGGGGTAAACTGACATATCCAGATGTAGATATTTGTAAATTGTTTGTTATTTGTTTTCAGATTTTTAACTTTATTTTGAATGAAGAGTATGAAGTTATTTTACATTCTCCTAAAATCAAATCAATTTTAATGCAACTAGTTATTAAAAAAGCAGAAGAATTAGATATTTGTTGTGCACAGGAATGCAAGGTGTGCCACTGCACAAAATTTGATTTATTGTTAAAATTTATTCCTATATTTGTAAATATATTCTTAAACAATTATTCAAGTGCCAAGAATGACTTTTTTGTATCTGCTAAAGGTAGAAAAAGGAAAAGTTATGTTCTTTCATGTAGTACATCTGAAATGTAAATTTATTTTTTATTTTTTAAATATTTTGATTCAAACAGTTTGTAAATTAACACAGTTGGGAGGGATGACATTCACGAGTAGAGATATTGTTAATATGTTTGTAATTTGTTTTAAGGATTTAAACTTTTTTAACAATGGTGAATATAATTTTGCATTCTCCCAAAACTAAATTAATTTTAGCCAAACCATTTATTAAAATAGTAGAATGTGATACTTTTTTGTGCTCACATTAATGCCATTGAACAAAATTTGCTTTGGTAAATTCTTATCAAATACATTTTGAATTGTTTTGTAACTAAATGATATAGTTTTACAGTATGTAAATAAACACTATTGTGATACAACTTTTGTATGGGTTTTAATGTTTTATTTCCAATTTTCATATATTATACCATTTACTTTAATTTAAATGTAATATTTTCCAACTGCTTGCTGGTGATTAATTAAAATAATCATTCAAATATCTTTAGAAGATATACTGAATAATGATTTTCATTGACTAGTTTTCAACTTTGTTTTTTGAAAAAAGTTTTATGCTGACAAATAGTTATCAATATCATGATCTCTAATTTTAATATTTGTTAAAATTATTTGATGTATGCATAAGTTTTGTAGAAGATAGAATTTTAGCTAAATTTACATTCAAAATATTCCTGTGCAAGTTAGTTTAGTTGAAGCAAAACATTATAATTTAAAAGGAGCTAATCATTTTAATTAGTAATTGCAAACATATAAAAACTCGAATTGAGTTATCTTAAGGTATTTCGCTCTCAAGCAGCATTTCTTTCCTGATGCGAAAACGCCTGACATCGCAAGACCGAGGGTAAGTATTGGTTCTTTCCATCGCGTAGCATGACTCATCGTTCCTCAGTACCGATGAGCGAGTTGCGTCTTTCGTGGCGGCTCCGGTTTGGTCCGCACTTGAAATTAAAACCAAAATACCTTGGACCTTACAGAATCACCAGAATTAAAGGAGGAAATACGTACGATGTTGTAAAAGAAGGATATCATGAAGGACCCAACCTCACTACAACATGCGCCGAATTTCTTAAACCGTGGAATTGGATTTAAGAGTTTGCTAAGACTAGTCGAAGGAAAGGAGGAAGAAGATACCATATTTTTAAAGACGACAAACCGAAAGAAGTTGAAGACATAAGCCGTTTAAAAAAGAAATAAGTTTAAGACGAAAGAAGCTGAAGAAGACGTAGGAAGTTTGAAAAAGACGGAAAACGTTTGAAAGAAAGACGAAGAACGACGTTTAAAGACGACAAATGAAGCTAGAAGACGATTTGGCTCATTCAATCATTTCCAGAGCTGAAGGACAATTCAGAGCTCTATAACCCAGATAAATTTGTTTTACAGAGATTGACGGATTTGGACATTGCTGTTGCTTTTGCCTTTTTTTTTTTTTTTTGTATATTTTCAGAAACGCCTGGTGGTCCAATCGCACTCAGGATGGCCGAATTGTGGTGCCCAGCCGCCTCAGCCTGCCACTAGAGGGCACCTCCACGCTGAAGTCATCTCCGACCACTGCGTAGCCACACCGCGCATCCGAGATCCAGAAGTGACTCAGACGCAAGACGACAACGCTAGTAGAAAGACGTGTGCGCGTGAGCTGAACCGCGACGACGAGCGGCGATTTTGGACACTTAATTATGACGGACTTTATACTTGAACTGTGCAATCTCCTCGAACTACATTGAACTTACTTTAATTGTTTTGGCCTGCCTATCATGTAAATTACTTCATGTTCACCAGCTAATTAAACGTCATTATTCCTTAAACGATTGTTTATTACCTACTACTCCCACACCTGGACCCCACATACATTACAAATATATTACATTATATACATTACAACTATATTACATTACATACCCCTTACAAATATACTACATTATATACCCATTACAAATATATTACATTATATACATTACAAATATAATACAGAATATATAATACATTATATACATTACAAATATAATACAGAATATATATTACATTATATTTGATATATTATTAATTGAACAGTTTTTTTTGTTTTCATATTCACTACAAAATTGTTTAGTGTACCTTATTCCAATACGCATTAAACATTAATTGCAATAAGTGTTTCTCCAGTGAAACCTACATTTTACATTATATGCATAAAAATATATTAAATTATATACATTACAAATATATTACATTATATATATTAGAAATATATTACATTTTATGCAGTACAAATATATTACATTATATACATTGCAAATATATTACATTATATACAATACAGATATATTATATTATACACATTACAAATATACTACCTTATACACGTTACAAGTATTTTACATTATATACATTACAAATATACCATTACAAATGTATACCATTACAAATATATTACATTACGAATATATTACCATTACGAATATATTACCATTACAAATATATTACATCATATACATTACAAATATATTACTTTACAACAGTACAAATATATTACATTATACACAATACAGATATTTTACATTATACATATTACAAATATATTACCTTATATTCGTTACAAGTATTTTACATTATATACATTACAAATATATTACATTTCAAATATATTTGTACATTACATTATATGCATTACAAATATATTTGTATATTACATTATATGCATTACAAATATATTACATTTCAAATATATTTGTATATTACATTATATACATTACAAATATATTACATTTCAAATATATTTGTATATTACATTATATACATTACAAATATATTACATTACAGCAATACAAATATTATACCATTACAAATATATTACATTTCAAATATATTTTCATTACAAATATACTACATTTCAAATATATTACCATTACAAATATATTACGAATATATTACATTACAACAGTACAAATATATTACATAATATATTACATTTCAAATATATTACATAATATATTACCATTACAAATATATTACATTATATACATTACGAATATATTACATTACAACAGTACAAATATATTACATAATATACATTACACATATATTGCATATATACATTTCAGATATATTACATAATATCATTACAAATATATTACATTATATACATTACAAATATATTACATTATATGCATTACAAATATATTGCATTATATATATTGGTAGGGGTCTCCGCACCCTGCTCGGAGACACTCGCCAACCCCATAGGCTTGCTACGCAAGCGTTTTTATGAGGGTAAGGTGTGAATATGTTTTACCTTTGAAAACCTACAACGAAATAAAGACGTACTTGGTGTACAAGTTTAAATTATAAGGAATATCTCTCAACATGACACGGGCATGTTACCTATTATTTTCCTAAAAGAGAACAGAAATTATTTAAGGAATAAGTCCCGCCTCCACCCGACATGACACGGACATATCGCCCCATTCCTTTCCTAAAGGAAAAAGTTAATTATTTAAGAATATCACTCCCACCACCACCCAACATGACACGGGCAAGTCGCCTATTATTTTTGTGAAAGGGAAAATAAATAGTTTTAGGAATCAGTTCCACCATCACCGGACATCGCAAGGGCATGCCACCTAATTTTTTTTGTGAATGAGGAAAAAAAAAGAAGTTAAAACAGGAACTGCAGCTTGGATGACCCTGAGGAAACAGAAACTGATCTTGAAGTTACAAGTTGTGAATTCTTTATACACTACATTTTGTATCTTGTTTCCATCTTTTAGAAAGATCTGAATGTTTTCAGCAGACCCACATCTCGACAGAGCAACATATAGTTGCCCATGTGCAAATATGGAACGTTCAATGGAATTACCTACACGTTCAAAAGTCTGACCTTGTTGATTATTAATGGAACCGCAAGGCGAACCGGGAATTGTCTTCGGTACCAAACAAAGGGCAGTTGAGAATGTTCACTTGAAGCGTTGAGCTGAATTTTAGGTATATCCACTATGTTTCTTTTTTTTATCCCCCTTTGCAGTTAAAACTATGCTGCTTATTCGTTACATCAAGAGACGCGTTCCAATGCAGAGGCCATCAACTATGCACAGATTTTTAATCAGCATGACGATGCAGCCAAATTTAACTTCAACTTCTGTGGTGGCATTCCAGCAGGCATCAATGAATGCAGGGACTCGTTAGCGTACCCAAGAGTGGCTTCTTCTTTTGCATCACTTTTGTCGATTCCAATCAAAGTTGCCTTGTCGGTGCTGTAGCTGGTACTTCCTTACCGGATATCCTGGACAAAATATTTTCATTTAATCGGTTGACTTCGTCATTCAGGGGAGATAGTATTATTCTGGTGAGAAAGTCAGTGGTAACATCTGTTACATGTTCAAAAAACCAATCGATCAAATGTGCACAAACAAATATATGTAGATTTTTCCACGCTGAGTTCATCGAGGTCTTCATTACCGAACTGCAACAGACAGTCTGCAAAGTTTCCAGCTCCAGCAATCGGTCTCACGAATCGCAAAGAGTGTCCACAGATGAGATGACTTGATGCATTCGGCCACGATTTGATGTCGGTTAGCTTGTTTCACAACGGGAAGCACCTGTCTGAGATCTCCTCCCAGGATAAATGTATTTCCGCCAAACGGGATGTTATTATGCATCACGTTATGATGAGTGCTCTCGATAATCTCAAGGGCTTTTCTTGGTATCATGCTTACCGCATCCCAGATAACAACATCAGTTTACTGAATGCGACGCTTTTCACGAGGCTTTGTGAAACAGATTTCATCCTCTTTAAGCTCAATGGGCATGGTGAAAAAGATAAGACGTGGTTCCACATGGCACAATAATTGAAGCTATTCCGTGTCTTGTAAACTTGCGTCCAATCAACGCAAGCAATTTTCTATTCCACAATCCTGTGTACAAAAATGTATTGATTTGGTTCGCATTAAACTTTTCTTGAATATATCTGCATTTTTCTCAATGATCTCCTATGTTCACGTGTAGCTCTGGCAAACTTTTGAAAAATGCGGTTTGGGAAGTCCGAAATCCTTGCACACACTGTTTTTTGAGCTGAGTAGGCGTTCAATATCCCAAAGTGCGTCGTTTTTCGTGCTTTCACAATTAATCATCTCGTTTCGAAACTTTTCCCACAGTTGTAATGCATCTGATGGTTTGTACACATGCAGGTAGTAAACGATGAATCTCCTAAAAGGATCTGGCATCATAGTGAAAGCGGCTTCTTCCAGCACAGCATTAGCTTCTTCACTGCTTTCTGTTATCATCATGGCAATCGAAGCTTCTCGGAATGTTGGATACACAACTCCCTCATGGGTTCGCAGATCTTGATAGCAGATGGCACCAGCAATTTTGTTGAGAATAAGCTTCAAGAAAAATCTTTCTGCATCCCTTGGTGAAATATTGGTAATGCGTCCCACGACTATTGCAGCTCTTTTGCTAGGCGTCTACCTTTTTGCTTCTGATATTCCAAGTGTAACTTTCCGGCACATTTCCGTATAGAATGCTCCTGGACGCTGCATCTTGCTTGTTGAGGTAAAACCATCCACTTAACATTGTCTTGCAGTCTTGATTGAGAACTCTTTCTTCATGTCCTTCTTCAAATGTAACATACTGCTGTCCGTACAGGTACACTGGTTGTCTGACTATAGTGTGACTTCTGTCGTGCAATTTAATTTCGTTTAGCCTCCGCGCTGCTTCCATCGGGCTAACATATCTGATATCGATGTACTTCTAAACCTCATTTTATTATGCTGCTTCATTTCCATCCTCGCAGGATTATGACCTTTGTGGATGTACTTGTGGATGTATTTCAAAGCCATCACGGATTAACAGTACTTAACATTGATGTGGCAGTCATATTTCTTGAGGAGAAATGGACTGTGAGACACCACCATTCCGTTATGCATCTACCTTTTTGCTTCTGATATTCCAAGTGTAACTTTCCGGCACATTTCCGTATAGAATGCTCCTGGACGCTGCATCTTGCTTGTTGAGGTAAAACCATCCACTTAACATTGTCTTGCAGTCTTGATTGAGAACTCTTTCTTCATGTCCTTCTTCAAATGTAACATACTGCTGTCCGTACAGGTACACTGGTTGTCTGACTATAGTGTGACTTCTGTCGTGCAATTTAATTTCGTTTAGCCTCCGCGCTGCTTCCATCGGGCTAACATATCTGATATCGATGTACTTCTAAACCTCATTTTTTTATGCTGCTTCATTTCCATCCTCGCAGGATTATGACCTTTGTGGATGTACTTGTGGATGTATTTCAAAGCCATCACGGATTAACAGTACTTAACATTGATGTGGCAGTCATATTTCTTGAGGAGAAATGGACTGTGAGACACCACCATTCCGTTATGCACATGCTGCACTTTTCCGTCTTGCTTAGCATGATAAGCGTAAAGCTTGTCCCGGTGCTTGTACTTTGGAAATCCATCGGCGATATTGTCCGTTTCATTACAAAACTCCTTCGGAAACTTCTTTGAACACAATTTCTTCTTCTTGTAACAACACATTAATCCATCATAGTGCGATCCATGCATCATGTGGCACAGTTGGTAGTAGCGAAGGGAAGAATCCGTGTCTGACAGCTCTGCGGTTATGAATCGATCCACATCTCTAGGCTCCAGGAGTTTGCAATCAGTTCTTAGCGCTACTAGTATATGGGCATGTGAAAACCATGTTTCTGGAACTCAATGGTATACACATAATTGTCAATGGGATCCAACACCTGCTCCTCCACTAAGTCTTTAATGAGTTTGTTTACTTTTGTTGTGAACACGTTCGTGACTATTGTGGGAATGTCATTTGAAGTGGTACCTTTCGCAAAGTACGTTTTCAAAATGTCGGTGATCTCTGTCCATCTGGGATTGCACGTCATACTAATGAAAAAATATGCCAGTGAATCTTGATACAACTGTTGCATGCACCGAAGTGACTCGATGCAGGTTGCTGGTGGAATAACTGCCGTGCCGAAGCGGTCCTTGTGGTCTGTATTTGAACCTTTGTTCTCAACATGGTCAACTATCTCCTGGTAACATTCAGTGCGCAGAGGTCGTTGATTGTGTCGAATAAAATGCAGTTGTTGTCGCTCAACGAACACGTAACACTTCATTACGTACAGCTGCGTCAACCTTCCAGCACTTAGCAACGGATTGAAACCTCTGCTGGGACGAAAAGCCAATCGGTGCCCATAGTACTGAAGAGGGGTTATCTTCTTTCTTTTTTCCGTCGACATATTGTAGGTCCATCCAAGTTCGCCATGCGGAAGCAACAGTGGAAACGTCATAGGGTTAGCATAATGCGACGTTTGAGCCAAAATTTTTGTTTCGTGGCCATCCTCCTGCTTGTTGTGCACCTGTATATCCACGGCTGAACACACCCGTCTTTGGACACAATAATAAGAACCACCTGCAGACGTTGGCTTGTTGTATTTTCGCTTGTCGTCGAATGCATATTTAGTCAAGTTCAAGTCGTATTCTTCTCCAGAAATGTTCATGTTACGCAGCATCTTGTACTTCTGAGCATATGGATTGATATCACGTAGCAACTGCTCCAGGAGAATGTTTAAGTTGGGGTTTTCCAAATTTATTCGCATTTTTGAGGCCTCTTGCACATGTCAAAAATATAAATCTGGCCATTCCTTGGAAAATTACTACCTACATTTGCCAAAGAGGTTGAGGAATGGTGACAAAGGGGTCCCTTGGATCTTAATGTCTCGATCAATTAATGTCTTCCAAGTGGGCGCCAAAAGTGGCAAAGGCAAAAGACGAATTGTAGGCCCTGATATGTTTCCTAAAGTGCTGTGCCTCTTTGCTTTCAAATGTTAGCAGTTCCTTCAGCTCAGATGAGTATTCGTTTAGTGATGGAAACGTGACTTTATCACACTGGCAACAAGAATGCAGTACTCTTCCTTTTTCATCGGCAAAACGCACCGCTTCGCAATTAACACATGTGACATCTAAGTTTCCCATTTTGTATTTCTCGACATTGACATATTCACTAGTTAATATATCACCAGCCAATTGAATTTTCTTTGCTTTCCTTAGTTTTTTCTGTTTGGTTGTGGATAAAACTGTTCACTTTCTTCAATAAAATATTCTTGTAACTCATCTTGCATTTGAACGTATTGAAGCTCATATTACTTCTGCAATTGCTGATGAAGTAAGGATTTATTCTCTCTTCTTGCAGCCAGACGGGCGACTGACTCTTCCGATGGTCATGCTGCGAAACATGAAACATCCTTTGGACATAAATAAACGGATGCAATTACAGTTCCAACTCCCATCTATATTTCTCGTTCTCTCCGAAGGTTCTCGTTATGAAGACTGTTGGCGGCTTTTCTCTCTTTACAGCTAAACGAGCAATAGAATCTTCTGAAGGTTTGTCCACAGCATGTAGCTTACTTGTATTAGCTGCTCGCTTCATTTGAACTCATCTTGCAACTAGACTGGCGACGGACACTTCCGATTGTACTGCTATGAAACATGACACATCCATTGGACATAAATCATGTAGCTTACTTCGGTCAGACGCACGTTTGTTCTGTAGTCGCTGTTCCGTCATGCTTTCTGTATGGTCACCTCCACGTTTGTTTTGCAGTTGCTGTTCCGCCATGCTTCTCGTATGATCACCTGCACGTTTGTTCTGCAGTCGGTGTTCCGTCATGCTTCCGAACAGCTGCACGTTTGTTCTGTAGTCTTTGTCCCGTCATGTACGGTCAGCTTTTCACTTTTTCTCCAATCATTCCTGTGGCATATTTTCGGTTCTGTTACAGATGCGTTTTTTTTTTCTTGTTCAAACTTTCTTCTCATTATCCATCTATTTTTTTTTTTTTTTAGAATTTCAGAATATAGTGCTCATAAACAAATAATTAAACTTTTGAGAACATTTAAAAAATTAATTCGCAAAGTAAAAACTACTGAAAAAAATATGCAATATTTTTTTAGTGAATTTTTTTAGTTTACCTTACCAATCTAAATACAGCACGCATGCGTACGTGCATCCATATTCAATGCACTTATTTAAAATATCCAGATGTACAAGATTGAC
Organism: Metellina segmentata; assembly: GCA_947359465.1. Lineage (NCBI taxonomy): Eukaryota > Metazoa > Arthropoda > Arachnida > Araneae > Tetragnathidae > Metellina > Metellina segmentata. Next base: position 125,464,289 of record OX375880.1, on the reverse strand, counting down.
GCCTTTTCTTGGTTGCTAACACACCATTTTCTCTAAGTCCCAAATATCTTTTAAATGTTCATCTTAAGAAAACAGACCATATAAACGGGGTGACCTTATAAGAGGGTGACCATATAGCGGATACTGAGTGTAGTAATTAGCTATCGATATGACCGTTTTAACAAAAAAGAGACGAAAATGTCCAGATCTTTACCGAATTTCCGAAAAATATTATCAGTAACCAAATTTAAACTTCTGAAAAGACTTCACGAGCTGCAAAAATTCAATCATAGAGGAATTCTAAAAAAACCTCATAACTGAAGACTGAAAATGTGTACGTCTTTTGCTTACTCGCTGTAGAAATTTCGCTTTTTCGACCCTGAATTAATAGCCTAAAAAAATCTTCTTCATCGTTCTCCCTGTACAATTTTTAACAAGTCATGTTAATTTCATAATTTTATGATGCGTACTTTATCGGGATACTGTCTAAGAATCGAGCTAAGAAGCCAGTTTTCAATCCTGCGGCGGCAGCGACCACGGCGGTGACTTTAAAAAAAAAGAGATACAAGTATATTATATTACATACATTACAAATATATTACATTATACAGTACATTATAAACGAAAAAATATTTTTTCATTCCCAATAATTAAATAATTGAATTTTTATAAAAATAGTTTAATATTTTCAAATTCCTACCCATTTGCAATTTTTATTTTTTCCACATTGTTTTTGTATTTACCTCCTATGTTCATCATAATTTCTCATAATTTTTTGAATGGGATTACACACATGTAATATATTTATTTAATTTTTTACAAATTTTTTTTTTAAAAAATACTGTAAAATACAGTAAGAAAGTCTAATCAAAATTTATTTCAGCAATTTTTGAAAAAAATAACTATCCAAATTTTTATTACATGCACAAAGTTATCAATTATAGCAAAATAAACAATAGAAAAACAGTTTCAAAAATCTTCATCAATTACAATAAAAGCCTTAGCATTTTAAACACACTGCAGTTACAAAATATAAAAAAAGCGAGAAACAGCATTTCGAAATTTTAAATGCTTTTGGTTTCGGTCCTTATGTTCGAAAGAAAAACATGATTTTTTCTTACCTCGCTAAATAATGTAGCCCCACTACAAAATTTTGCGCACATATTTTTTGAAGCTGTAAATTAATAAATAACTTTAAGCGTACGTGCTACGCAGGGGACAGGCAGCAAATTTCTATTCAGTTCTCAAGTTCTATTCATTTGCCCGCATTACTAGAAATCGAAAATAAAATAACATTTTTAAATTTAGGTTTATTTTTAGACCTACAGTCGAAAATTGAAATACATATTTCTAAACATCTATCGTACAAGGACGGTATTTGACGTGATTGATGTCACCTCAATTGATCCCCGAGTATTCTAATTTACAGTAAATCTCATTTCTGAAACAACCTCAATAAATCTAGTTAATGACTAGACAGGGAGAACCAGTAGAAAGGGTATTTTTCTCATTAAGAACCTAACCTCACAATTATCCACCCCATTACGCAAGATAATTACCAATTCCAGGTAGGAAGAAAACCTAGATTTGGATTTTAACTACACAAAACCTGCACACTACGTCATTAAATCCTACATTACCCACAATTTCTCGAAAGACAGTCTTCAATCATTCTCACAGACAGTATTCATTTTATTCGCAGACGAAGACGATTGGTTGCTTTGGGGTTGTGTGGCGGTCCATGTTTGCACCCCCCATCACAAGAACCAACTTCAAGTAAGCAATGTTAGGAATAATAGGAATTGGAGAACGGAATGATGGGACGGTAGGTGGAGGTAACTGAATTAAAGTTCCACTGGAGCAGCCCAACGGGCCATCGGTGTAGGTTCGAGATCCATCTCGGAGGAAAAGATCTGAGGACAACACATCTTCACTTTAAACCGCGGTCAGATGACGAGGTCACACCACCTGAGTATGCACCCCCCACTCTTCAAACCACGAAAACGCGAGGATAATCAGGAAATGGATAGATTCAACCTGCCCTCCATGTTCATGACGACATTTGGTTGGATAAAGTTTTGAAGTCGCAACTCTGCGGTTGCTAATTCGAGACCAACTGTGCTACCAGATCCTAGAGTTATGGGATAAAAACAGAAAAAATTCACTTTCGTATACCGGGAGCATGACCCCGATGTTTTACTTAAGACCCTTGAGAAGTGAAAAGAAAAGGTTATTAGAGTACCTCTCAGGTCCGTTCATGCATTCGTGAATTAAATGCAGTGGAATCCCATCAATAAGTCGTGTGTTATGGGAATGATGAACATGTGCTACATACTTTATACCAGAGCACAATCACACATCTAACCTGTCATAAGATGTGACCTATCATACGATGTAACCTGTCATAAGATGTGAGACCTTACCTGTGATACGATGTTATATCAACAAACGAAGCTATAAATGCCAAATGGGTATATCAAATCAATATTTCAGAGCAGCCTCGCGACAACTAGTCTACATGTTGGTCACACTTATTGAAGCTCCTGTCAATAACAGTGGGCACGTCTTATATTACTTACATGATACTTATATTCCACGTCTATAGGATAACCCCCTGAAAATCACTGGACTTCCAGTTGTGCACTCTTGCTTTTAACTTTAACCCTCATCTATCGGTTGAAGGAATCCTGGAAATGAAACTTTCGATTGAAACTGGGTATAAGTCAGGCAAACAACACTGCCGATAGCAATGTGGAATAACGACCCTCAGAGGTTTAAGACTGCGTCGCATCTCCCGAATGGAGTGGAGCACAATGAGATTCAATTGTTCCACAGGATTCCCGGTGAACATGTAGGAGACCATGATATGGAATGGTAGCTATTTCAATTAACTGAAGCAACAAGACGTTATTAACAGCGGATCAATCATGTGGGGAAAGATCCGAGGTCAACACTACGTCCTTTCAACCACGGTCGGTCGGATGACCCAAAACAGCTGGCATTCCACTCTCCGAATTTCCACATCGCGCAAACGTTTGATGCCTGGACAGATTTAACGTACTCTTCGTACACGACGGTCTTTAGTTGGATTCGGACCCTCCGATTACTAATCCATTCCTCTTCGAACCGGGCAAACGCGGCCCGTGGTAAGGAAGGGATGTAATATTTTGTGTAAACAATTCATGATATGAAACTATGTGCGAAGAGAGACCGCAACAAACATGAGGGGGGCAATAAATTTACTTCTGCTAAAACTTAAATTCATTTCATGATTTGTTTACGCAAAATATTATATCCCTTACGTACCATGGGGCTCTTGGGTGGTACACCCACATTTGGTATTCAAACTTTCAAAGACATTGGGGTTCACTCATTGAAATGGGTCTACGTGGTCAAAGGGAATTGTATTCTGGTGTATAAAAGAGATTTTTCTTGAGAGTTAAATCTCTATATTAATTTGTGTCTATTGCCATTTTAATAAATTGCAAACCGCCCAATGGAATTAGTGGCGTACGAAATCTTAACTTTACACAGTCCATTCTATCTCCATTTAATCACGCCATCGTGGTTCAAAATTACATGGTGTTGTCCTCGATTCTTTCCCTATGGGTTTGATCTCAGACCGCCACCAACGGCCCATTGAGTTGCTTTAGTGTGCTATGGTAGTTTATAGGCGTAATAGGTAGGCGTTAATAGGTAGTTAGTAGGGGCGCTGTTGGCCGGTTGCAAGAGTAATATATTGGCAACCGACGTATTGCCCTTTTGAATCCAACCAAAGACCGTCGTGCAAAAGGGGACATAAATCTGTCCTCACTTTGGCATGGTGCGGAAGTGTGAAAGTGGGGTGCCAGCTCAGTTGTTGCCTCATCATCTCACCGTGTTTAAAACGACGTGGTGATGCCCTCAGACCCTTCTGGTTTGATCCCGGACCGTCGTCAATCAGTTTTCGACTAAAACAAATGCGTCTCCCAATCGGCGACTTTTGGTACTAATCTCACGGAATGCATCTCTCCGTGTCTTCAAAATTCTCAATGCCAAATTTGGTTTCATTCCGTTCATTCGATCTTGCCGCAGATCCCCCAAATTGTGTAAGTTCTTTTACGGAATGGAAACATCACGGGGCTCAATCGATGCAAAGCAGCTCATCTCCGCACCACGAAAAGAGAATAATCGCTAATGATACAAGTGGTAGGTGAATTGTGCGAAAAGAAATGCCGATCTAGGTGCTAAAAAAGGGGGTGGAAGATTTAGAAGTGCTAAAGAAAAACCGTTTACCCCGACCAGTCGTAAAAGCAATAGGAGGTCACCCTCCCGTCCGCTTAGGTTTTGGATCCAAAGGTATTCTCGAATCGTATACCCTAGATTGCTCAGAAGAGAGTTAGCATTCAAAAGATAAAGAAAGGGCAAATTAACTTTAGAGATAAATAACAAATGAAATGTTAAAATTTAACTTTACACAGTGAGTGGCCCAATCCAGTCTATAAGCCCTTATTGTTGGTGTTCAGAAGTCAAGACGCAAGGGAAATTAGTGGGGAGAAAATTATTGGAATTGAAGTCATAGACTACTGGGACCAAACGGAACATCGTTGCGTAGACCTTTGGGGGAATGTGCTAAACTGTTTGTGCAAAATAGCTCGTGGCCTTTACTGCCAGAAAGTTATTTTATAGCCATACAGAATTGTATGTGAAAAATCGGGATGAGTGACATGAAAGAGCTTAAAAACCACTGCCCTAACCAATTTGCTTTTCAATGGGTACTTCTTCCCCATTCCCACAAAAATCCATATCCCCATCACTAGGCGAATAGATTTACTTCGCATTCTGATTCCCGAGTTCTTACCGGTGCTTGTTAATAATTTGCGGACATTCTTTTAATGAATGTCGTTAATGAGTGCGTAAGAGAGATATTATGTTATGGATGGGATTTGTTTTGCTCAGAAATAGTTAATTCCTGTCTGATCGGGAAGGAGAATCAATGTTGACGTCAGTTGCGTGGGTGCTACATTCAATGCAGGGATCAATGGGTTTTCTATCTCATCTCCCAACAACAACTACAAGCGAAAACGTAGTCGTTTCAATATCTTCCGTGGATGGCTCCAAATACGTAACGTCCCCTTGAAGCTCATTCCATATTTTGCTTGAATGTTTGGAGATCTTCAAAATATTCATCGTCAATGTCAGTCAATTCTTTCAATAGTTCCTCATCCTCGAGTTCGCCTGCTTTCCTTCCCGTTTGCTTCTTTCTTGGTTTATTGTTTACTCCTGGCTTTTTACTTCTCACTCGGCTGGCTTTTGTTCTTTATTTTCTCTTCTGCTTACTTCAGGTGTGACAGAACTTGTTCAGCTGTGAGAACTTGACCATATGTGTGATGTTTTAGTTAAACAGTCTTCTCCTGCTCCCCCAAAACACGAAAATGCAATAAAACGCAATTTAAACGTACTAAATTCGATTAAATACAAAATGACGCTGAAAAAATCACATTGGTTTTCCATCCAAATTGAACGAAATTGTTAACGAAGTAATATTTTACAATTACCCCCATACTTGAACAATAGAGGGTAATTGTAAACGTCCATCTATAGGTGCATTAAAGTTCCCTGAAGCAAAATTTTATGATTTTCTGTCAGAAACTTAACAGGCTGTAGTGATGTATTGGAACAACATAAGTTAGATTATGGAGGGAATCAGAAAATTCAGCACGCAACAACTTTAAAACCCAAATGTTTTAACCACAAATTATTCAAACTAAACTGATCGTTATCAGCTGTGGTTCAAAGAAATAAGAAATCGGCCATTTTGCATTCGCAGGGTTGCCACCTTTCAGATATCACAATTTTTTAGTTTCTCGGATTCCCACGTGGACGCTTGTATCGCTTGTTTACAATGACCCTGCCCACTTTAAATAGATTTCGTTTATGTGTCACAAAAATTGGGGCAGTTCCGTGTGTTGATTGGGCAACAACCAGATCAAGCATCACACTAGTCTGCTTGCGTATGGAATCTGTCGATGGGTTTAACTCTTTAAAGGTGAGTACTTTACACAGATGACTGGCATGATATAACTTTATCTTCACTTGATTAGATTAAGAAGGTCTCATTTTCTGATATTGTTAGAGAAGAATGCATTTTTCAGTTTAATTTAAGTTTTTGGATAGAACTATTCAATCCATTAAGGTGAAGCCAACGTAATAAAACCACTGCTACGTACTTAATAAAATAAAAGGGACGATTAATTAATGGATTAAAAATAATTAACTCCATTTTTTAATCTATGTCATTCTTAAAGAGGGAAAAGAGAGGGAAAAAGTGGAAAAAATAATTTCAGTGGGCCAAGGGAGCCCCGCTAAAATATTCCTCATTAAAAACGCTTCATTAATAATAAAACTGTCATGCTAAAAGCAACAAGGAAATTCCAATCTCCGTTTAGAAAGTAGCACGAAAAGATTAAAAAGGGTTCTAGTGAAAATAATTAATATTTACTCTCGTCCGAGGGTAGGCAATGCTCCACACTGTATTAATGGAGGAAACTAATTTCGACTCCCCGATTCATTTTAATAACTACGGACCCACTTTTTGAATTACATTTTCGGTGTGTTATTTGATTTTCTTAAGATCTATGCAGCTAGTCGCAGGATTCGAATTTAAATTGCTATTTTGTACACTCTATGAACGCAATATGTTTGCACGGATCTTCCAAAACTTCCTCTTGAAAATAGCCGTTTGAGGGGTTCAGAAGCGCAATTCTGCCTTGTAGTCTTTCCTGCAGGACTTCTAACTAGTTTGGATTTCCTTGACCACTAGAATCATTCCCCTAGAATTATATTCTAAGGAAAGGACTAATGGAAAGTTTCTACATTGTCTTATTCTAAAGAAAGGAGTAATAGAATGTTTCCAAAGTATTTTTTTTCTAAGGAAAGAATCTGTAGAATCTTACCAAGGGATTATTTTCTAAGGAAAGGACCAATATAATATTTTAAACGAATTCTATTCTAACGAAAGGATCGATAGAATTTTCCCGAATGATTCTATTCTAAGGAAATTAGAGAGCAATAGAAACTTCGCAGAATATTTAATTTTAACGAAAGAAAAAGACAGTATTTTTATAAGTGGAAGGCATACATAATTCTCTGGTTCGAAAGAACTTTTCAGGATTGAATTTAGAACACGCAACCCACTTGTTTGCTAATCCCCAACTCTGCCAACCGTGTTACCTCGACTCCCCAAACTGGTCAGGAGTCTTGCAGTGAAGAGTGCACCTTGCAGAATGGATATATCAGCGTTGAAAACCCAACAGTTAAATCAAACACTACTAGAAACTCTCCATATCATTTGAAAATACTTCAGGTGCAAGATGTATAAGTCAGGCGGAACCTGAGAGTTCAATAACAGTTTGAATGAGTACGAAGAAGCGCATTTTTCTCCCTGACTTAAAATAGAGATTGTTCCTGCTGCCAATTCATGTATAAAATGGAAATTTCTCCTTCCAAAACAGTGGCTTTTCAGCACCACAAGTGATGGAGAGAATAATGCATGAAAGGAGTTCCATCCCAGCGAAAAAATGGTTGCATTTAGCCTAAAGTTCCGAAAGGTCTGGCGCTCGCTGTGCTTCTTGACTGAAGTGGAACTGCTGGTGGAATACCGATTCCAATATTTCCATACGCTATTCCCGTTTTGACTATTTTGTTCACCGAGGGCTGTGACCGAAACACCTTCTCATCATGGGGGAGCTATGGCGTGATTCATAGGCCTAAATCTACATAAATCGCTGCCAACTAAAAGCAATTGACTAGGAATGTTGTTGAATTAACGCTAGCAATACAACGTGCTTTTAGTGACGGTCCTATATCGAAGCAAAAGATCCGAGGACATTTGAACCAAAGGTCAGATGACGAATTTTTAAGTTTAAAGAAACGTTTGATGCAAATTCGTTACACTCATTGCTCGGTCCTTGCGAATGCGACATGCCTCACAGGACATACGCTCAACTGAAGGGCGTCAAGCACACTAATGACTAATTTAATTTTCACGTATATGCATCCACTCTCCTGGCTGCCAGGTTACGTTAACCCTTCTTGTGGTATTTATGACAAGGTCTACCGTCATGAATACCACAAGGAGGATCAGATCTTGAAGGACGAGAAATAGCGTCATTTTGAAAAGATCCCATTATCTTCATTATAAGAAATATCGGTGTTGTATTCATGAGGCGATATCTCTCTCGTCATGTTCATATTGTCCTTAGCAAACAAATCGGGATGGGCGATGTATCTCTTTGAAACTACTTGGAGGGGTAAGGCTGGACAAAACCAGTTTCGTTATATTAGTAAGGGTGGGATAGATTCTAGACACAACTCGTATGTATTTCTAGTCACCATAAAAATAACTAATCAGTCTGTGGGTAAATGCCACTTAAAGGAACGATTCCAATGTGACGTCTGAAACGACTAGGACTGTGCGATTAGATGTTGAAAATCGGAACAGCACAATTGGAGTAGCTTGTTCAAATTCCCACGAGTTTCAGTCGCTATGTGAACCGAATCGTTGGGTTTTTCTCTAGTCCAAATTTCTATCTTCAAGGTTGTTAAAGATACAAAGAAATGTTCAACGGATTTGAAATCTGCGGAATATTTAACACCAGATAGATACCTTAAATGTGATTTTCTTTAAATAAATGATTTTTCAATTCTAATTAAATATTTTTGAAATAATAATTTGGCCGCATTTGACGAAGATATTCATTACGAACACAAAACTGACTATTTTTCTCGTTTTATATAAAATGTATAATTGGAATGATGTACAGTAGGGTGGAGCGAAAAACACGAATTTCGGAAATTGAAAACGCCTATGGTGGGAATAGTTGGGGACTACCATGCTTATTAACAGTACAAAATATGAGCTAAATCAATTAATATCTTCAGGTGCCCAAATCACTTTGAAATTTCGAAATTTTGCCAATTTTTTCACAAAAATAATAATAATAACGCATTTAAAAAAATTTAATACATCTTATTTAAAGCCGTGGGTGGATGAAATGAACTTCCCTGCGTGTAAAAAAAAAGTTTTACACTTAACATTATCCCGGAAAATAAAAAATTTCCCCTTTTTCTAGAGCGCCATCACGCGCGTCTCCACTCCTCTCAATAGACTCATCATTGCGACCACGCGTTTACACGGGCGCTTCCCCTTGCAGCTCTTCGCTTTTTTTTTATTTATTAAAACAACCCAGAACTTAGCACGAGGAGATGGCTGCATATCGAATCCCCCCCCCCTGCTTATTTTTACTTACTTTGGATATTTTTTATATAGAAATTTAAATTTTTAAATTCAGTTTTGTTTGGGTTTGGTTTGTTTTGTTTGTTAAGGATACACGGTTCTGTGAATTAGTCGAAATGCCTAGGACACGATCAGTAGATGTATGTCCCGTGTTTGGTTTGGCTGAAATAATGAAGCCTAACACACACATCCAACATATGCAGATTTATGAAGTATTATCTTTACATACAGAAAGATTGTAAGAGATGCTAGTATGGTGGCTGATGGATGTTCAATTTTAATTAAAGAGCTCAAAGGATTATGGGGGAAAAGTTCGATTCCAACTGTAATAAACCAACAAATAATACATATGCTGAAAAAATACCATAAAGCATATAGAAATATTAAGAAACTATTAAAAAATACTGGCAAACTATATTTCTCGAAAGGTTGTGTCCTTCAAGGAATCATCAGAAAAAAAATCTATTTGATATTAGCATATGTAAATGTAAGATCTTTCTCAGTTGCACTTTCAAAATTAAAGTGCCTATTGCTGAAAGAGCTTTTTTAACAGATCAAAGGACATTTCGAAAAATGGTCATTGGAAATGTTGGCATTAAAACCAGCAGAATGCTTGAAAAAAAGGTTGCAGCGCAAAGAAAGGGAAGCAGAGAGCCAAAACGTTTAGCTCAAAAAATGTAAAGGAAAACAATCCAAAATCTCTCGCCCTCTACTACGGGAGCTACTTTAAGTTTTAATTTGCTTCAGAATTCTAATACCACTATAAACACATTCATTGATAATAATTCTTCTTCAACTTCACAAACGAGAACTAAACTTCCAAATGTAGCTCAGGCTTGTGACAGAACTGGCGTTTCAGATAAACCAGCAGCAATTCTAATAAATGCTGCTTTGAAGAATATGGGAAAATTTTCCAAGGATGATTCATCAAACATAGTTGATCGTAGTAAACTTAGAAGAGAAAGGACAAAGACTCGCAGCTACCTGAAAAGAAAAAATGAGGAAACTACCTCTTTATCAGAATATGGAATATACTTCGATGAGCGAAAGGATTAAACTTTAGTAATGATTAAAGAAAGAGAAAGGATTTCTAGAAAGACGGTAACAGAAGAACATATCGTTCTAATACAAGAACCAGGATCAAAATACCCAGCTAACTTTACGTCATTTGTTGCAACATTTAGAAGGGAAAACCACAGGACTAAAAGGATACAACGGAAAAATTGGAAAAATGTTTGAATCTTGTGAAAAATTGCCTTTGACAAACTTTGAAAAGATATAAGTAACTTTGCCAGATATTGTCCTAGAGGATCTTATCACTGTTCAACGATACATTTACAAAATGTGCACAGGTATATCAAATAAATATATTCCATTAAGCTTGTCACAAAAAAAAATCCAGGAAAATTGAATCATTCCAGATGGTTGACCACGACAAATATAATTGTAAGGTTATATGTTTCAACAGAAGATCCAACCCATACTTGAAAATATTAACAGAGTATGTTGTGAAGGTACACTCATATGTGTGGTTTAAAATTAAAAGTCAGTCATCATGTCGGTAAGGGAATTCCTAATTTTTACCATATTTTAAATAAATTGAGATTTTAGCCTGAGGATATAAAAATTGTTGTAGATATAAGAAATGCTTATTATGCCCATCCAGAAAATATTATTTTGGCAATGTTAGCTGATGATAGAAAACACGTCAGAAAATTGAGCCTCAAAAAAAATTTAAAATTAAAAAAAAAAAAAAAAGTTGAAAAGAATATTTGAGAGTTTAAAATTCCCAAGTTAAACTTCGAAGCAGACGACTACATAAATTTAATTGAATGGCAATCAGATTCCATTACAGATCCACCACTTACAGTATCTCTTACTGATGATCAACTCAAGTCTAAGATTCTAGACGTTCCAACCAATAGTAACATGTTTAACTTTCCATGCCATTCACAAGTAGTAAAACGTTGCGTTAAATTAGTAACTGAAGCATATAGTACAGTATGTGGTACAGAGGCACGAGATGGATTTATTCGGTCAAGAATTGCTCCTAGACTTGCTTTACCCAGATTTGAAACCAAGAGCCAATATCAACCACTTTTAAGCTAAACCACTTGCCAGTAACTTGAACTTAATTTTTTAGTGTAATCTAGCAACTTAAATTGAAATTTTTAGGGGGGTGGGGGGTGGAACTCGATATGCAGCCATCTCCTCGTGCTAAGTTCTGGGTTGTTTTCATAATTAAAAAAAGCGAAGAGCTGCAAGGGGAAGCGCCCGTGTAAACGCGTGGTCGCAATGATGAGTCTATTGAGAGGAGTGGAGACGCGCGTGATGGCGCTCTAAAAAAAGAGGAAATTTTTTATTTTCCGGGATAATGTTAAGTGTAAAACTTTTTTTTTACAAGCCGGGAAGTTCATTTCGCCCACCTATGGCTTTACATAAGATGTATTTAATTTTTTGTAATGCGTTATTATTATTTTCGTGAAAAAATTGGCAAAATTTCGAAATTTCAAAGTGATTTGGGCACCTGAAGATATTAATTGATTTAGCTCATATTTTGTACTGTTAATAAGCATGGTAGTCCCCAATTATTCCCACCATAGGCGTTTTCAATTTCCGAAATTCGTGTTTTTCGCTCCACCCTAATGTACAGAAATACCCAAGATTTTTCAAGGATTCAGTTAAAAATCGCCTGCACTTAATACAAACGAGACGACCGACCGTCTGAGCAGCAGATGTTTCGGCAATTTTATTAAACATTTTCTTCTAAAGTATTGTTTTTGTTAGTCCTCGGCCCCAATTAAATAAATTTTGTATGTATTTATATGTAAAGTTGTACAACGACTCAACTTCAAGTCCCACGACATGTCGTGACATACGTGAACGACATGGAAGATACATCGCTGTTGGTATCTTATCTTCTCGAGGAAGAATTATTAACTGCGCAAAAAGCAATTTAAAAGAGTTAAACCTCATTCTATGTACTTCGTGAGGGGCAGAGAAGGTTTTCAAAACATTCTAATACAGAGACATCTTTTGAACGACAATTCAGTGTTTCGAAAATTTTTCTGCTTGTAGATTGCCCAATTTAATAACGTTTTGGCAATCATTGAAAGTAAATTAATCAGACAGTTTTATGGTAAAGTGAAACAGCCTATAAGCCCTGCTGTAAAACTGCCAGAACTAAAGCTCAGGTAAGCAATTAATTCTTAATAATAATAATTAATATATTTTCAAAATTACTAGATTACAAAGGTAATATGTAGCTTGTATTTCTAATTACATAGAATAAAAGAATGTAGAACACTGTGATGAATTCATGGGAATTCTTTTGGACAGTTAAAATAACATTTACTAACTCAATCAGTTTCGAATGAACCATTTCAAGCTGCAAAAAGACGAACAACAAAAACTTCCGATTGCGTCAGCTGTAAGGTCTAGACTGCTCGATAGAGTAGTCGAGTTCTATGCTTCGAGCCGTTTCCCTTGAGTCGCTACTGTCGCACGGCTTCTGACCAATACCTACTGGAGATAAGAAAGCCGAATCACTACGTCACTAGAGAGCGACGTCACAACAACTAGGCGAAAAGAAAGTAGCCGAAGTTCACTAAGTAGCCTGGTAACACTGAAATATCTGTGCAACGTGATATTTTCAAAGTTGTGTGGTGAAAATTGGCGAAAGCGATTGTTTTTAACCTTTAAAAAGTTATATTTTCCTTAAAGCAAATTTTTTGGTAAACACGGCATGATTAAATGTCCTCTAAGATTGTTTTGTATGGGGACTTTCGTATTTGTATGGGGATTTTCGTATTATTCGTATGTATTATTTTAGTAAAAATATAACATAATTAGTTAAAAGCCAGCAAGAAACGGGATAAGATATATCTCTCTATATTAAAAAAAGTTACCGCCGCCACCGCAGGATTCAAAACTGTGCTGTTTAGCTCGATTCTTAGACGGTTTCCCGAGAAAGTTCGGATCAGAAAAATATGAAATTAACATTGTTTGTTCTTCATTGTGTTCCCTGGAGAACTGTAAGGATCTTTTTTCCGATGCGGTTATTAGTTTAGGGTTTATTAAGTGTCAAAGTTTGAAAAGCGAAATTTCTTCCGCGAGTGAGCAAAACACATACAGATTTTCAGTCTTAAGCCGTGAGTTTTTTTTCAAGAGTACATCTCAACGTAAATTTTTGCAGCTCGTCGAGTTTTTTTAGAAATTTCAATTTGGTTCTTGATACTATTTTTTTGAAATTCGGGAAAAATCGGGACGTTTTCGTTATTTTTTTTTAAACTGTCATATCTATATCTTATTACTATTAATTTTTAATTTAAAAAATATCGCAGTATACCTCAGAATGAAATCTTTCTTACGGTATAGTTATTTTTTAAATTGGTTAATAAATAAGTTAGATGCGATCAAAAGTTGGTCAGACAAAATTTGGAATCTTGATTTTTTCGCTACTTTTTGTTAAAACTGTTATATCTACAGCTTAATACCATTATTTTTTTTATTTGAGAACATCAGTGAATACCTTACATTGTGCTTTTTTTTATGGTATAATTATTTTTTTACATTGGTTAATAAATAAAGTCGAGGCAATTAAAAGTTGGTCATACAATTTTCGTAACTTTCAGATCGTAATTTCCGATTCAAAACTAAAATTGTCACATCTATTAATTATTACTATTAGTTTTTAATTTTGAAAGTATCGCAGTATACCTCAGAATGTTCTCTTTCTTACGGTGCAATTATTTTAAAAATTGGTTCATAAATAAATTTGATGCAATCAAAAGTTGGTCACACAAATTTCGTATTTTTTAGTTCGCGGAGAAGATTTCGCCCTGAGGTGTGGGTTGTATTTTTTACTATCGGGTTTGCCAGGTATCAAATTTATCGTAGCAACAATTACCTTAAAAACGATTTCTTTTTATTTGTCCAGGAAAATGGCTCGCTTTTTTTACTCTGTTCTCAGACGGTTTGCGGACAAAGTACGAAGTACAGATAGTAAAGTTAGGAGATTAACACGGTTTACTTAAAATTGTACAGGGAACAAGACGCATAAGATTATTCACTGATGCGGCTATTACTTTAGAGTGCATTAAGTGAAAGTAAAAAAAAGTGAAATCACTTGCGAAAGAAGTATTGGTTTGCAAAACAAACCAAACGGGATTGCGTAGTAATCCCCGGGGGTCTGCGAGCGTAAGCGATCAAGGGGCGGATCCCCCTAGTGCAGTAAAAAGACTTGGATTAAACTTATACATGACATATATAAAGATATGTTTTTAAATGTTTAGTTGAAATATAAATAATAGTGATAAGAATACAGTTAAACATCTTAATTGACTTAAATTATAATGATTAAATAAAAATTCGAACAAATAATGAATAAGCCTATTGTATTGTTATTTTGTTTATACTTCCTAAACTCTCCTATGTCAGAGTAGGAATTTAGAAAGTTTGCTGTTGAGTGACATGAATATTAAAATTTATAGAAAATATTATAGATGAAAGTTGAAAATAATAAGAATTTTCATTGAGAAAAATGCATTTGTTTTGTATCATCGTTGAGGTATTAATTCTGTAAAATACTCCATGCTTAGAGCAGTAACCACTCAACAAATATCGAAAAATACAATTTTACTTTTTTTTGTAAATAAAAGGATATATATTGCTAGAAAATTTTGTCGAGTAAAATTTGATAACTATCCTTCTGCGTCCTTCTGAATCTGTCTGGAGGAACTCTGCATGTATATATAAGGGTGGGTCGAAAATAACAAATTTTTTCGGAACGCTTTGGTGTTTTAAAGTTGATGATTGTAATAAGAAGGAAAATAGCATAAAAAAATTAAAATAGGTTAACATCTTCCGTTCGATAAATAAAAATCACGATATTTTTGTAACTTTGTTCCACTCTGTTCCTTTGTCCGATCTGTGTTGTCATCAGTAATTGGCGTCTTGCCTCTGTCCTATGCAAATTTCCTCCGTGCGATAGATGCTCTTATTCGAGAGGCCGAAATCATGAGGAGTCAAAAAATTTTTGAAAGTAGATACTGTTTTGCTACGTTTTCTCAACTTTTGGATATCGGCATCATTTGTCCTTTATTTATCTTCTGAAAGTCATGAAACAAAAGAGTTGTTTCCATGCACGTCCCCATTACAGATTTTAAAGACGCATCCACACAAAAAAAAGTCATTGTAACTAAAGAGATATTCCCGAAGGCAAAAATGTTCAAAGGTTTGATGGAAATTGACCTTGTAATACTGTTTGTTTGATTGTGATTTTTCTTAGGAATATTTAAAAAGAACTTTCCCTTCGTGACTGATCCTGGATAATCGCGAATAGACGTTTCAGTGCGATGTTAATTTACCTTCCTACCTAATAGAATACGTATTTCGAACATAAACATGGTTCAGATATAAACACTGAAGAAGAGAAGGTAGAAATCAAATCTATTCAACTATTGGGTGTAATAATCTTACATTTATTCACTAGAAAGAACTGTCATGTTTGTTATTTTAATTTTTGAAACCTGTCCTACGTCATTCGTTCCATTTCGTTTCTGCAGAAAAACACAGGATTATTTTTATGCTGAACTTTTAGTCTTCAAACTTTGTATGATTACGTAGACTGTCCAGAACTACCGTCCAATATTCACTTTCATACCAATAGCCATTTTGAGATTCACGTTGTATTAAAATTTATTTTTCTCGTTAAGAGTAAAGTTTTTTAGTTCCACTTAATAACTTATATAATAGCGACTATGATGATCTTGATATATTCCGTATTTCGTTATCATTGTTCAAAGTAACGTGTTTGAGATTGTTTTATAAATACATTATACGTCTTTCTGTATGCTGTTCATCAGTGATATTGTAAATGGATTACATCTGTACAGTCATTGAATAAATAAATATCAAAAATTAAATTGACCTCAGTAGAAATAAAGAAATAAAGCAAGATGTTATAGGTCCCTCATTTTATGTACATAATTCGCGACTACCAAACCTTTTCTTCTGTTAACAATGCAAACCGTTTTTCCTCTCATGCTTTTTAGGGTATCTATGGTGGAATACTTTAGGTACAATAAGTTTTTTATGATGTTTCAAAGAATCCGTTTTATTTGCAGTTCATTAAAAATGCTGTGATTAATAAGCAGTTGGGCAGTTAAAATCAAGATTATTATTTTTAGCTCCGAGAATAAAACATCCACAAAAAAATTGAGTAAATAAAGGCGACAAAAAAAAAACTGAAACTTATTTATGATAGGCATTTTAATTAACATCACACTGGAGCAACACAATAAACTTTGGTGAGTGTTCGTGAACTAACGCGAAGGGAAAGATCCAAGGACAACGCCAAGCTCATTTATAATTTGCCAGCACAGTTTCGATGGTATTTAAGCAAGAAGATTGAATGGAAAAAAAACATCTACATCCTACAGTTGGAAATGCTAGACTTGTAATGATATGGATCACTTTTATGCTCTATCATTATTACAGATGAATAAAATTTATAAATACTTTCACTAGAGATCGATGCTCATGCACGACAAATAAATATAAAAGCGTGTCATAATAATAGCAGAAAACATTAGACTGAACGAGCGCTTAAATTTACGAGCTGAGTTCATACATCTGATGTATCGCTGAGGATAGATACTGAAAAATTAGGAATTCAGTTTGAGTTAGTGTGGAAGGTAGATTTAATTAACGTCGCATTGGAGCAACACAACGCTGGACTACTGGAGATGGTTTGAGATCAAACCCGAAGGGAGAAAGATCCGAAGATAACACCGCGTTAATTTGAAACACAGTCAGATGAAGAACTCGACACCTGAGCTGGAACCCCACTCTCCAAACTTCCACAGCACGCCATCGTGAGGATATTCAGGTCACGACATATTTAATGTGCACTCCCCCCCCCCCTCGTGCACGAAGTCTTTGGTTGGATTCGAAGCCCTCCGTTTGCTAGTCTTTTATCCTTCTGACCGGTCTACCGCCGACTTTAGCAACTGTGTAAAGTCTGGTAGATCCCATGTTGTAGAAGGAGTCTAGTTTGGTTAAGCAGTTTGGAAGCGTAAAAAAAAAAAAAAAAAAACGAATTATAGGATGCCGCCCCATTAAAACTTCTAGCCAAATTGCTCTTGACATAAGAACAGGCAGTACTACCGCAATCCTAAAATCTCTGCAGGTATCGCTTAACAACCAGTATATAAATTATTTACAAGAGTGGTAATATATAAATGAAATCCTTAGTATTTTCCATTTAAACTGACATTTAACTTCTAGTCATTGCACATCTTGGCGTGATAAGTCAGGTGTGACCACTTGACCGTGGTTCAAAATGACGTGGTGTTACGTTCAGATCTTTCCCTTCGGGTTTGATAACGAACCGTCGAAGTGTGATGTTAATTAACGATGATAAATCTCCTATAACCAAAACTCACCAGATTTTGATGGATGAGATATTTTATCAAACCACCTGATCTTGATATCGTTATAAAAAAATTCGGCAATAACTTGATGACGAGAGATATATTGCGAACGATGTAAGATCTTGATGGATGGGATGTCTTGTAGAAGTCACTTGGATGATTAAGCTTCTCTTACACTATTATAAGTACTGGCACAATCAGTTACGATTTTTTTTTCGTGTCATCCTTATCCAAATCTAAATCGGAACAGCAGAGAGCTCGGCACTATCTGATCCATTTTCAGATAGCAACAAATTAAAATTTCTTCAGAACCTTTTCTGTGTGTCATCGTATTGGTCTGTTGAGCGAAAAAGATCACATGTGAATAACGTAAATGGAATAATAATTGCTACTTTTTAACACTAATTTTGACTTCGATTGAGACTGACCCATTTGCGCCATTAAAGGACAGATCTTTAAGTTCAATACTATCAAAGGAATAGTGAGTGTAAATATGCCATGTTTGTTATTCCATCGTAATGTTTTGCTGACAGCTCTTTAGACATGGAAAAGGGATTGGTGTCGAAAAGACACCAGGAACCTTCTAGTTAAATTTAACTGAAGAATTTTTCTAAATTGAGCTGCACAAATTCGTTTCTGTTGTGTGCATATCGAGAAATACTAGTCAGGTAGTGTCGAATTAATATCAACGGCCGATCTAATGTTACCTTTAGGTTGGTTAATAATTTAGATATTGTTTGTGCTCTATGATGCAAGTTCCATATTTGGCAAAACTGGGTCGAAATCAAGTTAACCAACTTCACGTTTTTGATGTTGTCTGACGGGAGGAAACTTCTATTGACACAGGAGATAGAATTCCATCCAGGGAAGAATAGAATATAAACAGTTTGGTGAACATTTAGGCAGCTGAATTAACGTTACATTGGAGCAGAGCAACTAGCTATTGGCGACCGTCTGGAATCCATCTCGAAGGGAAAGATGCACCTGGTCATTTTCAATCATGGTCAGTTACCGAGTTGACACCTGAACTGCCGCTACACTCTCCAAACGTAACGCTATCACGAGGACAATGGGGGGGGGGGCACGACGTATATTTAACGTGCATCAGCCTCTCTTTGAACATGGCTGTCTATTTGAACTCGCAACTCTCCGTTTGTTAATCCGATGCTCTTCAATCCGGACCACCGCGGCCCCCCGATGGAATGAGCAGTAAACAAGTGACTCAACAGTTCGCGCAGATAAGGATCACCCCATCGTGCGCCTTTCCTCTTTTCCGGGGTTTCTTCCTTCCGTAAAAAGTCCGTCGTCTTTTAATCCCATTTGAAAAGCAGGAGCATCGGAAAACCGCGAGCGAGGAAGGAGAACAAAAACAATTCAACTCGTCCTCCCATTCGCCGGCGAAGTGTAAGTGTAGGCGCATGCGCAGTGGCGGCCGCCGAGTGGCAAGCTCCGAGGAATGGCATCGGTCAGCCAGAAGCCAGTTAGTGGTTCTGAAAGAGAGGCGACGCGTCCACATCAGCAGGACCCGCGGGCCATGCGGTTTCTGATTTTCGATTTCGGTTCCTTCCCGCTGTGAAATCCCTCCAGGACAGCCGTCCTCTTACTTTTACAGCACAGAGGACCCGTGATTTTAAATCTGGAGGAAAAAAATAACTTTCAAAGTGATGGTGAAGCTTTCTGAAACAGATGTTTGTTTTCGTGATTGAACACTGAAGGAGCAATTAATTGGCTCGAGGACACACGTTACTGGAATGCACGTTTATAACAAACTGGCCTTTGAGTTTTCTGGCTAGGATTACGTGGATTTTTAGAGCTGGAAAAATTAATTTTCAAAGCGGTGGTGATTTTTGTTTTTGTGATTGGACAGTGAACGAATCTTCTGTCCGAGGACATAGGCTCTGGAATATACCGTTTATAGTAAACTGTTCTATAATTTTTCCAGTTGAGGACTTGGATTTTATTGACAGTAAAAAAACTTTGAAAGTGGTGGTGGTGAAATGCTTGAAAACAGACGCCTGTTTCCGTGATTGAACAGTGAACGATCTGTGCTCTTTGCGGACCCACGTTAATAGGATACAAACTTACATTAAACGCTCTTCTCCGATTTTTACAGTTAAAAACACTTGGATTTTAAAAAGGCTTGAAAACTATTCAAGGTGGTGGTGGTGAAACTTTCCACGAACTGTTATTGCGATTGAACAACAATCGTCCTATTTTTTTCAAGGACACACATTATTGGAATACAGGTTTGTTTCGAACTGTGTCTTGATTCTTCAGGAAGAGAAGACCTTTGATTTATATAATCTTTGAAAATTACCTTTTGAAGTGGTGGTGGCTCTCTCGAAATCTTCAAAGTGGTGGTTAAGATTGCAAGCACTGATATTTGTTTTCGTGTTTTAAGACAACGATCACTTCTATTTGGAAGCGTTCACGCATTAATGGATTACACGTTCCTAACTAACTTCTCGAAATAACAACTTGAATTTCTTTTAAGTATTGCAAAAACTTATTTTGGAAAAAGTAGTGGAAATATAATTTTTCTTGACTTGGACTTTTCAAGTACTGCATCCAAAAAGTTAAAGGTGCTTAAATATTTATAAAAGCAGCCGTTTTCGTGATTTGAGAGCGCTCTGCTGTTTGTTTTGAACACGTTTGAGGGCAGACGCTAGTAGAATAAGCATTCGTAGCAGACGATAGGAAGATCGATAATTACTTTCATAAACAGATGGTGTGAGCGGGAGTGTTTATATAACACGTGCTCCCTTAAAATGTTTTGAATGAGTTACGCAACAATCTTCCATGGCTCAGAATCGTCTGAAGATAAAACGTTGCCAAACGCAGTTTCGGTAAAACAACTGTTGTTTGAAGGAAATTATTTTGTTGGTTGTTTTCAAAGGGTGCATCGGATTATTACACCGAATTTTTGTTTCAGAAACAATTGACAAAGCGCTGAATTAGAATTTGCAAGTCAAACACTATCAAGTTATTGTTGACAAATTTATGAATTTTTCATTTTATATGAATATTATAATTCGTAAACAGACGCGTGTTTGATAATTTCCAGGAAACATTTATTAAGAAAATTTAAGCAAACTTTCTGACAAGTGTGTTTGTGTGTTCCGTGGAATAAATTTTTTTGAATAATTAATAATTCGAATTGATTTTTCGAATCGTTTATGAAATAATCGGGGGGATAAAATGAATTCTGTAATTTAATCTCAGGTTGTCAATTTATTCCCTTGTTAAGTCGGGAAAGTGTATTTACACATTGCAATTCTTTCGATATTAAATCCTTTGAAAACTTGGAGAAGTATTAGTCTATTTGATTAAGTGAGTAAGTATTCTTTTCTAGTATTATTATTCACGATTGCTTAGCTCTGGCAATAATTTATTAATATATAGCAGTAGAATTCTAGACATTTCTGTCTTAATGGATAGTTTCCCTATTTACTTACATCACATTTGAGCTTATCCCATACTGTAGACCAGTGATAAAGAGTTTGTCCATTTGAAATATTTAAAAACCTCGTAAAGTCTACGTGCTTTACTATTCTACCCTTGTTACCTATATAGATATTCTATAACAGAAAGTGAAGTATTCTGGTAAAAATTTCATACTTTATAAGTCGTTTTTCCATAAGTGTTCAACGTCAAGAAACGACAAAGTAAAGCATAGAGTTCTTTGAAACAACTGTTGTTGCACACTTTTATTTCCTTGAAGTACCTGGAAAAAAATATAATGAACAGCTTTGTGTATACTTTTTAGAATTGAAAAAGTATTCGCTATATTTGCAGATGAACTACACATTTCAAACTTCCAATCGAAGCAATTAATATATATTCATTAGAGTTCATCTGAAAATGATCAATATAAATGAATCGTACAATTGTTCAGTGTTTCTACAAATTCTTTTATAACTGTTTCTAAAATCTTATGAAGATTTGACTAGATAATTGATTTATATAATCTTTTCAGCAGCGTAAGAATATATTAGTACAAATTATATCTATTTGTAATCAATTATCTGATTCATATATATTAATTCAATATTTTGAGAAAACTCAATGATTTAAGTGATTATTATTCACATTATTATATACGTGTTCCAGGAATATATTGTTCAATTATTCAAGTATATATTGTTCAGTGTTTTCAGGGTATTATTCAAGTATACCTCGTTCATATTCTAGATACAGGTAAAGGTACATTTGGTACTTTCAACTAAGTATAAAGACAGCTAGTATTTAGTAAAATTTCTGTGACTTAAAATATTGATAGTGAAACAATATCTGAACTTGTACTGAGTATATGATTGATTTTAGATTAAGTATTTAAAATTATATACACGATGGCCAATTAATTTAAATGTTTAAATTTACATTATGATTTATAGCTGATCTTTATTTGTGTAAAAGTATATTAGACCAAAATAGTTTATACGAAAGGTTCTTCATCGAATCTTACATATATTGTGATGCAATACATTAATATATAGGTATCGAGGATTTGATTGTATAAATAAGTTTTCCTATTCTTCGTGAGTTAACTTCATATTCCTTATCACTGAGAACAATTCGTGGTATAACGTCCGGTATGGAGTTTTGAAAAATTTGCTTTCAAACTCAATTTGCAGTTCAACAGCTTTATAATATGTATTAAAAATACCACATAAACTATTTTCAAGTCATTAAATATATTACAATAAGTAATATTGAACATTGCTGAAGACTATTTAGTGTGGTTTAAGTGTTCAAGTTTAAGAATTGTATCTTACCTCTCAGTTTGAGAGCTGTCCATATAATTCTTCATATTAGTGAAGTGATTTAAAAGAGAACACACAGGATAAACTTATTTGTTTCGATACCAGCTCTTTCATGGAGCGATATACCAGCTCGACATAGTATATAACTGTTACGATCTACTGTTATATTTTGTGAATACTTGAACTAAGAACATAAATATACAAGTAAACCACTTTTCCTGAAAAATGTACGCTAAGAACGAGACCTTTTATTGAGCAATTATTTATTGCTTATAGTATTTTACAGTTTATTTGGATATTTGTAAATCAATGCAATTTGGCACTGAAAGTGAGAAGTTAAATTAATAAATAGCTATCATTGTTTAGAATGGAATTGCTCCTCTCCATTAGTTTTGCAAGACGAGTTTAATAATTCAGCATTTCCATACAAAGTATAACAATTGATATAACTAAATGATAACGCTCTTTTTGTGAGTAAAATACGAAGCAAAGAAATAACATCAGTTTAAGTATGCATCACCTTTGAAAAAGACAAATTTCTATGAGCCACACCGAAGAAAGTTATTTAAATGAAATATTTATCAACCGCGTGCTCCAGATGACATACATATCTTAAACCGTACAGAATAAGTAACTATTTTTAATGATACTTGCTGCTCTGTGTTCATAAGACGCGTTTAAATATACTTATACATTTAAGAGATATTTGTAATTTGAGATATATCCAGCAAGGTTCTGCTTGTTTTCATAAAAGAAACTATAGGACAAGGATATATATATATATATATATATATATATATATATATGTCCAGATTTGCATGATACAGGTTATATATACTGATCAAATATACTCGTTCAGGAGCTTATGAAATCTCTATATAACTGTTGAAAAATTTTACCTGCTAAAGAAGAATAAAAGCAACTGCCTTCCACCCTAGATTTGAATACGCTTTTAGAAAAAATCATTAGCTTTTTAAGTGCAACAAAGTATTAACGCTAAATACTGCTTGAGTAGCTTAAGTATTGCCGTACAAACAGTCCATTGCACCATTGTTGGCTTAACACAGGTCATTTAAAGTTAGCGTTGACATTGTAAGTCACTGAAATATCAGAGCTAGTTTTTAGAAAAAAAAAGCAGAGCACTTACAGCAATACTTTGATGAGCATTAACAAAACCTCGTGGACCTTAACTTAGACGTCACACAAATACCACAGCAAATGTTCTACTTCTAATTTGAACTAGTAGCATAGAAGGGTTTATACAAATTTTATAAAAGCTTACTGGTTTTCTGCATTGTTTGATTAGATCCATTTTGATGAAATATGCGGGCTAGAGCTTAGATTATTTAAAAAGTGAAATTCAACTAAACTTTTGTGGATCTGTATAAACTTGACGAAATCATTTGTCCGAAGACATATTGCGTCTTTACAAGTATAAGAAAGAAGTGAAGTTAAATCAAACTTTTGAGAGTCTGAAGAACGAACGTATTGATCAAATCCACTAGTGTGACGTGTATTGTTTTGGAAAAAAAAACTTGTGTGATAGTAACTTTACTGCGTCAAACCTAAAGAAATCAAATTTTCTACATCTTACTGACCAAATCTATTTCAAGGTACATTGAGCTTCTGAAAACACTCTTTAAAGGCAAAATAAGTCAACTTAAACTTCTGTGCATAACTTGGTCCTTTCTAAAATAAGAGGTCCTTTCATACCTTTGAGGATTTGTATCACTTGTTCCGATTCTCAGTCTGAGGAACAACCTATTTCGTTTAGGAAAGGAAATACACAAGCCAAAGCACTTTAGTAAAAGTAAATTACCAAATAACTGCCAAATCAAGTCAAAGGAGATCAAAAGATCTTCATCCGTAAAAGCCAGCTCATCTAAGTAGCAGACATGGATGAACCACAACCTGGTCCGAGCCATGTCCAGATCCCCGTGATCAAGCAAGACACGGCGACGTCCGAGGAGGACAGCGGGTCGATCCCTTTCGTGGACAGCCCCGAGTCGCCACCCATGGTGGACATCCGGAAAGCCAGCATCGCTGCCCAGCAGCAGCTTCACGACGGGATCATCCTGCTGATCACCAGTGACAGCGAGAGTCAGCGTTCGCCCAACGGCTCACTGGCCCAGCACCCGTTGTCCGAGTACTACCTGTTGCCCTTGCCGCCCGACGCCCTGGGAGCCAACAGGAGGTATTCACTGCAGGACAGGGCTGGCGGCAAGCACGGTGGGGGGCACGAGCGCAAGGCCTCGTGCCCCGATGCCGAGTTGAGGCTAAGCCCCGATCGCCGCGGCAGCTCCTGCGCCAGCAGTCGTCGCTCCAGCAGCTGCAGCCGTGCTAACAAGGCGGAGCTGGACCGCCTCACGCCCACCTCCTTCTCCTCGAGGAGGTCGAGCAACGCCAGTGCATGCCACTCGCGGCGGTCCAGCAACTGCAGCGTCGGGGGCCACCACCATCAGCGGCGTCGGTCCAGCAGCTGCAGCCGCCGCTCCAGCAACAGCAGCCGGCGGTCCAGCAACGCTAGCCGCCGCTCGTCGCACTTCGATTCGGACGAGGAGGCGTGCCTGCACCACCACCACTGCCACCGTGGTTCGAGGTCCAGCTTGCACCGCGGGTCCGTGGACCGTAGGGGATCCCACCTGCCCCCCCGCGACAAGGAGGACCTGGACGAGAGGGAGGAGCTGGAGATGGGCGGCATCCCGCCTAGGCACCGCAGGATCATCATCATGATCATCGGCTCCGTCTCCATCTTCATACTTGTCATGTCCGTGGTCCTCATCGCCGTTTCGCTGACCCTCTCTCCAACCATCGACGACTTAGGTGAGTACATTCTCTTTACAGATACTTGTGTTATTTTAGGTATTCGAAGAATGACTTAACTAGCAGAGTGCCTTATTAACTCATTTTATTTCATTTCAAAATGCACACTTGAATGATTAGTACCAGATGCATTAGTACCAATTCAGTGGTAGCCACTTCCCAGTATCATATTCAATTATTAGTCTAACTTGAATGGTTAGTCCTAGTGTCTGTGATTGTATTAAACGTAAGATTGAAATGTTGGCAAAAGTGCCTAAATGAATGCATCAATAGTCTGCTTATGGTGGCAGAATGAACGATTGGTTCCTGTGCAAAATTAAAGGTTAGGCATTTGTATTCAGATTAACTAGCAGGTATCGGTACCGATTTCGTGGTACCTATCATCGCCATAATGAGGCACTACTGTATTTGTCAATTCTTCCGACCAAAGCAACAATTCAACTTGGAGCAGCCATCACAAAGAAATAGGCAGAGCATATGGGTGGAATCGAAGATCCCAGGAGGGAAAGTCCCATGGGCTTCGGAATCCACTTGGGCCGATTAGCTATCGATGATCAAAGTTCTAATCACGCTGGATTGTCACTTAAACCAATCAATAGTTTTGTCCCACATTAGGATTGACACTTTACCCAACAAAGAATCTTCAAAACAATCGATCGGATGAAATAGCATGAAGCTCCGAGCACGTCTATTTCATAAGAAGGCAGTGGTAAATATGTGCAAGTGAAATATCTAATGTTTTAAGAGCTTATTTAGACATGGACACACTTATCATTACGGTCTGGATCGCTAAATGTTTTGTTCTAGAGAAATAGCTATAAAGGGGAATTTTCAGCGGAAACAAACAAACAAAATGGGATGTGAAGATTTCTTCCCAAAATATTCTCGAAAATATTCTCGCGAGGGTTACTTTAAGATGTAACGTATCGTCATTTTGGCAACGTTTGGCGTTCACTTTTACAGACCAACCAATCAATGTATCTATTCAGAATTCATTTCTAGGGGATTTCATTGTCGAAGTGCTGAAATGATAAAACAAGTCTATTGGTGTCACGTTCAGAATACGTGTAGAAGTGGTGCAGTTGAAAAAGTTGCGCTGGTCGCAGAATACGAGGACGACGCCCGAACTGGGACTCCACGCCAAACTTCCGCGACATGAGAGCGTGAGGAATACGTGCAGGAACCACGCGTCGCCATAGAAACACAGCCACTACCCATATTTAGTTTGACATAAAATGCGCGTCTTATGAATCATTTGTGAGAAACAATCTCCCATAGATGATAATTTTATAACATATTTTGTTTTTATTTTTAATAAGAATTTTTGAAGCATCTAGATTTGAATACTATAAAGCGTAGTCATGTAAACATTACCTCTATCGAAAGGGATGATCGATGATTTGGTATCGTAAATACTTTCTTTCACCAACAAACCTGTGTCTAGATTTGTTTTCATGCACTGCTTCCCAATTTCCACTCGCGGTGCAACATCCCGCAATAATCCTCCATCATATTAACGCCTCGACGCTCTTTTCTCTCTAATCTCCGAGTGGAAGTGCTTTCCCTGCTCCTACCTTTCTGCTTCTGCTGAATTTCCGAAGTAAAAATGCGTGTTCAGAAGACGCGTTTTAATACATCCTAAAGCTGCGAATTTTTCAAGCATGTTTTCTCAGATGGAAGTGCATTGTCAAGGTCTTTATTATTCCCTAGGAACTTGGTACCCGCATTTTTGAAAGATCCTGGTCTCTTTTTTTTGCTCTAATTATAACAGAAATTATATCTGTTCTATAATACTATCATGATTCGAGAGTATATTGGTTTCATAGATCTGAATGACTGCTCTAGAACCAGATATTATCATTGCGGTCTATAGTCATAAACTTAAGATATTTGATAGTTTGCTGCTGGAAAATGATGTAGTTTTTAGCATTTAGACGTAATTTTTAAGCATCTACATTTAAACAAATCGTGGAGTTACATTAAAATGAAATTTTTTTTCACAGTGCTTTTCTTTAAAATCACATTTTAAATTAAACTGTTATTTTTAAATAATGCCACTATGACATGCAAGGTTTGGTAGCAGAAAATCACCATCCAAATCTTTTTAGGATTTTACATAGTTTTAAAATATTAAATTACACAGGAGAAGGACGGATGTTCAATCACAAAACTTTAAACTTCATCGTCGTTAAAACTAGACCAAAGTACAAAGAACATTTGCAGTACAGTTAGATTATGAATGCTGATATTAGAGGAATTCAATCTGAGAACTTGTGGTTGAAACGAGTTATAAACAGGAACAATCGTAAGCAGAAACAAACTTGAAACTGCAGCGTGTATTGTATAGGGGAACGTATCGTACCTTGAAACAGTTTATATTGTGCTGCCTCCTTTTGAGTAAGTAGCAAAATAACACATTGTAGTATACCATTTGCCACCAGATTACCTTCTCACAAAGATTGGCACTCCATGGGTGTTTGTTGTGTTTGCTAAACAACTAACTGAAATACGTTCTCTAGTAAATAAATATTTTTGATTTTTCAATTTAAATTCTTGTATTTTTTAGGGTTGGTAAAGTTAGTTAAAACTATGTTCTAGTCAATGATGATACGATTTTAATGTAAACATAACCTGATACTACTTTCTAGACTGTTTTATTTGTAAAGGCCGCCAGTTGTACCTTGGGACAAAATAAAGGTTGTACCTTGAGACATCCCAAGGTACAACAATTTATTTTTTCCCTTGAAACAACAGTCTGGGTTTACAAATACACCAATACCCTGAAGTTACGCTATAGGTGGAACAGACGGAAAATCGCGTAAGTCGAATTCGCGTAGGTCGGGGCATATAAATTTTATTTAATTGAGACCAAAGACTAACAAAAACACTATTTTAGAAGAAAAATATTTAATAAAACTGTAGTTCTTTATAGAAATATAAAAAAATTAATGTGCAACGTAAAAAGTTATTTCGATGTCGATGGCTGCATAAAATCTAACAAATTCGTCTGACGACACAATGCCCTCTTTATTCATACAGAATTTTTTCGTGGCAAGCTAATATATATATTTTTTATTCCTTACTTTGTATCTATAACGCGTTCTTCGTTGGAGTCAATGTTTTCTAAAAATTCTAGGCCCCTTTCATCTGCCCGGGTCGCGCAGATGGTCTTCGACAGCCGTCCCATTGGTTTTGAGTGCAGGCGATTTTTAACTGATTCTCTGAAACTGTGTGTAGTTTTGTATAAATACGTAATTTAGTATGTGTGGAGTTGATTTATTTTGTAATCTACTTCAAGTAATCTAAAAGTAACATGTATTCCAAGGTAAAACATGTATTCCAAGGTACAACATGTATTCCAAGGTACAACATGTATTCCAAGGTACAACAGCAGTATGCAAAGGTACAAATATGTAACCAAGAATCAACAACATGTATTCCAAGGTGCAACATGTATTCCAAGATACAACACCATGATGAACCGTGGGACATTTGCATAGATTAACATAATAATTTATTAAACAGTTAGTGTTCGAGTTATACAAATAAATAAAAATGGCAAATTCTTCCAAAAGTAATGAATGTAAATAGTTGATGGAAAAAGCAAACTGCAGCTACATTATAGGCTCAGGAAAAATATTTGTTTAAAACTGTCCCAAGGTACGACACCTTCCCCTATACATCGGCGATGATACATTCTTACTTTCCAAAGTATTGGTTCAGAGATTACGGAGGAGGTAAAAAAGTTAACTAATAAAAATTCATCACAAATTAAATAAATATAACATGTTGAGTAGTCTATCAGCATAACTTCTTTTCTCAAAATAATAAAGGTTTAATATTTGTTTGCATATCTCATTCTTCTTTGATCGCTGCATTCTAAGATGGTTTAATTCGCAGTGCTCAAGGGCAGCACGACTGAATGCGAATGATAATTTAATTTCATCCATTGCCAGAGACACGTGACCAACAACCATGCGTGAACCGATGCCACCACATATTCCTTATTTCCATAAAAGGTGGTTTTTAATCTACTCTCTACTTGCTTAAAATTTTCGTGTAATACAAAATTGAATCCATATTCATAAGACTTCTTATGCCGTATGTTTTTATGGATTTTATTTAATTCTTCATTCGACGCCGTTTATGTATTGTATGCATCTTGTTCCGTTAAACCCAAAACGAATAGCAAAGATCTTTGTAACTTTCACTCTCTTTTTAGCATTAATGAACGCCGCCACATGGGAATTTTCATCTGATATCACAATACCCGACACTATCGCCTTCTTTTAGTTCCTTTGGGATTATTTGGTAATCTAAAAGATATTTTGAGTTGTTATTTATCAATAGATCGGGTAACGATTTGCACCATCTTCCATTGAATTCCTTGAGAATGTTTTTCCAGGTCCATATGATTAAACCTCCGCGTGGTTGTCTCGGTATCTCGTCTCACCCACCAGATCGACGAGATACATCATCAACAAATGAAACCTTACCAGAACTTGAACCATCAGATGATTTTGTCGCATCATCAGAAAATTGGCAATTTTTTGGTGACTTCTTGTCATTATAAAAAATGGTCACATCTTGACTATAAATTGTCGACTGTCCACAAATGCAGATTAAGTAGTAGTCAAATTTATTTTGCTATGCGAAATTTGTGTACTGGGTTAAAGATTACGTACCCAAAATTCTTTAACAGGTCTAACTTTGATAAAGGTTTTAGGTCCGAGTTTTATGGAGTGGTTAAAATTAATGAAGTACTAAACTAGTAAGTATTTCATAGTGAATACCAACCCTCTAAGGGTAACGATATTTCTAAACAGCATAATGTTGCTTCTACCCCACAACAAGCTTAATGATTAAGCAGCCACATACACTCATTGCCATAAAAATTTGCGCATCAAGAAAAAGTCGTCAACATGAAACGAAATTTTACTCATGCAAGTACTACTTTGATATAAGTAAGTGATTAGAAAATCAAAGAAAAAGGATGATTTACTGCAGAAAAAAGTACCAATGAACGGAAGTTTTAGTACTCTGTTGGACCCCCTCTAGCGCGAATGCACCATGCGATACGAGCGGGCATTGATGCATACAAGTTCCGTATGATGTCCTGAAACATCAAGTTCCACAGTTGCTGTAAACGCATCTCTAGTTCGACCAAACTCGTAGGGAGTCCAACTTGACGTCCCAAATGATCCCAGATATGCTCGATTGGTGACAAATTTGGGGATCGAGCAGGCCAGGGAAGAGTGGTAATGTGGCAAAGGCAGTCTTGTGACATCCTTGCTGTGTGTGGCCGAGCATTGTCTTGTTGAAGAATGGCTCCTGGCAGCCAAGCCATGAGTGGCATCACATGTGGCTGAATGATGTCATGGACGTACCGCTGGGCTGTCATTGTGCCATCAATAAATATTAGGGGTGACCGTGTATCGTAAGCTATGATACCCCATACCATCACACCAGCTGTGGGAGCGGTGTGTCGCTGTAAAGCGAAGGCAGGATTGAGGCGTTCACCACGGGGCCTCCACTCACGAACACGGTTGTCATCACTGCTCAAGTTGAATCTAGATTCGTCGCTGAAGATTCCATTCCGTTGCAGTCCGATCCCGTCGTGCGCGACACCACTCCAAACAAAGACGTCGGTGGGTGGGTGTCATTGGCGGCACACGTAATGGGCGTCGCGATAGCAGATGTCCTTCAGCCAGGCGCCTTGCGATGGTTCGGGAAGACACAGGGGCCCGTAGTGAAGGTGTTGCTGTGTCTGGATAGATGCCAATGAGGCATTTGGCTCTACGCCTGCGTTTCGTATGATGTGACGGTCTTCTCGACGACTGGTCTGTCGAGGGTGTCCTGAGCCTAGTCGCCGTGTAAATGACGTCTCTTCTGTCCACAGGTCCCAACACCTCCTCACAGTAAAATCAGAACGGCCTACTTGACGATCTACCCGCCGAGCTGACCCCCCAGCTTCCATCATCCCCATGATTCTTCCCCTCTCGAACTCTGACAGTTGCTCATATTGTCTTTGATGGCGGCGTAACGGCATGCCTACCTCAGCGTTTCCTTTGCAAAAGATTCAGTACACTCAAACAAGCTCTGCTTGCCTGTTTTATACTTCAAGGAAAACGAAGTTCAATGCCCTCTAATGGCATTACGCAATGCGCAATCATGCTGCATTTCCAATCATTTGCATATCTGGCCGAAATGTACCTTCATGCCAAGTTTCGCTATGATCCCACAATTTTTTCTTGGTGCGCAAATTTGTATGGCAATGAGTGTATATTGGCCAAAATAATCCCAGGAAACATTCGATTAATCGAGATGGTTAAAACTGTTTGAAGCATGCAAGACTGCTCAGTGAAAAAGGATGTATACCTCTATCATTCTATCTCATGGAGAATACTGTTCTCTTGAGACAGAGTTTGCTCATTAATACATTTTTTATGTAAGGAAATAGTAAAAGGCAAAATCATGTGTTGATGCGAGACGTTATATGCGTACTGTACTGGTAACATAATGTGTTATTGATTGGGAAGACATTATATTTGGCCACCATGGCTAACATCATGTTTTAATATTTCACATGGTAACATCATGTTTTAACATTTAACATGGTAACATCATGTTTTAATATTTCACATGGTAACATCATGTTTTAACATTTAACATGGTAACATCATGTTTTAATATTTCACATGGTAACATCATGTTTTAACATTTAACATGGTAACACCATGTTAAAACTTTTAACATGGTAACATCATGTTTTAACATTTGGGGTGACATGTGTTACTGCACGTAGTATCATGGATTTCCCTTTTATGGGACACCATGTGTTGTACTGGGTAACATTATGGTTGACCATTTTGGGTTGTACCATGTGTTACTGCTCTAGATAAGGTTATAGTTTACAGTTTTGAGATTTTTTTTGTTTTTTGTGACCATAGTTGTTCATACTGCCAAACAAGACAAACGAAGTGAACTAAAGGGCATACACTCACAAGGAAAATTTAACGGACACAGTAGAGAGAAATAAAACCACGGGGTATGTTAGAACTTGATCGTGCAACAACTCTCAGGTTGCTAGTGCATGTGTTGTAGCAACGGGGTAATCGATGAAATGAACTCAATTTTAATGTTTTAATTATGACTGAAATAGATTTGGTACTTTTTTGACATCGGAATATATTTTGATTAGGGTAAGTCAATTTTTTATGTCCAACCTGAAACTGGTGGAAACTGGTGTCCACAATCTATTTCGATCAAGAAATGTAAAGAAACCGACTTTCTTTTTAATGTCTTCATGGCACTTTTATGGTTCATTTAGGAATGAAGCAAACTTTACACTTTTGAATCGCTCAAATTGAGTTTTCGAACACTAAATGGGAGAGTTCTAGTTTCAAAGAGAACTTCTAGAACCGTTTGAAGTAGTCATGCTCCGATCACGGATGTGCTTCGGAGAGGAATGAAGAATTTGATAAAAGTATCAATTGAAGAGCAAGAAAGCTTCTCTTGAAACTTTAACCATTGGAATCGCATTAAGAAACCAACTCACAGTTTGTGTAGCTCTAGAAATAGTATTTGGCGAGTTGAATAGAATAATTACACATCACCAACGTAGATTAGGTTTTCCTGTTTTCCTCAGATTTACTGTTTTCTTGAAACTAATATAGAGAACATGAGTATTTATTTTACTTGATACTTCTGAACGAATATGAAAATTGTTTGAATTTGTATAGAGTTTGTGAGGAAATATTGTACTTTCGGTCAGTTTGTTTACTTTTTGATCAGTTCGTTCACAGTAAAAAATATAACAGAGAAATATTTTTAAGGTCATATTTGAAATGATGATAGGCAAATTGTTCTTAATTTCGTCTAGGAAATTTTTTTAATTCTTATTTATTGAGTTTGTTTACAGTTCAGAATGCATTTTAAAAATGGATCTTCGCATAGCATCTGTGTTATACTTTCTCAATTGTTTAAATCAATTGATGGATAAGTGACATTACCACATTTCATGTCTTATTATAATTCATTTATAATGAATTTATTTAGTATCTTGATTCACAAAAATGGATTTCATACCTCTAAATGATGTAAAAGTATTAAAAATATATAACGACATTTCTTTTAAATGGTGTTAATTCATGTGCAACGTATTCAATATATATAATTTCATGATCGAAGGAAACTTATATTAATTACAAAAACGAAAAAGAAAATTCGAAAAAGTAGTAAGATATTTTTGAAAATGAAAGAAGCGAGAAGCCTGACACACATATACAAATACAAATACAAATATTGACGACCAGCTACAGGCTCAAGCCCAACAAGGCTGGTCCTTTGTTTATGAATTCTCCAATTCCCACTGACTATCCAATTGTGTCTTAAATTCGTACATTCCCTTTGAATTAACTATATTTTCTGGCAACGCGTTCCAACTGTCTATTACCCTATTAAAGTAGTAGTTTTTCCTTAAATCCCGATTAAAATGTGTCTTATTCAATTTATACCCATGGCACCTTGTTCTGTTATCCCTATTGAAATTTAAGCCCTCTGTGTCCCCTTGTTTTACAAACTTGAAAAGCTGAATCCAATCCCCCCTCCTTCTTCTTCTTTCCAGTGTATACGTGTTTAGCTTACTTAAACGTTCATTATAGTCGAAACTTGCTAGCCCCTCTATTATTTTTGTAGCTCTGTGCTGAACCCTTTCAATTGATTCTATGTCCTTTCTCATATATGGAGCCCAGAATTGTACAGCATATTCTAGATGTGGTCTTACTAAACACTTATATAACGGCAAGATTATATTCTTATCCCTTGAAGTTACAGTCTTTTTAATATACCCCATTAACCTATTAGCCTTTTTACCCCCAAGATCCTTGACTGTTTCTCCCTCCTTTACCTTTACTCCCTGCAGCCTGTACTCGGCTCCACTGTTCCTGTAACCCATATGCAGAACTTGACATTTCCCTACATTAAATGACATACCCCATTTTACAGCCCATTCGGATATCTTATCAAAATCCCCTTGTAAATTTTCTATCTGTAACTTGGTATCCACTGTCCCCCATATTTTGAAGTCATCTGCAAATATACTGATTCTATTCTTTATCCCATGACCTATATCATCTATGAAAATTATAAATCAAATTGGTCCCAAAACTGATCCCTGAGGCACCCCACTTATAACTTCTGTCCACTGTGAATAATTTCCTTTTACCTGCACTCTCTGCTTTCTACCCAATAACCAATTCCTTATCCATATTAATGTTTTTCCCTGAATCTCCAGCCTTTCCAATTTAAACAGTAATGCCTCATGAGGTACTTTATCAAAAGCCTTTTGAAAATCTATGTACATGATATCCACACTGCACTTATTATCCAGCTCCTCAGTAATTTTTTCGTAGAACTTCAAAAGGTTTGTAGAGCAGGATCTGCCATTCCTAAACTTATACTGATTCTCTGATAACAGTCCCCCCTCCTCCAAGTATAACATTATATGCTTTTTTAACAGAGATTCAAGTATTTTGCAAATTACTGATGTTAGACCTACTGGTCTATAGTTGCCCGGATCACTTTGTATTCCCTTTTTGAAAATTGAAGTTATGTTGGCCAACTTCCAATCCATTGGTACCCAACCTGTGCTATATGTTTAATTAAATATCGCGTGAATTACTTCCCCCAGTTCTTCCGCGCATTCCACTAGTACTCTCGGATAAATATCGTCTGGCCCTGGTGCTTTAGATGGCTTAATTCTTTTCAATTGATGTACTATTTCTTCCCTGTTGAATTTGCATTCTTTAATTATACCCCCTGCAAAGGCTCCATCCTTGGGATCCTTTTTTAAATTATAGTTACCATTGAAAACCCCCAGTAAAAAGTCATTTAACACGTTTGCCATTCCCACCTCGTCTTGAATTAATTCACCTCCCTTCCCCTCCAACGGGCCCAGTGTAGTACTAAATTTATTTTTACCACTTGCATATGCAAAAAATTCTTTTGGGTTTATATTTATTTCCCTTGCTGATTTTTCCTCCAAGGACACCTTTTGCTTCCGACTAATAGTTTTAAACTCCTTTCTAGCTTTCTGATATGGCTCCTTGTCCCTGTCGTTACCAGTGCTTTTATATACCCTGTATGTTCTTTGTTTTAATTTTAAAACTTTGTGTGTTTCCCCTGAAAACCACACAGGGAGCAATTTTCTAGATTTTCCTTTTTTCCTGAACGTTACATGTTTTTTTTAACACCCTGTCTATTTTATTCTTGAATTCCTCCCATTGTTCAGAATGATGCGGTGCTAATAATCCCCCTCTGAATGTTTCCTTTAACTCTTCCCTTATCTTATGAAAATTTACCTTTCTGAAATTTGGAATTATCCTACTATTGATTGTGTATGCTGACTGAAAATTTATGCTTAATCTGATACTTCTATGATCACTTTCTCCCAGTGGCTCACCTATAACCAAATCCTGCACCCTATCCTCATCATTGCTGAAAATCAAATCCAATATTGCATTGTCCCTAGTATCCTCATACACGATCTGGTACAAAAAACAATCCTGTATCACTTCCAAAAATTCTGCCCCTTTCCCATTTGTAGCTAGATTGTTTGTCCAGTCAATATTTGGATAGTTATAGTCCCCCATTAAAATTAATTCTCCTTTTTGACATGCTTCGTTTATCAGATTGCACATGCCCTTTTCCTGCTCTTCACTACAAACAGGAGGTCTATATATATTGCCCAGAATTAGTCCCTTGCCTTTGTCTGTATTCAGTTTCACCCAGACTGATTCTATACCCTCAGTTTTACTATTTAACTTTATTTCCGTACAGTTTAAGAATTCTCTCACATAAATCAAAACCCCACCCCCTTTCCTATTCACTCTGTCCTCCCTAAACATTGTGAATCCACTTAATTCTAAAATTTGTGCATCTTCACTGCTTGCCCAACTTTCAGTAATCCCAATGATATCTATATCCTCTGCTTGTGCAATTCCCTTGAGCTCATCCATTTTATTTCTCACACTGCGAGCATTACAATAAAATACTTTTAGCTTATTTTTTACCCTTATATTATTTGTCTTGGTATTGTTTTTCTCCCTTACATTGCACTTTCCCTTTGTATTGTTTGTCTCCTGCAATTTAGGCCCTGTTAGTTTTCCTAGGCAATTACTGTGTACCGTCAACCCTCTATGTCCTTCCCATCCCTGCTTGTATACTAGTTTTTTGACTCCAGAATATTCAAAACCCGCTTGCCAACCTCCCTATTACCTATCAAGCTTAAATGAAAATTGTCCCTGCTTATCCAATCCCTCCTACACTCCTTCCAAACATCTAAAAATTTAACCTCCTCCCTCTCACACAAATCCCTTAACAACCCGTTCATCTTATTGGCCTTTTGATTTAACCACCCATTACCTAACCCATACCCAGGTAGTAATCCTAATACTGTTACTTCTGCCCCATGAGACTTAATGCCTCTTAAAAGTGTTTCTGCTTCCCTCTTAAACTCAACATTAGTAGTCCTCTCTACGTCATTTGTTCCCACCCACACTACTGCCTTTTCCTCCCCTTTAACCACACCTGCCTTAACTGCCTCAACTACATGTGTTACCCTGGCACCTGGCAAGCAACACCTTGCAAAACTGCGCTTTTTACGTCCTACCATTTCTCCCAAAACCCTAACCATCGAATCACCAACCACTACCCCTCTAGTTACCTTATCCCCCTTATCAACATGCCCCAAGTCTACACATTGGACACCCTTTTCCACTCCCTCTGCAGCCCTCACCTTCAAAGCCTCCAGCTCCTTCCTCAAATGACCCATCTCTAAGCAACTCTTGCATGTAAATTCAACCTTCTCTGACATTTTAACCCCACTCACACACCCCTTTCCTGCCTCAACCATATTCCAACACAAGTCACATTCCACATAGAACTCCCCACTGGCTCCCTCTGTCCTCATCTCCTTGAACATTCTAACTATACCCATGCTTATCCAAAGTAACAATCAATGCACAGAAAAAGCACTAAACAAAATCAAACATACAGAAAAAGCACTAAGTCAAATACACAGAAAAAGCACTGCACTTAAAAAAATATACAGAAAAAGCTGGAATTAAATATCCTATAACCTTATGGTAGTCAACTATCTGAATGAAAACAAACAAGACACAAAATATTTAGGCATAACGAGACATACGTGAAATAAATCATTAATATATCTAAAGACAGAATTTAACTGTTTTTAAAAACTAGGTAACTAGCTTCCAGGTACGAAGTCTTGCCATAAGTCAAAAAAACTAAACATCCTAATGTTATAGACCCAAGCCCAAAATGGTTTTAGTTTTCTGGTTGAAATTCAACACGGCAATTTATTTCTTTTCTGTTTTTGCTCTACGCTTTATAGATGTTATGAACAAAACAAGCAAAGCACTTAAAAAAAAGCAATGATCCAAACAGTCGGGGTGAAATCAAAAAGCAAACGAAAGTCTTTGCTAACCTTGCAAGCGCGCTGAAGCTGCTATCATAACAAGATAAACAATATAATTTTTAAAAAAGAAACTAAAATTAAATATCGTAAGAAAATTTATGAAAACGAATGCATTGGTGGATCAGGGCGTCATGAAGGTGGAGCATGATCCAGATAACACATAATGGTGTTTTCTACGCATGAGCAGCAATACGCTAAAAATTGCTCACATACTCCCCCAAACACCATTATATATTAAACGCACAAAGGAAAACAATATAAAAAGAAAAAAAAACGAAATCCATCCCCCAACAGCAGCCAGACACCAAGACCGAGATCCAATGCCACTATCCACTTCGTGCAACAAACCCTTGACATTAATGACAGTTGAACTCTTATTGCATTAGAACTTTAAAAAATAAAATTGCTACTGTTCGCATCAAAATAGACAGTGTTCGTGTTTAGTTATTCAGAACCGCAAGTGTTCCGATTTCCAGCGAACACAAAGTTTTGTATTCGACTTTCTCAAAATATAAATCGGAACTCTTTCGGTTCCGAATACAACACGAACAATGTCTATTTTTTGTGTACATGAACACTTCAATTTTTATTTTTTATAGTTTGAATACAACACGAATTCAAGTGTCATTAATGTTAGGGTTTTGTTGCACGAAGTGAATGGTGGTATTGGGTGGCGATCTTTGTGTCTCCCTCCCGGCTGCTGTTGTAAGTTGGATATCGTATTCTTGTTCTTTTCATATTAAAAATAACCACTTTAATTCCGGGAAAAATGTCTTCTGCGGGGTAGAGAGGTGGTTAATTAAAGTCACACGGACAACGGGTTATTTGAGACGGCCCGGGATCAATACCAAAGGGACAGGTTCAAGGACAACGCTTCGTCCTTTTGAACCACGTTTTGATGACGTGAACAACACACCTGAGTTGATATCCCGCTCTCCAAACAAACCACACTAACATAAATACATGTGAGGCTACGACATATTTAACGTTCACCAATCCCCTTTTACACGAAGGTCTTCGGCTGGATCAAATTTCGTACTCGGAACCCCCTGATTGCTAATCTGTTGCTTTTCCAACTGAGCAACGACGGACCTTCTCAGGCCTGGAGACCGTGGGTGCGAATAGCACCCTTACTTCTTTTGGTCCCCTCTCGCGGCCTTCAAACCCAACTCAGCCAACCTGTTCTCGTGTATGGAGCTCTTTTTCAGACTTTCCTTTTCAGATGATGGGTTCATTGGATTTTGCGTCTCAAGGGCTCTTCTTCGGCTGAGCTTTTTAGGTGACTCTTGGTTGTAACAGTGGTGATATATGTAAAGGGAAAAAATTCAAATCCATCAGTGCTTCCCATTCAGGTAGATGGAAACAACTCGCTTGTGCTAATTTAATGATTCTAAGAGAACCTGAAGAAAAGGGGATTCAAAAACTGCTTGCCCGTTGTTGTTTTTTCAAACTTTAAAGTGTAGTTCAAGTAAAAGTGTTTCGACTCAGAAGTGCCGTGTTTAGTATTCAGTTTCGTTTTCCTCTTCAAACGACTGGGGTGGTCTTTCTTTTAAACGATAAAAAGCACACAGAGAGATTTACTTTTGAATAGAAAAATGTAAGTATAATAGGCGAAAGATGCTACTGTAATTACAATCTCAGTTTAAAGTGTTGAGAAAAGTTAACAGAAAAGGACGTAGGTGATAGATTTATGTTTACGGTTTAAACTGCGATCTATATATTCAAATAGTTAATGTACTTGCTTTTCATCCAGATAAAATCTTAAAATAAATATTAGTTCGAAATTAAAATTGACATGATGATGATATTTGATAAACCAAAGGGGAATGAAAAATATGTTTTACGTGTATTTGAGCACTTTTAACCCACTGGCTGATTATCCCGCGATTTCCACGGGCAACTCAAATGTAGCAAAATTTGCTCATCCCGCGATTTTCGCGGGCAGGTGTTTTTCTATCTTTATTGAGGAGCGCATCCCGCTTTTTCACCGTTTAACCAATGAAATAAATTATATACAGTGTTAGACGTTAAATTTAGATTTTGATCAACAGTTGTCGCTAGTCGTCCACTAAATTGCAGTATTTGAAGGTACTTTGTATTTACCGCTCTAACTTCGCGCCTTTGTTTGGCGCCTTTTTCTAATCAGAAATGGCTGCTAGAAAACGTTCAGCGATTGACAGAGTATATATTCCTGATGATTTATCAGATTCTGAAAGTGATTTTAGTTTTGATAGTGATATAGATTTTTCGGATTGCTCCTCAGATAGCGATGAATCTGATCATGATTCAATAAACTTGCAAAGCGTTAGGCAGTGGTGCAAAATTGATATGAAGAATATTCCTCCTCCTCCAATTCCTTTTCGTGGAAATCCCGGAATTACTGTGCGTATAGCTAACAATAACTTCTGACAGTTTAGTTTCTCATGATAAAAATCTATATAAATATATATATATATATATATATATATATATATATATATATAAATATAGTATATATATTTATAATAAAATATATATATATATAAATTTTTAATATGAAAAAAAAAATACACGATTTTTGTAGCGATTTCGGTCCACAAATTGAGCAGTCAGAGGGTTAAGAGCCAATTTTTCTCGTGTGACTGGCTACTAGCGTGCCTTTGAAGGGCCTTTTGTTATTATTATTTGTTAAGCACACGCCAAGTATGATATTAGTGACTGTATTTTTAATTACGTACGAGCAAACTGTTACCTTGGTATGGAATGGGATCAGAAATAAATTCGGAAACATTGAAGGAGTGTTAAAGAGAGAGTATACCGCGTTTAGTATAGTTTTTTATAGCATCCCTACTGTTTTAATGAATATCGAAATTTTAGTGAGGAGTCTCCATATGAGCAGGCAAAAAGTTAATCGACACAATTTAATGCACTCGGATCACTCGAAAAGTGACGAGTCTCCAGATCAATTAGGAAGCGACTCAGATCACCGACGAATATCCGAACGATCTATGTCTGTATAAATTTACTTTGGCAGCAATTGAGGCTATGAAAATGTCTTTTTGGGACACTTTTCATTACGAATTTGCACTTATA
The DNA here is from genome assembly GCA_947359465.1 of Metellina segmentata. Taxonomy (NCBI): domain Eukaryota; kingdom Metazoa; phylum Arthropoda; class Arachnida; order Araneae; family Tetragnathidae; genus Metellina; species Metellina segmentata. The sequence goes on along the minus strand of OX375880.1, from coordinate 125,423,441 downwards.
CAAAAAATGAAAGAGTAAGTATTAGAAATTACAGATATCTTTCATTGATTCTTGTTTTATAAGTACACCTGTTAATTTACGTATCGCGCGTTTTTCAAGTCAATTAATATAGTTCTTAAAAGGTTGAATGCCGTTTTTCTCTCTTTGAAATGATAAATTATTCTAAATAATACCTCACTCTTAACTAACCCTATCTATCATATTTTAAGGCATACAGGCAGTTGAATTTAAGTTGCACTGGTGTAACACAGCGGGATATCAGCGACGGACGGAAATCGATCCCACAGGGAAAGATCCAAGGACATCGTTTAAACATTTTGAACCACGTTGTTGTGGCATTACGACCCGTGCAGGTGGCGATTTCACGACCCTAAAGTCCACCCTCACGGAGGCCGATCAAGCGTTCGAACTCCGTTAGCTGCTCGTATGTCACTCTACGTTTCCTGTGAGGCATATTAACATCGAATCAATTATTTACAGCATTGAAATGACGATGCATACACTTCAACGCACTTTTACAGTGCTTTTTATGCACGGTTCACTTGGAAGTTTACAAAGTGTTTCTCGGCCCACACATGTGGGATCGCTTTGTAATTCTATTCATTTGCGTATCCGTACTTGTTTTCCATTTCCTGCAAGTTTCGCTTAATTCGTGATTCTTTCGTAGTGTTGCAATTTTCACAAACAGTAGTGTATATGCTTAATGACCTAATTTATGTACTAATCATCCAAGTAGTTTCGAAAGATACCTCGTCCGTCAAGATTTGAACAATTTTGCCATTGACGAGATATTTCGTCGTCAAGGTATGTCCAATTGTTTCTAGGAGATTTGACGAGGATATCAAGATCTGGTTAGTTTCCTTCCAATGATCGAGATGTTTTTTCCCTTCTGTTAACGAAATATCGCGTCCAACAAGATCTGGTAAGTTATGCTAATGACTACATACCACATTTAGATAACCCTGTATACAGTTCAACCCCAAGAAATCTGAAGGACTGTTAACTTGTGTGCGACCCCTCGAAGGGGCGCCGAAGAACCTACGGGGTTTTGTTTAAGAAGGTGAACCGCGACCGGAGGCCTGCTTTGCTTGGACACTAGTTGTTCTGTTCAATAATTCTTAATTACCTCGTCGAAATATTTTTGTAATATATAACCAACCTTAATTTTAAATTCATAAATCAGTTTCTGGTCGACTAACTTCTAAATCGGGGAATATTCCATAAAACAACAAAATGGTGTTAATCTCAGCACCTTTGAAGGAGGTACGTGAAAAATCGGACTAACCTCCAGGGGTCTAAGGCAACATACAAAGAAATCAGGATTTCACTAAGCGTTCCTTTACGTTACCAGATATCCTAGTCGTTTAAGCAATGACGAAGTGCTTAATCAGTGACAGCCTCTCCGCCATTCACTGCAAATACATCTGGCATGTCTATAAGTTATATAGTTCGCACAATTAGTCTACACAACATCGCCTGGAGGCAAATCCATTAGATGAAAGGATACTCATCTATGGAGTACACAGCCACTTTACCATCGATAATTCGGCATACTCAGTGCTGAAACGCAACCTGCATCCATTGTCTGAGTTAGTGGTTTTCAAATGTGGCTTAACAGTGCTTCAGGGTGCTGCTAAACAGGATGATGAGCTTTCAACTCTATCGAAATAAACCTTGAAGCGGTTAGAAGCGATGGATTAAGAAACGACAGTGAGAATAAGTTAAATTGACACAAGGGTTTTGGATTAACATGAAATGTGAATATATGTATATTGTAAAGGAAACATCACGGAGTTTGTTTTAGAGTTTCTATTTTCATTAATTATTGTTCACAGTGTAGGGGACGCGGCACCCAAAAAGCTATTTCCTCATATGTATAAAATTTGATGCAATTGTGAATGTTAATTTACTTTAATAAGCGTAACTTAATGTTTTAAGCAAGAAAAATGTCAAAATTGTATCACAATGTTTTTAATTAAAAAAATATTTTAATTGAAAACATTTTAAATGCTACTTCTTCTTTAATAACTGATATTTTGGTTTCAAATACTTTAAGTAGGCTCGTCAAATCTTTTTCTATTTTTTTAAGAATAGAATTTTTGATATCTTGAATAGATTTAGAAAAAATCAAAACTAAAAAATCTAAGAAAAAATCACGAAAAATCTAAGATTTTTAAAATTAAAATTGCAATAAAAAATTTTCTTTTCAATTTATTCAAAATTTCATCCTTAGTTACACTAAACAAATCATACTTTTAAGAACGTGCCATAAAAGTTCCAGGTGAATTGGATAGTATTTGAAAAAGCCTTAGCATTTTTACCTTGGCTTAGTATGAAAAAAGTTGAAACTGAGTAAAAGCTATTTAAAGTTTTTACACGAGTAAAAAAAATTATCAAATAATCATAAAAAGTTTCATTATTTTTTTTGCAGATTACCACAACACATATGTGTCTTTTAGTATCTTTCAAAAGAAAATTTAAAAATATTTTGTCTTTAAATGGTCAAAAGTAAAGACGTCATTTTCATTGTAAAAAGTAAAGAAAATATGTACGAGAAAAAACATTTTCTTAAAACTACAAATCAGTCATTTTAAATACAAAGACATGTTAATGGAAGAACATGTAAATTGTATTAACGACATGTTAAAAATAAATATCAATGTTTATAATAAAATAAATATATCAATACTTACCAAAATATAAATAATTATATCACATACAAACCCATCCAAATTTCAGAAGCCACCTGCTTTATAGGTAACTCCTTCCTTCTTCTTGTATATTTGTTCTTGCTTTTTAATTGCAAGTTTAACCAGCTTTCTTGCATGCTGAAATTTAGAAGATCTTCGTCTAACTTGGAAGTAAATTTTTCTTCTATTCAGTAATGTCCCTATTTTCCGAATTATGCTGCCGCATCGCATGCCCAAAGCACTTTGCTGTTCCAATGAAGTTTTTCATCTATATATATAATTCTCTTACGTGGCACGCAAAAAAGACGTTATTTGTTACAAAGTTTTGGCAACACTGTGCGATTGTTTGTTTACCAAGAAGTCTCGCGCATCAATTGAATGTATAGCGTTATCGGATAAAATTTGATTGAAAAAAAAATGAAATTAGTCAAACTGTTGCAGCTTATAAACCACATGCTGGGTATTCGATATCCAAGGCAGCGCTCACATTTCGAGTCAAAATTCGCTTAGTTTTAATTTTAATTCCAAATTGTTCGAGTTCTGATTCTAGAGGTACTGTATAATTTTTCTGTTGTACAACAAATTTATTTTTGAAAAATATTTTTTTGGAATATAATTTTTTGAAAAAAATGTCTTCATTGATGCGAGCGAAGCGAGCAAGGTTCGAGCAGCGAACCAATGAGGATTGCAAAGTAATCCTCCGGGGGTCGGCGAGCGTTAGCGAGTAGGGGGCGGGCCCCCTAGTACACCAAAATTGTACTAGCAAACAGCCTCTGCAACAGTTCGCCGAACACGGTTTGGAAATGCAAATTTGTGCTTTGGTTATTTGTTACAAATAACACTGCTTAGGGACTCATTCGCATTTTGGGTCGCACACCCAACGCAGTGTTCCAAAAGGCTGTCGTTGGCCAATCTTTGAAAGACTGATAAAATGGGAGGCAATATTGACTCATCTAGTAGAGTAGATAAAAGTTTACCATGAAGTTCTGGTCTTTCTCCCTGGGCCACGCCACAGCTCTCTGGTAGAAGCACCATGAGTTTGGTCCTATAGGATACTTAGTATACTGAGGCTTTGTAACCATCGAAATGTTGTGATATAGTGTGGCATATACCCCTTCTTCATTTCTTTCGCATTGCCCTTATGCTTCAAAATTGCTCCTTGGTAATACCTGGTAAGTTTTTGAATTGTTTCCTTTTTGAGGCTACCTGGTTTCCTACCACCTAAAGCAAGGACCTTTCTAAGAAGTGGGTCAAGTTGTGTTCATTATATTTTTAGTACTAGCTCGTGGGTCACTTGAACAGGGGGAAGGGATCATGGTAAAAAACTACTCTTTTTTGGCTCTCAATTTCCTTTAAAAAGTTAACGATTCCTTTTTTATCCAACTTGTACTTTTGCAAGTGAAGAGCAAAAAATTGATATAAAAGTAGAGAAATCAAACCCTGAACTGAGTTTTTAATGAAAAATAAAAAAACAATGCATACATGAAATATTATATTTTAATAGATAATGTAGTTAGGTGTATGTGTTATGATATTATAGGTGTATGTACAATAAAGGTATATTTAATAAGAAATCTGTTGTTGTTTTTGTCAGATAATTTCTTAATTTTTGGTTCATTTTCAGTATTTATTAGTTTAACGCATTTTGCAGTCAATTCATTTCCGCTTTTATTTCTATTGGTAGACTGTACAAAATTCATAGAAGAAGACGATTTTTCACATGAATATGTGGATCCAAAGATCGTTAAAGTTTATGCCTCCCATAAAATGACGGTTTTGATAAATTAAAAAATACTTTCCACGTCACTTGAAAATAAATGGCGCAGCCAGTCATTATATCGATGAATAAGCCAACCCCTAGTTTGACCCCTATGAGTTTGACAATATGTTGGAAGGCTTGAGTCATTCTTAAATTAATGGCATAGTTGGAATGGTCAGTTGAGCTTGAAGGTTTAGTTGCAAATTTAAAATTTTGACAGCAACAACAAACAAGTTTTATGGCATAAGCAAATCCTTACTTTGAACCCAAGTCCAATTTCAACGTCTCTTTTACACAATTAGGACATTGTAAATTGTGTAGAAGACTGTTCAAATGTTTCAAGTCAATTAAAACATAAGAAGCTTGATTACCGTCCACTGAATCAGATGAAGCAGTCATAAGTGTTTGCAACCTTTGTTTAGGTGTTTAGTCGATCAGCTGATCTGCAGCTGTAAACTCTGGTTGACTCTGGATATCAAGTTAATGACATCCACGTTTACCGCTCATACGAGCAGCTTGCATCGATTTCCTCTTGACACGATACATTTCGAAATATAATAGCAAGTAAATGCATTAAACAAATTAACAACTACGAAGAATAGTAGAAACTCTCAAATATTTAGTCTTGACAAAGACTGTTTGGTATGAATGGATTGGATTGGATATGGTTTTGTGGCATTGGGTCCTCTTGGGACGTATTATGACAAGCTCAAGATAAAAAATCATATATATCATAAATATGTATATATTTATATATATTCTAATTATAAAATGAAGTAAGTCATCATAATAAAATGATTACCATAAAAACTATATGTGATGGATGAAACCAATGTCAGATAAAAAGCTAAAAATATTTGGTTGGGTATTCTCTCGGACATTTCGAAAAATAGTCATTGGAAATAATGACATTTTTTTTACAAATCTCCAAGCTAGCGACAGCTGGACAAATTCAGAGGTTAAAAATGCACAAAAAGTCCAAAACTCTCAAGAGCTCCTTGGCCAGATCTTCCCAGGAAAGTTGAAGGCAGTCCAAAATGTGGTCTGGGGAGGCCATTTCTGTAGCACATTTTCCGCAAATTGGAAAAATCTTGAGTTTTCCATGAAAAGTAAGGGTCTTCAGATGACCGCTGGCGAATCTGGACAAAGCCGTCTGATCCCTTCGGTCACAGGTGAGGCCAAGAGAACCTCCAGGGCTCTTTCTCCTGTACGAATCATTTGGAGGAGGGATTAGCCATTTCAATTTAGCCCTGTTTTTCTTGATCGAGTAGGCTTCCGGGAAAGTCCAGACTGGGAAGGGTGCTGGGGCCTTTCTTTGCTAGGCAATCGGCTACCTCATTGCCATGGATATTTACATGTGAGGGGATCCATTGCAGGTGAATTGTTCGGGATATGGATATCTGTTTCAGCATGTTAAGAATAGAAACACCAGTCCTGTCTCCCACAGTACTCCAGTCACTTATATGTTGGATTGAGCTCTTACTGTCCGATATTATCCAGACTTCACCTGAGCTCCTTTTTGCTATTATAGCCCTCAGTCCTGCTTTAATGGCAATCAGTTCGCTTCTGAAGACAGAACAATGGTCTGGACACCCCAGTCTCGCCCAGAGATGTATTTTAATAAATTCAATCTTTTCCTACTTTTAAGAACAAGGCTCTCTATATGCTTATTACACGTGAATTCAGGGTCGAGAACGAAGCCTAAGTATTTTGGGTGCTTCTCATAGGAGAGGAGATGACCTCCGAAACTAACGTGTGGGTGATAGTTGTAGAGTTTTATATTCGTGGTAAAGAAACACATAATGACATTAAAACCAGCAGAAAAAAGATTGCAGCGCTAAGAAAGAGAAACAGAGAGCCAAAACGTTCAGGTGAAAGATTGTACAGAAAAACAATTCAACATACTCTCTCCCTCTATTACTTCGGCTAATTTGAGTTCTAATTTGCTTAAGAATTCTAATGACACTATAGACACAATCATTGATAATAATTATCCTTCAACTTCACAAATGAGAACTAAACTTCCAAATGTAGCTCAGGCTTGTGATAGAACTGGTGTATCCGATAGATCGGCAGCAATTATAATAAATGCTGCTTTGAAGGATATGGGAATAAATTCAAAGTATGATTCTTCAAATATAGTTGATCGTAGTAAAATTAGAAGAGATAGGACAAAGACCCGCAGCTATCTGAAAACAAAAAAATGAGGAAACAGCCTCTTTATCAGAACATGGAAAACCCTTTGATGGGCGAAAGGATAAAACTTTAGTTACGATTAAAGAAAGAGAAAGGATTGTTAGGAAGACTATAATAGAAGAACATATCGTTCTAATATCAGAACCAGGATCAAAATATATGGGACATGTCACTCCTACAACTGGCTCTTCTCAAAATATTGAAACACGTATTTTAACTTTTTTGGAGAAAAACATCGATCTTTCTAAGATGTAAGTTGTCGGTTGTGATGGTACAGTGGTAAATACAGGTTTGAATTCATACAGTTATACAGTCATTCGGCAAATCGAGCTTTTTTTAGGACGTCCTGTGCATTGGTTTAGTTGTTTATTACATACAAATGAGCTACCCAGCTACCTTTACGTCATTTGTTGCAACATTTAGAAGGGAAAACCACTGGACCCAAAGGATACAGCGGAGAAATTGGAAAAATGTTAGAATCTTCTGAAAAATTGCCTTTAACAAACTTTGAAAAGATAGAAGTAACTTTGCCAGATATTGTCCTAGCGAATCTTAGCACTGATCAACGATACCTTTAAGAAATGTGCACAGATATATCAAATAAATATATTCCATTAAGCTTGTCACAAAAAGATCCAGGAAAATTTAATCATTCCAGATGGTTGACGACGGCAAAAAAAAATTTTAAGGTATATGTTTCAACAGAAGATCCAACCCAAAACTTGAAAATATTAACAGAGTATGTTGTGAAGGTACACTCATATGTGTGGATTAAAATTAAAAGTAAGTCATCATGTCGGTACAAGAGTCTTCATTTTTACAAAATTTTAAATAAATCGAGATTTTTACCTGAGGATTTAAAAATTGTAATAGATATAACTTTGCAAAGAAATGCTTATTATGCCCATGCAGAAAATATTATATTGCCAATGTTAGTTGATGATCAAAAACACGTCAGAGAATTAAGCCTTAAAAAAATTTAAAATTAAGACAAAAAAAAATAAAGTTGAAAAGAATATTCGAGAGATTAAAATTCCCAAGTTAAACTTCGAAGAAGACGATTACATAAATCTAATTGAATTACAATCAGATTCCGTTACAGAACCACCACTTACAGTATCTCTTTCTGATGATCAACTCAAGTCTACGATTCAAGACATTCCAACCAATAGCAACATATTTAACTTTCCGTGTCATTCACAAGAAGTAGAACGTTGTGTTAAATTGAAACATCAAGTGCAGTATGTGGTACAGAGGCACGAGATGGATTTATTCGGTCAAGAATATAGCATTTGCAGGAACATGCATTTACTAGATATTTATGAAAAAAAAGTGGGCGGGTTTTTAAAGAGACCCAGACACCTCCACTCCATGTGGTGAAATATGAGTGTTTACCCCCGTATAAACAAGCGAAGAAAGAGAAGCGCCCGTGCAGTAACGAGGAACGCAATGATGAGTCTATTGAGAGAAGTGGAGACGCGCGTGATGCCGCTCAAAAAAAGGGGACATTTTTAAATTTCCGGGATAATGTTAGTTGCAAAACTTTTTTTTTACAAGCAGGGAAGTTTATTTCACCCACCCATGGCTTTAAATAGATTATATTAAATTTTTTAAATGCGTTATTATCATTTTTGTGTAAAAATTGGCAAAATTTCGTAATTTCAAAGTGATTTTGGCACCTGAAGATATTAATTGATTTAGCTCATATTTTGTATTATTTATAAGCATGGTAGTCCCCAACTATTCCTACCATAGGCGTTTTCAATTTCCGAAATTCGTGTTTTTCGCTCCACCCTTATATACATGCATAAATATTTTTTTTCTAATGGCGGGCACATTTGACCGAAGTCATTGGCCACTACAAGGCCGGAAGTGATGGCCACTTGTGAAGGAGCACCCAGTAGGAGGACCATTATTGCTCCTAACAATTACTTCGTAATTTTGCACCATGTTCAGATGACGAAGCAACACCTGAGCTGGTATACGCTTACAAACATCCATGCCCGGATTCAAACCGGGGACCTCCCGATCTAGAGGCTAACACCTTAACCACTATACCGGTCGGTCGGCACATGCATAAATATAAAGCTGCGCAATTTTCGACGTAGCGATTGGCTAAGTAACGCTACGCTCCGATTGGTTACCTCTTTTAAATATTTATATTCTGTTTGATTGACTTCGGTTTTATGTTTTCGACCCATTTCTAGTTTTCTATCCGTTTTGAACCATTCTGATGCCAAATCTATCTCTTGCGCGTTTGATGTTTGTTTGTATGTACGTTCCCTATACACATTCACACGGTTATTATTATACTTATTACACAAAATGTATTTTCACGGAAATTTGCATACAATGAGTATTTATCTTCATTCAGTGAGTGAACTTGGTTGTGAAAGTCTGTCTGTCCGTCTTTCTGTTCTATGTTCGATTTTGTGTTTGTGTAAGCATCACACATAAATTTTATTCCAGGTATTTGATTGCAATGTATTTTATTTTATACATTATCTATGAGTTTAGAAGAATGCAATATTAAACATTAATTTATTGTTATATTTAGATGAGTTTCATGCTAAAACATCTGAGTAAGTATACTTAAAGCAACCTTAATTTAGTAGTTTTCGGAAAATTTGAATGTACATTGAGTATTACAATTACTTTGATGTGCTTTACCGGTACTGCTGAAAAGCCAATTATTTAAAAAAAAAATTATTTTTGTAATGGAACTTTTGCTTTGGTTTGGAGGTTTTTTATGGCGCAAGGTCCAGATCTGGCCAAACTGCGCCAAACGTCGTCTATATTAAAAGGTCTATAGCTTTAAAAATGAGATGGTTAAACACATAACACGATTGCAAAATTAAACTTATATAAAATAAAAGCTATATATGATATATAAAACCAATATCAGAGAGGAATAAAAACAAGTTTTTGTAATACGGATCATCAAGAGGTCTGTTAAGTTAAGAAGTGGAGCACAAATTGAAACAGTCTATGGTTGCTAAAATTGGACCATTCTGTCAAAATGTGTCTTACTGACAAAACTTGATGGCAAATAGAACATAATGGAGCAGGTTCTCCGCTTAACAAATGTTTGTATGTAAAATGTGAATGTGCGATTCGAAGCCTTGTCGATTTAACGTCATGGTGTCTTTTTAAATTTACTTTTTTAAAACCCTTAATCGACGGTTGAATGGAAAGGAGTTTATTTAGCGTTTCGGGAGGTCCCAATTAATTTGCCATGATAAGTGTATAGCTCGTGTTTTGGTCGAGTCGATATCATCTAGAGGTATTTTAAAATTTATCTGCATAGATGAATTCCTTGTCGCCAAGTCTGCTTTTCCATTTCCATGGATACCATCATGACCGGGGATCCAACAAAATGAAATCTTGATATTTCTCTCTTTCAAAGTGTTTAGTCTTCCAATAGCGTTAAATACAAGTGGATGGCTTTTCGTATTAAAATTTGCTAACGCATCTATGTAGCTTTTAGAGTACGAGCAAATGATCCACTTTTTGTTATTAGATGCTGCTATCTTTGTCAAGGCTAAAATTATTGCTTACATTTATGATGTGGAAACATAACATCATTCATTCAGTTTGCGAGAAATGACTGTTCATTCATGTACAGCCGCAGCACCAACGTGATTTCCATCCTATGATTCGTCAGTATAAACTGAGTTGTAAAATGAAAAATTTCGTCTGTGAAAGTAAAATAATTCTTGATAAATGCAGTCTGGTGTCACTGATTTTGTCAATTTCGCAAAATCATGAATAAGGCTAAAATTTCAATCGATCCAAGGTGGAGGTTCGTTTTCTTTAAAAAACATATCGAAGTTGTCAATATTTAAATATGCTAATATGTCTCGAATTCTAAAACCAAAGGAAGGTATGAAAGATGGTTTTAGTGAGTAGTGACTTCCCAATTTGGGATTAGTTATTTTGTAATTTAATGGATGTGCAGGGTTAGTTTTTATTTTAAAGAAATATTTAAGAGAAAGTTTCTCACGTCTAAATTTTAAATTAAGTTCATTTTTTAAGTTCATTTCAAATTTTTTATATATTAAGCGACTGGATGCACTTTTGTTTAAGTAAGTTTATATGAGGTCGGATGGCAAGCCTCGAGTCAAAAGTAATGCCTAGAAATTTAGTGTGCAGAGCTACAGGAATAGCAGTACAATTTAATAATATTTCTGGATAGGGAAATAAACCGCGTCTTCGGGTAAAATGAACGCATACTGTTTTTTGTGAGGAGAAGACGAGTTTATTTTTATTTGCCCACTCACTAATATTTCTTATGGCTGTTTGCAATCGTCTTTCAATTAATGATATATTTATACCCGAACAAAATATTTGAAAATCATATACAAATAGAGTTCCCTGTACATAAACAGGAAGTTATTCAATAATGCCGTTTATTTTAACTATGAAGAGCACAACACTCAAAACACTACTCTGAAGAACTCCCTCGTCCTTTGGGAGTCTCTCTCTCTCTCTCTCTCTCTCTCATCAGGTAAAATATCGTTAGTAAAAACCTTAAGTGTTCTTGTCGGAAAACAATTTGTGATAAAAACTGGGAGATTGCCCCTAAAGTCCATTTGATGTAAATTCCGCATTATTCCATATCGCCATGTGCAGTCATATGCTTTTTCCATGTCGAAAAATATAGAGACAAAATGTTTTTTTGTTACAAAAGTATCGCGTATTAAAGATTCAAGCAGTAATTATTTTCTACAGTGCTGTGGCAAAAACGAAATCCACTTTGAAAATTTGAGAGATGCCCTTCTGATTCTAAAACGCATATAAATCTGGCATTAACAATTCTTTCCATTAGTTTGCACATGCAACTTGTCAAAGCAATATATTAGTTATTCGCGTCTTTTGGGTCTTTACCGGGTTTCGGAATGGGTATAACAATGGCTTTTCGCCAAGACGTTGCAAAGACCTGCTCCTTCCAAATTCTATTAAAAAGAAATAAAATGTACGCCAAAGAATTCTCGTTAAGATGTAGAAATATGAATTCTGTCAGGGCTTGGTGAAGTCAGATGAGATTTCTTCAATGTAGTCCTGAGTTCGAACATATTAAAATCTTGACTATGGACTTTCGGTGCAGAATGTCGAAAGTCTAAAGTCTTTAATTCTTCCCGTCTTTAATAATTGATAAAATCTCGGGGATACCAACTTTCGTGTGATACTCTGGAAAATGCTTCACCAAGAGTATCAGCAATCATTTTTGCGTCGGAAATGACCTATCCATTTTGTGATAAAAAATAAAAGTTGTGTGCAATGAAAGTTGCCTGAGATTTTTCTGATTTTACTCCAAATTTTTATAGATAAAACGTTAATCTGTATGGAATTAATGTAATTTTGCCAGGAATTCCTTTGGCTTTGTCTTCTTACCTTACGAGTTTTATCTTTCACACGTTTAAAATCCATCAGGTTTGAAGTCTTAGGATATCTGCGAAACCTGTTCCAAGCTCGTTTTTGAGACTTGTATGCTTGCGAGCACGATTCAGTCCACCATGGCTTCCAAAGCTTAGGCATCCTTCCAGATGTTTTGGGGATAGATAAGTCTGCCGCATTAATGATGGTATCTGGAATGGCATGTATAGCATCATTTATGTTTGGCAGCTTTACCATATCTTCAGAAATATTAGCTTCTGATTGGAAGTGTCCAATCGGCTTTCGCAAATATAAAACGCTGAGGTCGTCTAGGTAGTAAAACATCATTAAAATTATAAGTTAAAATAACTGGAAAATGATCGCTGTTATGCAGGTCGTCATCAACTCTAAAGTTCCACATGGGAGCTAAAACAGGAGAACATAGAACTAGGTCCAAAACATGAAATGAGCGAGTCGGCTGGTGGAAATATGTATGATTTAAGTCATTTAGGAGACAGAGGCAGTGATCGTCGATTATTTTTTCAATTTGTTGCCCTCTGTGATTTAAATCGTTGCTTCCCCAAAGTGGGTTATGTCCGTTAAAATCTCCAATGATAAAATAAGGATGTGGGAGTTGACTATTAAATTATTTAAATCTTGTTGGCTAATCTTCTCGCTTGGTGGAAGATAAATAGAGCATATGGTAATTAAAAGTTTGATCTGTATCTGAATTGCAACTGCTTGAATCCTGGTCTGTAATGGGATGATGGTTGATGGGTAATTTTTTAATGTTATTATTGCTACGCCACCAGAAGCACGACTACCACTGGTGTAGTCATTTCGAATTATATCATATTTTTTTATTTTAATAGTGTTAAGTGGCATTAAAAAGGTTTCCTGTAAGGCAAGACAAACAGGGTTAATTGAATGTATTAAATCTTTTATATCGTCAATTTCAGTTTGTAGTCCGTGACAGTTCTATGTTAACAATTTTACTGTCATTTTGAAGAGTTTTTATACAATTTAGTATCCTTTCTAAAAAATGCAGCGCTAGCATCTAAATTCTCCTCTGCATCAAACTCCATGTCTGAGGCTGTGGAAGGGTGTAGGTCAATTACATTTTCCGCTTTTTTAGAGATATCATTTGGGTTCCGGGAATGGATAGGTTTATATTTCTTATTTTGCTTTGGTTTAATCTGTTCCGTCGAAGTTGTTCGATTTGGTTTGAAAATATTTTGTGCCGTTTTTGTACTTTGTTGCCACGAGCTGAATTTTAGCTTTGATACTTCATTTAATTCGAGTCTCATTTTTGTTCTTTGCTCAATTTCAACGATTTCCGAATATTTGGTACAGACGATATTTTTCAACGAACGGGAATAAAAGGGAACTCGTGTTTCTTTCGCTCTGAATTAACTTTGCATTTCTAAATTTTGTGCATTTTTGAGTAGTAAGTTCTGGTGACTGCAAGATCAAGAGATAAAAAAGAATAACAAATTAATATCTTTAGAACAAGTTTTTCCCGACATCTTTTATTTTGTTTTATTTCGCTGTTTTCTGTTTTAAATTTTTATTATTTTAATAAATTGTGTTTCTTTTTTTTTCCTCACACACAACACAATCACAAAGTATTAATATCTTTAGAACAAGTTTTTCCCGACATCTTTTATTTTGTTTTATTTCGCTGTTTTCTGTTTTAAATTTTTATTATTTAATAAATTGTGTTTCTTTTTTTTCCTCACACACAACAAAGTATTCGACCGAAAGTGGCAGGTAAGTCAGAAAAAAGCAAATTGTAAGTGTAATTATGCATTATTGAAAGAATAATGCCGTTATTGAAAAAATAATAATGTTTAAAAAACCCAAACTAAAAGTTTTCAAACATTAAAAATTCTTTGTCGTAATGACAGGAGAAGATTGCGAAATTCCACAATGTCGCATGCCAGATGCAAGAGTGCCACAAGTAAAAAAATATTTTTTTGTAGACTATGAGTGCGAGAGACCTGGCCATAAATCATTGTTTTTACTAATTGAGTTAAACATGAAAATAATTTAAGAAAGGGAATTCCAAATTTCCCTTAAAATGGTCTTTTGTAGTAGTAACCTTAATGTCACCTTTCGTCATTTTGTAGCTTTGTCATACAGCAAGGGTGCGATGTATATGAAATGTATTATGTACTTGACTGAATATGCATGAGTAGGATTTGTATGCTATGTAAGTGGCAGAAATTATAAAGATGGCGAAAGTTTTTAAAAATATTTTTTTATTCTACAAAAAACGTAAGACCTTATATAATTTTATCATCTCTTCAATCTAGAGTAATACATTTCAAACCGAGTAAGGTTGGGTATTTTGCTAGCAATAGATAAAAATGTTTAAATAAAGTAAACGAGTATGGAAAGAAGATTAAAAAACGTGTTGATGGAACGTATGATATGAATGCGCATTTAACTGACGCAATGGGTATATGCCCAAGAAGACTATACATAAATATCAAAGAACACATAGATCATTCGTGGAAATAACCCATGGAGGCTAAGGGAATACAATAGTTAGCAGTAAAAAATTGACATTAAGATGGAGTCAATCTTAGTTGACCCTTAAAATTAAATATCAGATCTAATTTAAACGACTAAATGTGATTAAAATTCCAAAAGGATGATACAAAAAATTAAACTTCTGTAAGTGGAGGACGACGATTCAAGGCGTTTTTGAACGTCGTCGATTAAAACGTCTGTGACCTGCACAAGAAATAAGATGGATGGAGAGGAGGCGTTCTTGGCAATGCTAGCCGGATGGAGTATTTTCCGCCACCCATAAAAAGATACGCGTAATTTTAGAATGACCCATCGGAAGACGGGTTAAACTGAACCGTCGATATGTTAAAGATTGTTGGGGTGAAGAGAGTGTCGAGTGGATGGGGTAGAACTTTTTGCTTCTCTGCTCACTCAAGTGTTCGCATTATTCGTTCCATACGCTTTTTCCCTACAAAATGACATAGATCATCGTATGGAATACGAATATATTTCTCGCTGCAACACAGGTGAATCCATTGACGATAGTTCGGACGTGTTATGGTATCCAGCAAAAATACCGAAACTCAGACGTCAAAGACTCCAAGCGCCAAGGTACCTTTAAAAGTCAATGGAAAAAAATCAGAGTTACAAGTGCTGAGTGTGTAATTGCATTTTACTGCTTTGTATGGAACAAAGAGAGGCAGAGGTAGAAACAAAAATAAGATATGACAGTGAAAAGTTAGGGATTCACTAAAAAAATGCATCCAGCATAAGTGAACGATTTGAACCGTTAGTATAAAATGCTCTGTGATTTCTAGTTTAATCAATTAATTTTTTTATGAATGAGTATCCTCTCTTTAAAAGTGTCTGACACCCAAATATGATCTGCGCGCAGGATAAAACTGCCCAGAGTGTCGTAACAGGTCTGTGGGTCATATAAACCAAGCCAGAGTGTTGCAACTGAACTGCGAACCGATTTAAAGTATTAGAAGAACCTTATTTTTATCTGCGGGCTCTTGATACAAGTGTTTGTAGGGCTGTATCGGGTCGGTGGGCTGGGTGAATAGTTTAGCGCTGTACCTGATCGGCGTATCGGATAAACCTTTTAGGAGGATAAATATTCGCAAAGCCGTATTTCATATGAGGTTGGACACATCTTCTCCAAAGGGCCATATAACTGGTCTCTGGGTATCATGAAAATATTTGGAGAACCGTATCTAATCTGAGGTTCGTTTAAATTCGTTTATGGTTTTCGGACCTAATCCAAATATTTGGAGGGTCGTATCTGGTTTATGAGATGGAGATTAATGTGAGCAACAAGAGAAAATATTTCACTGAATGTTTTCTTTGTTCTAGTTATCTGTCTTGAACTTAATTATGATATTATTGTCTGATTTTATTTATATTCAACATTATACTACTTTTTTTTCGCTTAGTTCTTTAATATTGATCACACATTACTTTTTAATCATTTATTGCATTATATTCGTTTTTTTAATTCAAAATATCATCGATATCTATTTGAAGATTCACTCCATACACATATAGTTCTGCCTTATATAATATACATTCTATCTAAATGATTAACTAATTTTGAAAACAATCTGTCACATTATTTAAAGGGGAAATATTTAATTAATATTTCGATTTGTTTTGTGTAATTTGCATGATTTAGAATTTACATTCATAATTTTATTATAATTTGTAATTCCATATGCCCAATATCAGGATAGAGCAAAATCAAAAATAATTATTTTTCATCTCGTTTTACCTTGTTATTGAACATCTGTTTTTTTTATTGCTTAAATTTTTTTATTGTATTGAAATGTATTTTTTAAACTTTAAACAAAATAATAAAAGTTTTAGAATCATCTGAAACAATTGTGTGCGTAGAATACGGACGAATCATATGATTTTGAAATTTCTTTGGGTAAAATAAAGTGTAGGTTGGCATTTTATTCAAATGAATTTCATCATTCAGCTTGTTTTGAAACTGAACACCAAATAACCCCAGAAAAGGCTACAAATCAAATTAAAACTTAACTGGGAGTATTTTTTAATAGTTCGCGTATACTTATACTGAAAACAACGCCTCTCATAGAGTATTGAAGGAAGGGTTGTTGAATTGGCATCACAATGGTACGACTCACGCCGGGGCTATTGGCGATGGTCTAAAACCAATCCCGCCAGGAAAAATGAGAGGACAACATCTCGTCATTTTGCACCATGGTCAGATGACATGGTCCCCTTAACTGGGACCTAACTCTCCAAATTTTTACACTATGCCAATGTGTGGACAGTAAGGCTACGAAAGATTTAACGCGCAAACGAAATTCATTGTTGAATCGAGTTTTGAACTCGCAATCCTCTGGTTTCTGATCTAGTATATAATAGAAAATAATGTGATCCCAATTGAACGAAAACAGATTTTTAAAAATCGAAAACGAGTGTCCATTTACAAAATGAAAGCAAAAAGAGGGAGAAAAAATAAGGGTCAATTGAGGGTTCAACAATTTGAAATCAATTGAAAAACAGTGACATGATCAATTAAACTGGATAGACGAATTTCGAGAATCTGTAGAAGTTATTTCTCCTTCGACAGTGTGTCGTTGCAGTGAAAGAGCACTGACTCGCCGTGGAAGAAAGAAGTGCAGAGTGCCTTTTATTGCAACAGTGCGTTTACTCGGATTTGGAGAAATGATCTAATGTCATCCAGGAGTCGTTCTTTGAATTGGGGGGGGGGCTCAGGAAATGAAGTTTTCGATTTTTATTTCCTGCTTATGGTTCGAGAGTTTGGGATCGTTCCTTTTTGGGAGAGGTTTATTTCGTTTTGCGGAGATGGGGTCGAATGCTGTATCAGGTTTTTTTACTTGCGTTGCAAATTGAGTTATTCGGATCGTTTTTTAAGAAGTAGGGTCTATTACAGAGGTTTTCTTAAAAATATGAGGTACGCTTTCCAGACAAATTCCCGGGTGGTAAAGATTTAAATTATTTGGGGTTTCATACTCCATCGAGTTTGTTTCAATCGATTATATAAGCCCAAACACATTTAATGTGGATTAAAAAAGCTAAATATATTTTTTTTAAATCCAATTGAATTCTGTGGATTGTACGAATTTTATACAGAATGTACATAAATATTTTTTTTAAGAATAGGTATCCTCTATGAATTTCTCACGTTGTCGTGGCAGGAACGTTTGTAGAATAGGGGTGTCAGGTCACCAATTGCGACGACCATTAAGACTTAAATTCAACTACTTAATCGAAACAAACCTAATCTGTTAGAATATGTGGTTGCTCTAACTGGTCTGATGGCTAGGTAAACCGTTTCAGAGGCTTTTCGGAGGACCGTATTTGGCCTTCTGGCTGGTTAAACGCGTTCGGTTTGTTCTCTGGTCAACTGACTGAGGTAAATCGATTTGATGTGACTCATAGCTTAAGGTAGACGGTTCGTTTTTACCCGTTGGGTTTTATGGACCCCACCTCACACCAACGTGAACGTGATGTAATTTGTTTAAAAGGTTGTTGAGTTTTATGGCACAAGTGCCATATTTGCCAGGGTGCGCCAAGAACATGGTATTTCAAGAACGTCAAGTAATGGACATATAAGCTCAAGAAAAGATTTATTAGTACAACTAAAGGAATGCTCTCTGGGAAATGTTACTGTCAAGGACGATAGAAATATACCCAGCTTAAGTTTCAGGAATTGAACCTGAACCACCTGCAACTCTCAGGTTAAAAGAAGATTCCACTGAATCTTGGTGCCACCCTCCAAAAAACAATTTTTTTAAAGAGAAGTTTTCAGTGATGCGTTTTCATTAGTAAAGGTCCTTTTTATGCTTTTCTACCAATTTTGAGGTGGATTTTCAATTGCATACTATGCCGAATTCGCTTGTTTCGTATTATTTTACTCAGATTGTAATTCAGTATCGATGTAAAGCTAATTGCATTATTTGTATCACACAAGGTACTAAAAACATCTGGTCTGGTAATAAAACTTTATCAAAAGAATGGTGTACTATTTTAAGAGAGGTTCATGTGGACCTGAAATATGTGTAATTGTATATTGTGTCGAGTTTATTTGTTTTGTTCGCATTATAAACATGTTTTAACTAAAACAAGATTTATATTTAGTTTCATTAAATAAAAATTGAAATATTGTGTCTATTCTTTCAGTCTTTTTGAAGTAGTATACAAATAGCATACAAAACTATTGTTTTGTGGATTCGAATTATTCGTTATTGTATATTATGTTTATTTATTCAGTATCCGGTTATTGTTCTATTGTGACTCTACAAATCTGATTATTTTATTCACTTATTTAAATATCGGCCCGTCTTTTAATGAAATACACTCAAACAACTGTAACGTATTGGCCAATCATTGGAATTATTTGTGCTTGTATATAGAGTTTGATTATTTCGTCACGTTAATAAGTATTATTATTTAACAAGTTAGATAGTTCTGAAGTATACAAATCTGAATAAATCAACCATTTAATTCTGAAATAATAGAATAAGCAAAATCAATTGGAATAGATACACTCATAAAATCGTAGTTAAACTGGTAGGCAATTTGTAAACGATTCAAAAGATAACTAGTAAAAATGAAAAACGATAGCAAAATTTGCAATTACAGTGAATCAAAATGCCTAGTCACCCCAAGACAAAAGAAAAACCATAAGAACTCGAGTTTTCGTCTTGTTTTCATCTTTTAAGTTCTTTTCTTGCATTTTGTTGAAATATTTGACTTCAAACATTTCGTTTTAATAGGAAGAGAAATTAAATAATCCAACAATTTTAGAAAAAAAACACGTTTTTTTATATATTTCTTTCTTTTTCAAATTATTCACAATATTTCCTGGGTGTTTAAAGATATTTGATGACAAAATTAATAATTTGTAATGATTAATCCAACAAAAGAAAATTGCATTACTGCCTTAAAAATACAGCGAAATATTAATTTATTGAAGCAGAAGTTGATGAACGCTATAATAAAAATATAAACTATGGAAATGGCAAAAGATACTTTGAGTTATTGTATTCTGTAATAAATATTTACTTATTTTTATAAAAATCATGCATACTTTATTTTTAACGTAGCAGGTACACTAAATGAAATTTTTTTGTACCATTTATCTCCGAAATTCAAATTTGTCTCTCAAGTAAAAGAAAACTTCAAAGTAAGTAATATGTATCGAAATATATATAAAATGCAATTAGATTTGTCTCTCCGTATAACCCTATGACACTTAAAATTTCTAATTGAAGTGATTTGATATTAAAAATATTTTCTAATTTGGACTAAACATTATATGATAGATGGGCCTTATGTTTTTAATGAAATAAGTTTTACTTTTCGTGATCAAATGTAAAAGCAATTGCGTATAGTTTGAATTTAATAAATAATTTTCTCCCTTCTGAAAAACTGCCTAACGCTTTAATGAGAAATGCTAAAATTTTAAATTTGCAAATCGGGGAATAGTACATTTGGAGGCAAGTAATTATTTTACTTGATAACGTATATGAATATTGTTCTTATTGAAAGTTTAGATATATAATATAATATAGTGCTTTTTTATTAAGTTAAATTTCGTATTTTTAAGTGCGCTTGTGGTGATGTTTACATAATCCCAGAGGTTGGCTTGCTTTGTATTTGGAAGTGTCCAGTTATAAACGATTAAAAGATAAACCTTTTTATCCTACTTGCTAGGAAAGAATCTTCTATACTATGTTCAAGTTTAGTATCTATAGCAATATTTTCAAGTTTAGTACCTATAATGATCTATGCACTGTGTTTAAGTTTGGTACTATAATTTTCTATCCTAACATGTCTGGACAAGTGTATACCATGGAATCTTTGTTCCATATGGGATAGTGTTGTTAGCTGTGTAAGGTTTATTGTACTTGTATTCCTCCCGAATTGGGCCTGATCTCGCTTCCCTGTCAAAATGCGAAGCTTTCTAGCGGGAGAAACTACATAAAGGATCATCCAATTCGCTTCTTGCAGGTGTCAGTCCCTACTTTAACCCTCTGATTGATTCACGTGCACAATTCCACCTAGCAACCTGCATGACAACAGATTTTGACATTCTTGATAGAATCGTTTAAAAGGATTTCATTCAAAGAAAAGGAGCGATATATTGTCTTTTAAGAAGAATTCTATTCTAAGGAAATAATCAATCGAATCCTTTCGAAAGATCATATTCCAAGGAAAAGAGGAATAAATATTTCCAAATTATTTATTCTAATAAAAGAGACAGTATAATAGTTCCAAAGAATTCTAATCTTGTACAGTGAAACCCGAAAATCAATAAGGCAACTACATGATTCTTTTCTGAAGTAAAGCCGAATAGAACCGTTTCAAAGGATTACATTCAAAAGTAAAGAAGAATAGAAACTTTCCGAGGCCTGAAAGAAACTACGAATTCTTTCAACCTATAGATACGGTTATTTAGTCATAACGATAATTGGTAATTTTAGTTAACGTCGTACTAGAGTAACACAACGGGCTATTGACGACGGTCCGGGATCAGTCCCTTAAGGGAAAGATCCGATTAGTCATAACGTGTTTTGTATTATTGTTAAACGTTATTATGTATCGTTGATTGATTCAGCCCTACGGAATATCTGCAACCAACCGGGTTCACAGAGGATATAGAACGAATTAGTAAATATACTAATGTCAAGTAAACAGGGTGCAAGGCAATCCAACCTCTAGCCAGACTTTTTGTATTCTATTTTTAAAGCCAAAGAAGAGAAACAGCAGTTTCGAACGTCGTACTGTAAATATGTAATATCCACACCTTTTTACCGTGGAAACAGTCCAATACGTATGGATCACAAATACTTTTAAACTAGTCCATAGTATACAGAATTCTACATAAAATAAAATGAGATGACATGGGCGTTATAAAAAATAATTTAAATTGAAATATGCCACTAATATATAGGATAAATTCAAGGAACTCGATTTATAAATAAAAAAGGGTCGTTCCTGGTGGTTGTCATGACGATGACTAGATCTTGGCAAATGAGGTATCTGATCATTGGAAAAACTGACCAACTCTTGATTAAATGGCTAAGATTGGTGGATTAAACGATGTGAAAAAACCATCAGGAGTTTTAGTATGTCTTGTACAGAGTTTATGCAAAACACGCAGATGAACGTTTCATTTACTTCTCCGAAATTAAATTTCTACCAACCGTAAAATGGGATGACTTAACCAACTTTTCTCTGAAGAGGTGAACCACTTCAGCAGAAGTAAATGGTACGTTCAGATGTTGCGATTACTTCGAACACGAAATTCCGTTTTGTGCGATGTCTTTTTTTCAATGCCGTTGAAGTTTTATTTCAGCTGCTGCAGAGTTAATAGGCTTATGATTTTCGAAACACGGTGAATCTGTTCGCAGTTGCTATATACTACATAGCCATTAGATTAAGAAAAATGTTTCGCTAAGGTTATTGTTCGGCATGCAAGTACATTTTGTTTTAAAATTAACTTCAATCTCTTAGATCTTTTCATGTCTTTCGTTTGAGAATAAGTTTTCTATTCTACATTTTTATTTCATATGTTCAAAGTACTAGACCTTCAATTCCAGTGCTTCACCTCAAATTCATCATTCTTATTCCTCAAGCGTTACGAGGTTTAGGATCAATGTTGCAATGTTTTCAGCGGCATCGCGCGAAACAAGACGATGATGGGTTACGTGCATCTTACAACATTTCTTTGCTTATTGCTATGGGAAAAGCACATACTGTTGGAGAAGAATTGGTACTGCCAGCTCGGAGTGAGGTTCTGCGTACTGTACTGCGAAAGCCGTCTGATATTATTAAGAAAATCCCATTAAGCAATAATACCGTACAGAGACAAATCGACGAAATGTCCGAGTATGTGGAGAATTCTGATTTTTTGAAGACCATCAAGTTTTCTTTACAAAACGATGAATTTTACCAAACAATGAGTCTTTACTTCTTGATTACTTCGCTTCATAAAATATGAAATAATTTATCAAGATCCATTATTCGCAAAAAAATTAGAAACGAATGCTAAAAAAAATTCTATATTTGAAGTATTGTAACACTATTTTAAAGAAACATTTAATCCTCTGGATCATATCGTGCTACCGATGGTAATCCGGATATGGTTGAACTATACCACTGCTTGATTTCTTATTTGAAAAAGGCGGAACCCGCAAATAGTATATAGTCGCCATGCATTGTGAAATTCACAGACAACATTTAGTTGCAAAAACACTTAGTGATCGCCTTCACTGCTCACTAAAGTATGTAATTACAGCAGTTAACAAGATAAGAAGAAATGCTCTCAATGATAGAATGTTTCGAAACCTTTGTGATGAAAACGACGAAAAGATTTCGATAGTTTACTATTGCACACAAAAGTTGATTGGCTGTCAAAGGGTAAAAAGATTCCTGTCTAAAAAGATTTTATGACCTCGTTGACTCAGATAAAACGATTTTTGGAAACAAAAATGATTCGTTAGGAGAGAATTTATTAAAGCATTTTGAATGATATGGCATATTGATTAATTTATGTTATACATTTAATAGATCGAATCTACAGCTGCAAGGAGATTATTTGAATTTGATTAAAGCAAAGGTAACTATTTCTGCGTTCGTTTCAAGCCTTGCTTTCTGCAAACAAAATTTGGGTCGAAGAGAAAGGTTTTCTCTGTGTAAACAAATGATGACGACATACTGGTACCTTTTCAGCATTTGCAAGCACTTAAAGAAGATTTTACAAATATATTCTATGATGTCCTTAGCATGATCATTCCAGATTGGGTCCTTGCAGCTGTCTCAAACCTACAAACAGTAGAGTTATCACTTAGAGAGTTGAAAGAATTACCATCAAAAGAAGAGTTAAAATGGAAATTTTAAAAAAAATTAAAAAATGGATCTAAAGAATTTTGGCTTCAAAAGTCAAATTCCAATATTATATCCGACTTCATGGGCTCCATCAAAGAAGCTTTCATTGCTTTCCCATCATTTAGCTAAAAGAGGATTTAGCGCAATCAGCAATTTTCTAACAAAGGAAAGCAAACGATTGTCAACAGTGGAACGTGGCGATTTAAGATGCCTGATGACAAATGTAGCACCAGATATCGCAAAATTAGTGTCATTCTACCAAGCTCAGCCCTCTCATTAATAATAACACATTAAATTGTTTTAATAATATACATTTACTAATAAAAATTGGATATTGTTAATAACCTTTAATAAAGTAATTTTTAAAATCTGTCCTTGTTTTTCAATCTCTACTATTATAAAAGGAAAATTTTTCTCTGTGTGTGTCCTGTACGCAGTGTCCTGACGAATCAATGACACTTACAATAATGAAATTTGGCACACAGGTAGTCCAAATTTTTTGAGATTTTTCTATCGCGCTCGAATTTTAAAATTTTATCTAGAGCATTTTTAAATGAATTTATTATGTTTTTCACCCTTCCTTCTTCTCTTCCGGAGTGATGTCAGAAAGAAGGAGCCAGCTGATTTTGCTATTTTCGACCTTTGACGTCACAAGCGTTTTTCGTCTGAATTGCCTTTGGTGCTTTGGAACTATGCCATTTCTTAAATTCTTGCGTGTTTGATTCTCGTTATTGATAACAGCCAACTAGAGGCCATCACGGCGTTTCGTTTGAGATGCAAACTAAATTGGAATGCTTAGCAATCACCGGGGTTCACGAGCGTTAGCGAGCAATGGTCACACCTGACTCCACGAATACAACTATCACGGGCAAGGAAAATTGTACATTAGATCGATACCTGAAACGTTGGATTTTTTAGTAAATTAATTTTTAATTGAATATATTTTTGCAAGAGATTGGTACCGTAATGGCGATTAGATCCCTTCGCGATTTGAATTTGGCCGCATGACGAGGTCATCACGACTTTGACCGTGGTGTTGGTTTGCGAAGCAAACCAAGTGGGAATTCGTAGCAATCACCGGGCGATTAGCGAGCAGTGGTCACACCTGATCCCACAAAAAGTACAGTCACGGGCAACACCGTGCTGGACTCGTAGCGGCTAGTATATAATCGAAACACTGTTTTAAAAAGTGAGCTATGACCCAAAAAAGTTGGAAATTTATGGCTTGCACTATTGATTTGGAGAATGGGAGTCGGTGTTTTTTTCAGAAAAGAGGGGATGAGTGATATTTTTTGAAAAGGTTGTGGGGTAGGCCAAAGAGGCGTTGGGAACCTATGGTTGATATAATTTTAATGTCGATGGAAGAGCTGTGCAAATGAAAACGAAGAAATAAAAGAAGTGGATATTGTCTAGGTAAAAAAGGGTTAAAAATGTGTATGAATTTATTTCAATGCCGGAATAAAATTTGAAAACGAAAAATTGGAAAACTGATGAAAATTCAAACGTTTTAACCTACAGTAAAATATTAGTTATTTACTAATAAAACATTTATCAAATATCGTCCTCTGAGAGACTCCCACGTATATATCAGCTCTTCAATCTACAGTCACATAAGCACGACATCTACATAATTTTGACCTTACAGACCTACAGAATAGTACCTGGAATTTTTTCAATCAATAATAGATGTGTCTATTTAGTCATACAGCTGAGGTATACAAAATATGAAAGGTCCTTAAGTCTTAGTGTTGAGAGTTAAAAATGACGCACCCCCTCGGAAAACACGTAACGCACAGTGTGTTAATCTATTCGTTTTCAAACAACGCGTACAAGTAATATCTTTCAGAGACATGTAGACTTAATATATGTGCAGTTAATTTCGTGTGATAAGTAGGGAAATCAGCGTGATAAAAGAGGGGGTGATACAAATAAATATTTTCTAATGTCTGTTTCTAAAACAAAAATATCCATACCACAAACGCAGTTTCATTCAGCTACACAAGAAAACATTTTTAGCCAATAAGTATGAAGATAATTGGAAAACCAGATCAATACAGAAATATTCCGAAATTAAATTTCAAGTATTCCCTTGCAGAAAGAGACGCAGTATCTCCCGACGGGTTCACTGACTTCCATTTCGACCCAACTTTAATTACCCTCACATACCCACGCAAAAATGCTTCACTGCTAAATTAATAAAAAAGAGGATTCATTTTAACTTTCAAAGCTGTAATTACTTTTCAAATACAAATACGAAAAAGTCGAAAGAAATTGGGAGCAGCAGACAACAAGGAAACGACGCTAACCCTTCTGGAGTTTATCTAGACGAGATATTTCGGCTGTAATAAAATCGGTCAGACCTGACGAGATATCTCGTTCATCAAGCTCCGCCTCTCGTGAAAAGGAAAAAAAAAGATAAGATCTTGATAATCGTCAAAAATTAGGCAAAATCTTGATGACGAGACACATTATCATTACCAAAGTAATTCAGATTGTGTTGGACGATATATCTCGTTGAAACCATTTGGAGGGTTACAGAAACTGAGCTAAAACAACAAAATAAAACAACCCGCCATTTATAGGGACGCTGGGTACATTAATGTTCTTGCTGTTCATGTTTTGAAGACGATAACGAGGGAGAAACTACTAGTATTGCTTCAGGATTACTTCGATCACTGTAGAAAGTGGTTATTTGGTCATTGAATGGTGATTCTGATTTCCCTTAGTCTAGCACATGCTAGATCAAGTTCAAGAAACCACTTGTCTGTAAAAGGTCCAAAGCCATCAAAGGATACTCAAACGTTCATGGGAATTGAAGCCGACCCTTGAAGGCATGTGATACGGGAATGTCAAAGAGTTGATACATTTAGAACCAACAGGAAACATTTTATTTCCGTTTTGCATCGTGATGGAAGCGATATCCCGTAATTTGAACCAAAAAATTTCTACATCTCGATCTCGTAGTCGTAACCAAGACGGAGACATATTGACGAGATATCATCATTAGCAGAATGGGTCAGACATAAAGCGACGATATATCGTAAGCACTTGGAGGGTTGGACAAAAGGCGTAGTAGAACCCAATCCTGGCAACTATGGATGATCACAACTTTCTCTTGGAGCTTGATGAAGGCCAGGTCTGGGGGAAAGAGTTAAGAAGAATAGAGAGAGAACTGTTGGACATGCTCAAATACCATCTGAGCATATCATTTGAAACAGTATCAAAAGGATTGGAAACTTGGGGTTTATGGCGCAAGGTCCAAAAACAGTATCCAAGCCTGGATAGGAAGCATGTAATACTAGAGTTGAATCCGTACTGAAGACACTGTAACGTACTCAATATAAAAAATAGCTTTAACTTTTTTGTTTAATAGTAGTTCTAGAGAGACCTGTGCTATTTATTTTGTGCTTAATTTTAGTTTCGTGGATACCTATTGCTTAGTAGTCTTCCATTTTAGAATCGGCTTTCACCTGACGCGTGGTTCATTTATTCCAAATGTTTATTATTTATATTTGCGCTTGGAGGAGAAGCTAGTCGATACTTATGGGCAGTTGGTTCATGAATTAAAAAACTGTGAACATGGAAAGTCCTCTATATATCTGTGTTATGGTTGTCGGTCGACTTGACGGTAAATGCCGCTGTCCCCATCTGGAGCGTTGAACGATGTTACAGCACCCAATGAGCAAGACAAACGTCATCAACCAGTAGTTGTGATAAATAATTTCATGCTGAAAGGATGGTGTAGAAGCATTTCCTGGTTGACTTTTTGCTGTGAAAACTGAGATTGTGGAACACAATACTAACGATTCACTCATATTTACATTAAAAATTCATTTTTTTTTGCTTCAGGGCTTAGGATGTTTATGTTTTAGTCATCGAATTTTCAGTTTTTTGATAGATATAGCGGGCTTTCGTGGACGCTGCACCACTGATTTGTAGTCAGATTTGGATTTGCTTTTTTATGGCTCAAGAGCCATATTGGTCCAGGCTGCTACAAACATTAACTAAATAGACACACATGCAAGGAAAGTTCCTTGGTACAGAAGCAAGAAATACGCCAAAGCTATGCCGCGTACAACGGCTTGTTGCTAGCCAAATGGGCAAACCCACTTAGTCATGGAAACCCCACAATTTATATGAAAACAATAGAAAAAGGAAATAAGATTAAGATAAAAGCAATATAGAAAAGTAGTTAATTTAAACACAAACAATTTCAAACGAAATAGAAAAGGAATTAAGTCCAAATAAAATATTTCAAACGAAATTGAAACGGATTCAAGTCAAATTTTAATGTCTCTCTGAATCAAAGAAGATTCAATAATAAATTGTAACTTTACTGGTGGTTGGCTCGAAAAGGTATCTTGTCATAAAGATTGCGCCAATATCATCAGAATGATATATATTGCTATTGGTAAAATGAATCGGATCCTGTTGAACGAAATATCTCGTCGAAACCACTTGGAGGGTTAAATCGATAAGTCCAAAAATTATTATCCAAACCAGATCGATACACACTACTCCGAAATTAAATTCCAAGCATTTTTCAAACAGAAAAACACTATCTTAGGTGTTCGATAACTTTCATTTCAACAGATTTTAACTACCCCATATCCACACATAAAAGTTCTCCCGAAACAATTAAAAAAAATGGAACATTCATATTTATTTTCAAAATTTAAATAGTCACTTTTCAAATACAAAACCAAAAAAAAAAAAAATTCGATACACACTGAGCAACTGACTCTGCAAACAGACGCCTCGGTTAAAGAAACTAAGGTATCGAACAAAAAGCATTTCCACTTTGGACGTTGCGGTATTTTGAGGCTCTCGCTTCTTCACTTCTCTTCCACCACCGGTGCTTAGATTTAATATTTGATGAAGTTCAGACTCGGAGTCTGGGGCCTCCGGTCACACATGCTCTAATTCGCGGCGGAGCTATTGATTGGCGGAGAGCTCTCATTTGTGTCTCGAGAAGAGTTCGTTCCAGGCCACGGCGGGAACAAATCTTTTCCTGAGTCATTTTTTCCCCTCGTTCTCTTCTCTTTTGTGAGTTTTTCCAATGGATCGGCGGGAATTTCGTTCCGGGCTAAAAGTTTTGGTTACAAGAGAGTGATGCCAACTTCTAACGTTGGTGGATGGCTTTTGCCTTTGCAATAACATCTGTGTTATAAAGTAAAATGGTTTTTTGCTGTAAAAGCATTTTTACAAATATATCTACTAACTATCCTGTTGTCCCGAGGAGGTATATCGCCATTAGAAGAAAGCTGAACAGATCTTGGTGAACTAGATATCTCTCGTCATTAGAATAAACTGAGCAGATCTTGATGGGATAGAAATCTCTCATCATTAGAATAAACTGAACAGATCTTGATGGACTAGATATCTCGTCATTAGCACAAACTGAGCATATCTTGATGGATTAGATATATCTTGCCATTAGAAAGAACTGATCTGATCTTGATCTCGTCATCATGACAAATCGGCTAATAAAGAGATGTCATTCATAAAATATATTTGTAAAAAAACTTGGTGGATGAGAGGCATCCTCCGTCAAACAAATGGATGGTGGATGGAAGGCATCCTCTATCCATAAAGACCAAGTTTTGGGAATAATTTCTCAAGGTGTTGTCAATTTTTTTCTGAGATGTCGAGACCAAAATTTTTTTCTAATGACGAGATGTCTCGCCAATCTCTATCTGGTTAGTTCTTCTAATGACTAGATACCTCGTAGAGACAACCTCCAGGAGGGTAAATGAATTTTGAAGATTCTAACTGAAAATCAATGAGTCTGAGATTTACAAGAGAGCTCTCTCCAATCAACAGTAATCCTAGAGCAAGTGTGAACGGAGTTGTGAAAGACGTAGAACTAGAGAGACTTCTTTTGACTGGTGTGTTACTTTCATCTAGGGTTTGAACCTTTCCAAGATTCTCAATACTGGTAATATACGGATTCTGTTTTTTTTTCCTTAGCTGAAGGAGCACTGATTGGGTGAAACAACCGAAACTTGTCCCGTATTTAAAAGAATCGTTCAGTAACTTTAAGTGCAAGCTATGCAATTATAAGACGCTGCTGATTGTCAAAGAGAATTTGTTTCTTTCTTTGGAAAGAGGGCAGACATATCAATTTTGACTTAACTTATTAAAACGTTTGACTACAAATCTTTATATACAGGGTGCTTCAAATATATGTGGTCAACTTGTAAACCGTGATAGAGAGGCGAAACATTTTAATAAACATTTAATAAATTTAAAAAAAAATTCTTTAATTTCAGAAACATTGTTTAAAATCATCAAAATAAACAACCGCACGTTTGCAGCCACAAATATCAAATGCATATCCGCAAGCTTCGAATTTTTTGATCGATGTATGTCATTGAAAATAAGAGCAGGAAATGACGGCTTACGCCTCATAAACGGTGTGATCGACTGACCTAAACGGCGCATTCTACTTAACCTCGAATGCATATTCTTCGGAAACGATATGATTATTTTGGGTCTACCTGTCCGCCATCCTTTTCATTATGGCCTAGATATTTTCCAAACCAAATTTTATGACAGTCCAAATAGGTAGTTTAATTAACAGGGTACTGGAGCGTCGGCAAAGGGTCTAATAGCGACGGTTCGGGATCTATCTCAAAGTTAAAGATACGAAGACAGCGCTTTCTAATTTTGAACCACGGTGATACAAAGAGAGCATGCCTGAACTGGAATCCCACACTCCGAACCTCCTCACCGCTCCAACGTGATTGCATTCGGGATCACAACAGATTTAACGCTAACCATCCCTCACTTACTTAGGTTGGATCAAGTATTAAACTCGCAACTCACAATTTTTTTAATCCGCTCCTCTTCCAATTTGGCCTTAACAGTTGGAAAATCTACTGCGACAGTGTAATGTTGTGAAAGCCAACTGTCCTCTGAAGCGCTTCTGTCGCTTCGGTAAGTGTAATACAATTGTTTGCTCATACCCCACGTTCATCACATTTTGCTTTCACTCCCAATTGTTACCTTTATCATTTTTTTAAAGTCCACTTTACAACATCCCTCCTACATAAAAAAACAATGATACATACATACTTCAATCACATCGAGAGAACAAAAAGTATTTTCGACAATACCCGAGAAAGTGTTGAATTTGAATAATTCACAAAGAAAGTCAGTTGCTCCTAATATCCTTTTTCACCTCGAATGCCCTTTGAAGTTTGATTGCGTGATCAAATGTGATGAGCTGTTTCGGCCCTTTTTAAGAGTGGAGCTGCATCGTGCGATTGCTCCCAACAATGCAAGGATAAGTGAATTCACTTTCACTTTGGCCCGCTCTCTTTGCTCGTGCATGCAAAACACTTCGGATAACTATTTCCGTATGTAAATCACTTCACTTTCACTGGGATGAATAGATAGCAAAACCGTAGATTAATATTGAAATCAGACTCTTTTTTTTAGAGTAGGGAATGAGACGTAGCAGTGAAATTTTATTACAGGGTAACGCAATTTTTATCAGAGAGAATTCAAAGACATTTTACCATTGAAAATTTGTAAAAGAGGTGAACAACATTTTCGTTCATGACCACGAAATTCTGTTTGTTTATTCAGCAGTGTTAGTCAAAAAGGTCGTATCTTCGAGTTCGATCTCTTAGAAATGAAGATTGTTGCATGCTCTCTATGTAATACCCAACAGTAGCCGCCAACAGCTTTGATCACTCAATCGACTGTTGAATGTGTGAGCTCGAATCGTTTAATAGTACTACCAAGAGCGACAGTTTCGTTATAATCAATCGATATTAACTTACGTCATTCCTAAATGCTAAATTTCAAATTAACTAACTTTGGAATAAAGAATGTCACAATTATGCACGGGTTTCCAGATTTTTCACGACAATTTCATGGTCACCCTTTATATCACTTGGCCGAATGATTAAGAATGCAGATCCTTAAGAACCTCATTGGCAATCCGTTTCATCACTTTGCGATGATATAAAAACTAAAGACCACACAATCATAAAATGTATCAGTAATTCACATAAATGAACCGAATTTATGTAAGTGATAATTACTCCATATGGCAACTCCGATATCAAAGCTTCCAATATGATCTTGCATTTGACGAATACGCAGTGGATGTATAGAAATCAACAAGTCATTCCATTTCTGCTCATGCGACTTTTTACATGTTGGTAGGATTACCTGCATACCAAGTCAAGTTGGTTTCACTTAGGGATTCTTAATGCAACGCAAACCACCAGAAGATGGGGATTTTGCTTCCGGACATTGAATATGGACTACATTGGGAAGCACGTTCTATCACTATATCACAAGCCATCTATATTTAGCTTAACAGAAAAATGCCTCACAAAGTTGACAAGAGAGACAAAACGCATTGTAAAATCTACTGATTTAAAAATAATAATACATTTGGTTTACAATCGGCTTTTATTGAAATATATCCTTGCATATACAGTTAGTTTTCAAACCCCACGTTTAGTTAATTGTTACTTATGAAGGATTGTGTAGGTGGAATAGAGCTAAAATAGGAAGGCCAGCTTAGATGTTGAACTCTTCATATGAACTCTGGTTGAAAATTGCGAGGTGTTGTCTTCGGTTCTCTCTTCGTGACTGCTTCCGGATCATCTCCAATAACTCTTATTGTTATTCCAGTGAGACGCTAATTCTATAAAACAATTATTTCAATACCGCAATTCTAAACGAACTTTGCCACTGTAACAAGAGGTTCAGATAACACATCTAAAGCGACGCGAGGCAACGCGATAAAGAGCAAATGTGGGACAGTTTCAGGACGCTGGCTGGTCTATAAGGCTTAACCGACAGCAAAAGTTCATATTTTATATGGTTTGCTTTTCTTTCTTTTATCCAACGGCATATGCATTACGTCTTAAATGGTCAGTATATTAAACTATATTGTTATACATAAAGTTAAGAGAAGTTAATATCCTTCATTTCAATACAACGTTCATCATTTTATTTTGTTGGTAACTCATTTCGAAGCACCTTTCGTTTATTAATTGATCAAAAGTTGAGGTACACTGCAACTATCAGATATGAACACAATCGGAAATTATAAAGTCATGTATATTGAGCTGACGGACTTAATCTTGTGCATCAAAAGCAGTATTAACTCTTTGTGTTTTTTCGACGAGATATCTCGTTCATCAACATCTGATCAACGTTGCAAATGACCTAAGAATTCCGTCTTATGGGATAGTGTTAATTTTGTACAATGACGAGATTAATATAGAGACTGTTTTTTTCTGACTAAAGACATCAAGGTCTTAATATACTATATATATCGTCCATAGACGTAAGTTCTCGTACGTTTTGATACCTTGTTGAAGGGGAATGTTAAATTGAGACTCCTTCATTGCAATTTTAAGGTGCCTGCCTACCTTTAAAACGTCGTTTTGGGTCAAAAATTCGATTTTCGTTTTCTTATTGTATATTGAAGAGCATATTTTTAGCTTTCCAAATCAGTTTAAATTTTGTTTTAATCTAACCTAGAACCCAAGTTACAGGTATTTTAATATGAAGCGGTGGCAGTTTTTGAAACCGAAACTAATGTTGTGCTGACGAAAGTGGAGTAAAAAGTCAGTTCAAGCACTCTAAATTATTAATATGTATTAAATTCTTTTAAAATAGGTGAGATTATTGTTCATTGAAATACTTAATATGCTTCAAATAAATCTGGCAACACTATTTTATACAGATAACTGACATGAAAAGAGTTGTGTTTTGAATTTGATTACATTTACAATTCACGTGAGATTTCTGTTGTTTATCAAAGCTTTCAATTGCGATTATATAAATCCTTTGATTTGAATTTCTCTTGCTAATATACCAAAAAGTATCGCTAGCAAGAGAAAGTCACGATTTTGAGGGAATCGCTTTACAAACAGAAAGAAGAACGAATGTTCTTTAGAATCTGTGGAGACTGCTAGTTCAACCAAACTTCAGTCGTCCATTTCGAACATCGAAATCAGTGATGCTGGTTATGGAAACAGAGTTATTGACTTGGAACTATTGATGGGTGTTTTTAAGAGGTTTTCGTTAGCCTGAAAACTGTTAAATTAGGGGCATATGATGCGGTTATTCAGTTCAACGATGGGTACAAAGGGTGTTTAAATGTTTTGAAAAGGCTCAACAACCTAAGTCCTGGTTACTTCACCGAGAAAGGATGTGAAATATTAGACCAGTGTCAGATTCGAGATTCTAAAAATCACGGTACATCTACTGCTCAGAAGCGTAGAAAAATTTTAAAAGCCTTAAGAAAGAAAAAAATAACTGTTTTGAATGAAAAAGAATGTCAACATTACCAAAAAGGAGGATTTTGAAGTTAAATATAGTGTTATAAATGGTATGTTCATATGTTTTAATTCTTTTGCGTTTTTCTCGGAATCAGATTTTTGACATTTTCCTTCTTCGCAAAATGTCATAACTCAAAATATTATAAGTGTATTTATATGAAACTTTGATAGAATACTCTATAGGATATAATTAAGGAGTTCCACTATTTTTTTGGCTCTAGGTGTAATATATTTTATTTTATGAATAGTAAAGTTTGAAACTTATAATAAAATTCGGCGAGTTTTTAATTCTCTTTACGTTTAGTGCTGTAACTTTTTTTAATAAATAGATTTAGGCATATATATAGTGAATGTCCTAAAACATATTTTTATAAGAATAATAAAGTTTACAAAACAAAAATTCCTTTACTCAAATTTGAATTATGATGTTTTGCGTAAAAGCTATTATTTTGCAATTTTCATGCATAATTAATGCCAAAATAAGAAAACTAAAATTTATATTTAGCTATTTTATATATTCTACATAGTTTTTTAAAGTATTTGATGGTATAAAGTACAAATCGAGTGAAAATTTAAAGTATTTAAAAAAAACACTCCGAAGGTAGGCAGGCACCTTAAGTGTCGTTGTTAAGAGTTCCTTTTTGTCACATTCAAAAAGTGACGTTCCAAAATAGAAATCCTGTTAGCATGCTAAGTTCGTCTCAAATTTTATAAGTTACGGAAACATTACAAATTTTGTCTATGCTACACAAATCCCCTTACGCTCAATTTTGCGACCGATAAACTACGATGACTCAATGGTCGTTTAATTAACGTTTTTTTGATAGGAAGGTATTGCAATTAACGCGAACTGGAGCAAAAAAACGGGCTATTGACGACATTCTGGGATCAATCCCCCATGGGAAAGATCCAAGGACACACCATCACGTCATTTTGAACCACGGTCAGAAGACGAGGCAACACCTGATGTGGCACCCCAGTCTACAGATTGCCAACATGAGGACAATTTAGGCCCCAGCAGGTTTAACTGCACTAGCCCCTTTTATACACTACTGTGTTTGGTTGGATTCGAACTTGCAACCCTCCGGTTGCTTATCCGTTACTCTTCCAAACGGGATATCGTGGCCATACCTTTTTCGGAATGTTTACTATTGAACTGTCAACGAAGAAAACAAATGTCCTGACACATTCACTGACAAATCCACAACAGCAACGAAGACTTATTTGGACCTTTCTATTGGAAACCTCGTGTATCAATCGATTCTCGTACAATGATTGGGATCAAACTGCTCTGGAGTTGCTTTCAAGAAAATACCATCGCATATTTCTAACCGAAAAGAAACAAGAATAGACGAGATCTGTGGATCTTTTATGTCCCTTGTGAGAAAAGGCCTAATGAATAGAACCGTGGGATGGCATGTCCAGACCTATCAGTGGGGTGTCCGCCATAATGGCCGATGAAAGGTTTCGTATCGTCTAGCCAGGAAGGTGGTAGAGGGGGAGGCACGATTTATGGAGTCGTCGGTTTATGAGATTGGATGATGTAGGGCTTATGGTATTTGCTGATCTTGGACAGATCTCTAAGGGACACTTTAATGACTGTCCTAGGAGCTCACCCCATACGTAATTCACTTAGATAAACTTACTTAAATACCTACTTAGATAAACGTGTGTGAATGATGGTTGGTTTTTAGGATTGGATGGCATAATTCCAATAGTTGTGTGAAAGGTAAAACTCGATACAAAATTTAAGTCAGTCGTACCAATGAAATAAGACTATATTAAGAATTGTAGGTAGGCATGATGCGAACGAAAACCATGGTTAGGTCAGAATTTTTGTTCTATTTTTAAGTCAAAATATTAAAAGTTGCAGTAAAAAAAATATCCAGAATTAAACGTATAAATAATTGTGTGTGTGAAAAGTAATAACTGTTTTAATCTACGCTCTTGTGTCATCGTTCAGGTAAGTTCATAATTCCCTCCTCTACAAACTCCTCCTCAAATTCTAAAAGAACTGTTCCAGGTGCTTTTTGTAGTCTTTAAAGGAATTAAAGGTTTTTCCATCATAAAAATTTTACAAAGATTGGAAGAAATGGAAGGTGCTTGTGGTGGATTGCCAAACTTTCAGCCCGATTGGAAGAGTTTGGGCCACTTACAAACCACATGACAGTCTAGTGTTACCGTGAATGGAATATTATGGTATGTTGATAAATTCCAGACGCTTTTCTTCCCGTGATGTTTCCCATCAGTCTTGTTAACTTATCGGAATGAATCGGTTGACAGAGTGGTAAGGGAGTATCTTCACATCTTCACTATACACAGGTTTTGACATCCGTCCAATACGTTTGATGGAACCTTATTTCAATGATCCCATCAGAACACATGCAGCAATTAATTAGCCTGCACAGAAGAGACTGAATATTGCATTGGTTCATGTGCTAAGAATCAAAACCTATGCAAGCAGCATGAAACTTGCAAGAACCAAATTTGGAGATATTGTATTCTGAACCAGCACGGCAGCATAACACTTCCAATGTTCTCACATTGACAGCAGTCCAATAAGTTTGTGGGAGCATGATTTAAATGATCCAATCAGACCACAGACATCTCCACAGTAATAAATCAACCTACCGCAACCATCCACTTAGAAGTCCGCATGTTGAACAGCCGCTGACATGCGACATCCAATCCAAACACATAATCACAGGTACCTCCCACACCCTAAGCGATATCGTCAAAACGACATTCCAACACTAGATTTACCACATCCTGGGGTACCTTAGAACGGCGAGATTACCCAAGCGTTCCATGTCCACCTTTTTTTTCCTTCCTATTCCATCCAACCGGAAATTGCCGAACTCTCCCACCCGTATAAGAGCGCGTTCGACTAATGGCAAATTTCGTTAATAGCCCGGCTGTAAATTAGCCGCGAAGTACTTGCAATAGCCGAGACAGATATGGGATAATTCGGCGTCGTATTTTAGAGTGATTTATACAGGTGGGGAGATTAGATCAAGTGAGGTATGTGCGCTGCTTCTGCGGGATTTATTTGAGTGCTGGAAGATTGGGTTATTCATGGGAGGTGTTTCAAAGGTAGATTTCTGTCTTTAAACGGGGCGGATTGGCTCGCTTAGTTTGAAGGAGGGTGACTTAATGCTGCTGTCCTTTCAAACGAAGAATATGTCTAAAGGACAGATATTAAAACTTGTATACTTATAAGGTAGGATGTTGAACTTAGGTTGCTCTGGACAACACAACAGACTATCGACGACTGTCCGGTGTTAAGCATATGTAGTTAATTACCGTCGCATTAGAACAAAATAGCACAACGGGCTATGCGTGCCTGTTCAAGATCAACCCCGAAGAGAGAGATCCAACAGCTACACCTTTGAAATATGAATAATGGTCAGATGACGAGGTCAACACCTCAGTATCTGACCTGAACACCTGAGCTGGCACCCTATCACGAGATATTTATCGTTAACCAACCCACACGTACACCACGGTCTTCAGTTGGGTCGAGTTTCGCTCTTGTTACTAATCTAATTGTATTCCAACCCTGTTATCACGACCTCTCCATCTAAGGGAAAGATTCGAAGATGACGTAATTCTGAACCACGATGGCCGGACGACGAGTGCAACACCCCGCTCTCCAAATTTCCACACCGCTTCAAATTGAAGTGCATACATATGAGGTGTCATATTAAGATATTATTTTAACTTACGAGCAGTAATAACAAATAAATTAATAAAAGGATTCAAAAGTCACTTTTTGAACCTTTTTTGTTCTTAGCAAACACTTGTAAATAAACTCCGTAGTTAAAAACTACAGTAGAACATGAAGCAACTAGCATAATTAATTGGCTTGCTCTGGTTGAATGAATTAAATGTTGATAGAAAAGTGATCAGACTAATAATTTCTCTTTCATAAAGGAATGCAAGTATCAAATAAGTATATATATGGAAAATAATATTTTAACATCCTTTCAGCTTTTTCATAGCGTGTAAACGTATTTCTGTCGCAAATATTTTATATACATGATGTACCACTCCATATGTTCCATTTCATATTCATTGCACCCTCTTCTGCTGCAAGACATACGACACAAGTTATCTCTTAGTGTGACTACTACAGAAATGTGTCGATTTTGAGTTTTGTAGGGATTACGAATATCTCCGTTCGTTTATTTCAGTAAAAAGGGCGAATTTGATGCGAGTAGTCTCTTGCACTTAGTTTTCCTATGCATATATATTTTACTTGTGGCATTCTTACACCTGGTACGCTATGTTTCCGAATTTCATCATCAATATGAAAGGATGATAAATTAAATGGTTGACATTCGTAATAAATTTATTTGGAAGCAAACGTAATTATTTTAAATTCCTTTCAGCGGCACGTGGAATAGCGGAGCTACAGTTTGAAATAAATGTCATGAGTGTGGATAGGGTGTATCAAACTCAATCAATTAAAAATTTATTAAAAAAAAGAACAGAAGGTTGATTTTACTGCGTTTCTGAAAAAGAAAGGCACTTCTTTCAAAACATGATTAGAAAAAAGAAGGTCTTACCAGTTACTAAATAGAATAATAAAGCACTTTTTCTGAAAATCTTGCAGTGTCCAAATGCTTTTGTCCATACAGTGTGCATATATTTGGCGTGTACAAGAAGGCAAAAAAATTGTACATTTAAAGAAAACCAAACGGAAATTTTCAAAAAATATGTATAAAAATTGGGCCATAATATGCAGCAATCCGTAAACTGGATTAAAACCAAAAGACACTCCGCTCCTTATGACTCCCTGCGGAAAAACACAAAGTTTCACTCCGAAAGTGCTTTTCTTCTCACACGCTTCCTTCATGTTTCTCGAGAGTGTTCGTCGTCAAAACAATTCCAAGATGTTTTGTTTGAAAACACACTTCACGTTCCAATATCATTCGGGCCACTCTAGCTGTCACGGGTTTCTATCTCTAAGAAAATATTGGTCTGGATCAAGATGGTATAAAAACTATCAAAGCTTGCGATGTGACTCGTAGAATTAATAAAATTACTCGATTTTAATTAAAATGGGACAGTATAAAGCCGAATGAGGAACGTGCGTGCTACAAGGTACATGCCTAGGCACCATACTTGGTAAGTACCGATGTAATCCCAGACTTGCTCAATAGGGTGGGCCGAAAAACACTTTTTTTCGAAATCGCTATTCTAATAGTGTGGAAAGGGTTCTCTCTGGGTTCAATACACACGGTGTAAAATATTTTTGCATTGGATAATATCTTCTGCCCCCGCATGGCACTTGAATTTTGGAAATTTGGGTAAAAATTGGCAATTTTTATTCGGCATAGGAAATATAATTATTTTCAGTAGTGCTATTCTAATAGTGCGGAAGAGGTGTCCACTGGGTTCAATAAGAAAGGTGTAAAATATTTTTTCGATCGAATAATATCTTCTGTTCTCGCATCGCAATTGAAATTTTGCTATTTTTGAAGAAAATTGCACTATTTTAGTCTTTTTATGCTCTCTGTATGTTGAGTGACTTCCTTGACAGGAAGTAAAATGAGGGTTGGGGGTTCACAGTTCACATTCCTCTGCAGATATATCAGAAGTAGATTTAAATCTGGACATTTACAAACTATCGACAGCAAACCATTTAATATTTCTTACTGATCGTAAGTAAAAATAATTAATTAACTCCGTTTCTATCTAAATCATCACAAATGCAACTTGGCCTTATTCAGCTGCTATGGTTACCGACAGGTTTGTTGTCTAGTACGGACAGGGCTGTGGCTTCAATTTCTTCAAGTGTTCTTCATGATGCCGGACTCATAACTAGAGACAACTCAGATTTCGTGGTTGACAAAAATAAACTGCGAAGGGAAAGGCTAAAGTTAGAAAGGATTTTAAAGTCCAGATTGTAGCGGGACTGATCTGAGAAGACGATTTGTTGCCAATCAGCAGGCCATTGGCAGTGTTGACAATCCAATTGCTGCCATAGGAGTCGGTGGTTTAGCGTCAAGAGAATCATTTGCAGATGAATCCTTACACGTAGCCCAAGGCGCAACAAACGTCTACAAACCGTACGGTAACACAATGACCCACCTGTAGACGTTCTCTAATGTTGTGTCAACGCACAAGAGGACACTGTACGGTCCGTAGCCGCCATGCGGATGAGGTGTGTGTCATCCTATGGTGACGTCATATTGAGTGGCCCACTGCAGCGGTTTCGACTTGTCCGGTTCTCCATGGCCCATCTCTTCCACACACGCATCACTGGTGTGGAATTACGTCCGGTGCGAGTGGAGATTTCACGATACGAAAGTCCACTCTCACGGAGCCGATCATGCGGCCCCGTTCAAACTCTGTTATTTGCTAGTATGGCACTGCGTTTTTGGCGAGGTATATTGACTAATCAATATTTACAGCAGTGAAACGACGATACACACATTTAAACGCACCATTACAGTTCTTTTCATACAAGGCTCACTTGGAGCTTACAATCACTGGAGCTTAAAGGGTGTTTCTCGGCCCACACATACGTGATCGTCTTTGTAATTCTAATTGTTTGTATATGCACGGTCGAGTCACATTATTATGACCACTTGCTAATATCCAAAATAACAGCCTTTTGCATCACTGGCAGTAACTAGACGGCG
The DNA here is from genome assembly GCA_947359465.1 of Metellina segmentata. NCBI lineage: Eukaryota > Metazoa > Arthropoda > Arachnida > Araneae > Tetragnathidae > Metellina > Metellina segmentata. The sequence goes on along the minus strand of OX375880.1, from coordinate 125,383,051 downwards.
TTGGACTGAGTCAATAAGATTGCGGAAGGATGCTATAGGATTTGGAGTCATGCAGACTACATTATGTGCGACAGGTTGCATGGTGGAGTGTCCCAATTGCGAACATGGATGCTCGATTGAGTTCAGATTTAATTAATAATTTAATTAGGAGGGGGGGGCAGCGGAACACTTCAAAATCTTTGTCTTGTTTCTACAACCTATCGCAGAAAATGCTGGACGTATGGCACGTGACATTGTTCTGCTGAAAGATCTAATTCTTCTGAGGGAAAACAGTCAAGAAGATGGATGTACATGATCGGCAGCTATGGATACATAACCCAATTCGTTGAGTGTACTTCCACAGGTACGAAAGAACCAAGACAACCGTTCGATGGAGCAGAAAAAGTGACTCGTCGGGAGAAGGCAACCCTTTGCCAATCAGTAGCAGGCCAATTCTGGTATTGTGGCTAAAATTGAAGCCCTTTTCACCGTTTCAACTTCTTCAGCATGGGTGCAATGACCATCAGTCACCTTCGTAGTCCCATACGTAACCGGGTTTGTTAAACTGCCGTCTTAGACACACGTCTGGAAGTCCCCTAGTTCGTTTGACACGTTAGTTGCTCACCGTCGTAACCGGTGTTCATCTCTCACATCAATGGCACGTGGTGCAAAGCAGTCTGCACGCCGTTTATTTTTAATGGTGCCATTACCCCAATCACGATTCACTTTCACCACAACAGCACGCGAACAGCTCACTAACTGTGCAGTTTCCGATATAGCGCCGCCACTGGCGAGAAATCTATGTATCATTCCCTTTTGCAAGTCAGATAAATCGCGCGTTTTAACCATCACAGCAATGAATAATGTTCCCAGATAGCCTGTTTGTAATTTTTAACCCCCCCCCCCCACCACAGGCCGGTTAGTGTCACGAACCACGTGTAATTGGCTGTGAGCTGTTGACGTATGATATAGGAGGTGGTCATAATAATGTGAGTCGACTCTATAGTAACCTATTTTGCATTTTCTGCAAGTTTCATTTAATTTGCATGATTCTTTCATTGTACTGCAATTTTAACAAAGACTAGTGTGTATATACTATATGGACAAAAGTATTTGGACACTACAGAAATTTGAAGGAGGATCCATCTCGGTGTAGGGTTGTTTTTTTCTGGTTAGGCCTAGGCCCATTGTTTTATGTTCCTGGGACTAAGAACTCTGATGTAAAACTTCGACGTACTACTTACTACACCATTGCAATACTACGGCGATGATGGTTCTTCCTTCCAACAGGATCGAACTCCATGTCAAACGATTGCTGGACTGGTTTCCTGAAAATAAGTTGATTTTGCTTGACTGGCCTGTTCAGAGCAATGATCTCAATCGAATCTGGTACTTTTAGGACAAATTGGTGCGAACGAGTGTGACATCCATCTTCATTACAATCTCTTCTCATAGTCTTGCAAGAGGCATGGTGAGCTATTGCAGACCAGAATTACAGAGAACTTGTGGAATGTATGCCTCCTTAACATATTCAACGCGTTCAGGAACTGACGCAAGACGATTATCCTAATCGTGTGGAATTCGCTCGCTGGTTTCTGCAGAAGAGCGCAGTAAATCCAGATTTTGTAGCAACTGTGCTTTTCACAGATGAATGTACATTTACACGTGAAGGTGCTTTTAACACCCACAATCAACATGTTTGGGCGAGTGTAAATCTACATGTCACTTATTCATATCCTCATCTGCGGCGCTTTTCTATCAATGTTTGGGCAGGAATAATTGGAGACCACCAACTAGGACACTATCTTCTGCCCGAACTCCTTGACGGGAAAAAATACCTCACGTTTCTGCAACAGGTGCTGACAGACATGTTGAAGGACGTTCACACACACATCCAGAATCTAATGTGGTTCCAGCAAGATGGAACACCAGCCTATTATTCACAAGAGGGTCGAAGCTATCTGGATTTAAATTTCCGAACCGATGGATTGGGCGAGGTGGTCCTGTAGCTTGGCCACCACGCTCGCCAGATCTTTTATGAAATTATTTCTTTTTGTGGGGACAGCTGAAGGCTCTTGTGTATGAGACCCCAGTTGAATCTGCAGAAGATATCGTCTCCAGACTTTCGGCCTCTGCAGTTGAAGTACGCAATATGCCTCGCCTTTTTGAGAAAGTTCGCCGACCATTTCTCCGCCGTTGAACCTCATGGATAGCCACTGCCTCTCACTGTTTTGAACACTTATTGTAATCACATGTCATTAAACTTGCTTTTATCAATTATTCTCTCTTTGTATGTTTATGTCTCTTATAACAACAACACCTTCGACGCCCTCTAGCACCTTTGCGTTTTAATTCCTACGATGCATTCTTTGATGAAAGTTGTTTGTTTGGATGTGTACTACGCTTAAAGTTTTGCCTATGTTTAAAGAATCACTGTATGAAATATGTATATTCTAATTCGCAAATTAACGAAAAAGCAAAATAAAAGGCAGGGGTATTCAACCAGAAAGCGAAAGTGTAGACGAAAGTTAAAACTAACCATGCAAGCGCTGAGCTTTCACCGCGCTTGCATGGTTAATGTGCGAGGATCACAAGATCAATTGTCAATGCTAGGATAACATGATTTCGATCCAAGGGAGTTCCCCCAAAACCCGCAGTACCGAGCACAGGACTTCACAGTTTGAAGTAAGTCCTTGCCAGGCGATAAAGTAGTATTTTTGTATCCATGATGATTAAAGTTACAATAGCACGCTGACAAAGGAGTACGAAAAGACTACAACTGTCTCTGACAGGTGAATATTTATAACACAAAAACACGCTAAATAAATAAATCTGTATATATATATATATATATATATATATACAACATAAAATTGTGTTTTGTACATATGCACAGCATTAGGTTGAAAAATGTTTTCATATACTCCCCCAAACACTAGCAAAAAAAAAAAAAAATTAAAATAGAGTAAGAACAAAACAAAATCAAACCAGCAGCAGCAGCCGGGAGATCAACAACAACAAACCTGAAAATCACCACGAAATGCCACCAATTACACCACTTCCGTTGCCACAAATCCATAAAAACAAAAACAAAAAAGCAGAAAAATAAAATCCCCAGACCCTATTCAAAAGGTAATGTTAATGGTAATTGTAATTTTAGTTAACGTCGTACTAGAGCAACACAACGGGCTATTGACGACGGTCCGAGATCAGTCCCTTAAGGGAAAGAACCGAGGACAACACCTTGTAATTTTGAATCACGGTCAGATGACGAAGCAACACCTAAGCTGGCACCCCACTTTCCAAACTTCCACACCAACCCATTGTGAGGACTTTCGGCCACGGCAGATTTAAGGTGCACCAGCCGCCTCTACACCGTACGCTTCCAGTTGGTCGGCCCTATTATAAAAGGTATTCAGAAACAGTAAAATAAAATTGAAAAGCAACTCACATGGCTCTGAGGAGCCGATCAACCGGTATAGTGGTTAAGGTGTTAGCCTCTAGAACGGAAGGTTCCTGGTTCGAATCCGGGTCCGAGCATGGATGTTTGTAAGCTTATGGTGCACCTTAAATCTGTCGTGGCCGAAAGTCCTCACATTGGGTTGGTGTGGAAGTTTGGAGAGTGGGGTGCCAGCTCAGGTGTTGCCTCGTCATCTGACCGTGGTTCAAAATTATGAGGTGTTGTTCTAGAATCTTTCCCTTAAGGGATTGATCCCGGACCGTCGCCAAAAGCCCGTTGTGTTGTTCTAGTACGACGTTAACTAGAATTACCATTATCGTGGCTATGAGGAAATTACGAAAAAGAATTATTCATCGGTTGTGTAGCTGTTGATATTAATAAATCTTTCAATAATATTATTACAGAATGCAAAAGGTTATTTATTATTGAGAAGTGTGTTTATTAGATATTTACATTGTAATAGAAAGTTTGAATCAGAGTTACAAATTTTTCTCAAACGTTCCAATTGACCAGCAATCGTATTGTAGCAGATTCTTTTAGAAATAATGGAGTCCCAAAATAATTATTTAATAACTGGAAATTTAAAATTGTTTCGTTTATCGTAGACATTAATGTCAATTTGCCGCATGAAACAGAAAATTTAAAGTCGAGAAAATCAGTAGTATTGTTATCTAGATTGGTTTTAACTAAAGAAAGGTCCACTATATAGATAGACTTCCAAATATTAGAAAGGTTGCTACTATTAAAAACAGTTAAATCATCTATAAATCTAAAGGGAGAATTTATCTGAAGGCAAACGTATTTTTCAAAATAATGAAGAAATAAATTAGCAAGAATGGAAGAAAAATTAGAACCTTGGGTCACACACTTAACTTGAGCGTATATATGTATTAAATATCTCATTACATTACTTTTAAAATGTTCTAGATTAAATTTTAAAATTCGGAGTGGACTATAAAAATGTAAAATTTTCAGACTACCTATGTGCCAAATTTCATTATTGTAAGTGTCATAGATTCGTCAGGACACACCGAACATACAACACACGTACTTCATTTTATAACAGTCTACACTCGCTGTTAAAAGTTAAGCACTGTGTGGAAAATGTTAATTTCTGGAAGTTAGTCTAAATTTGATTAGCTGCAATTTGCTGCAGAGTTAGATGGAAATATGCAAATGTGTTATGTTACAGCCAATCACAGTTTCGTGTCGAGAAATGTAAAAAAAGGCAGTCGTATAAGAAGCCAGCATTGTGAAGGATTAGAGCAGTTGCATGTAAGTGCTGTAAACACTGTTTCCAACTTTTATAGGATTAGTTTTCAAGACGGACATGTTTCTGTGGCTTCCACAACACGAATAGAAAATAGTGAGCGCTGCCGTTCTGTGGGATGCCTTGAAGTAGGGCAATCAATCACTGATGTTGCTCTTTTCTTTGGCGTTCATTCTGTCATTTCATGATTATACAAACAAGCCAAACAGTTGTACAAAGACCTGTGGCCCACTTCCCAAAGGTTACGACCCTTGCGGTTGATCAATATATTGCTGTTGTAGAAAAGCACTGTTCATGCATGGCTGTGCCAAAGGGCAAATCTTTCCCAAAGAAATAAAAATGTCGATGTCATCAAAAAGCAAATCTTGCGAGAATTTCCCCGTAGTTTTCAGATTTATAAATCTATAGACATTACGCGTGACACAGATGAGGCCTTAAAACACACGACACAGTTTTTTAACACATTGCAACCATCTGGAGTACTCTCGCATATTGGAGCACCGATTATGCTTCTCACAAATCTGAATCCACCTTCACTGTGCAATGGCACGAGACTCTGTCAAGAAACTAATGCCAAATATTAGTGAAGCCACCATCGTGACTAGACATGCCGCAAGTGAAAACGTATTCATTCCTGGAATACCAATCATCACTACTGATATCCCATTCTAATTTAAAAGACTTCATTTCCCAGTTCGTTGAAGTTTCACTGTTAGCATCAACCAGGCACAATCACAATCGCTGAAATTCGTAGGACTCGGTCTCATTAAACCGTGTTTTTCCCACGGTCAAGTGTTCGAGAGAATTGGATACCTTTTTACTTTTTATAAATAGATATCACTTAAATTTCTTGCTAGATATGGTTATTTTAATAAGTGTTGAGGTATACTCTCTCGGAAAAAAATAATCAAGTATAAAATGCTCATTTTTAAAATTTGTTTTCCTTTCGCACATGGGACAGATTTATTTCATTGAATGTAATTGTTTCTAAAGTTACATTTCTCACTTCTACAAACATTGATAATTTAAAAAATTCAGATAAGTAGTGAAATAATTTACTTTGTGTTCTCAACAAAATTTTTTTTAAATACCTTTTTGGTCTATTAATCAATTTTATTTAAATTTCAAAATTAACTCAACTTACAAAAACTTTTCTATTTTTCTGTCTCTCTATTATCTGATTAATTTGGGGTTAAAAGATATTGCGTTGCCCAAACCAACATATTTCATTGTTGTGTTAAAAAAATTATATACATTTAAGTTGTAAAATTTAAAACATAAGACTCATTTTTTTCTGTTTTGAGTAAATAAAGCATGTTTTCTCACTCCTTTCACCATTCAATTTTCTCAACTGCCTTTTTCAAAAACTTAAAACTCTTAATTCTTAGAAAATACAATTGTTTGCCACTGCAGTAAAATGTGTAAAATAAGCATGTGTATAAGATGGTTTATAAAAATAATACAACAATCTACAGAAAGTTTTTATTAAAAATTTCAACGAATTTTAAATCTGAGGAGAATTGTAATTTTAATTAACATCACACAAGAACAACACAATGGGCTATTGACGAGGGTCTGGGATTAATTCCCTAATTGAAATATCAGAAGTAATTTTTAATTATCGTCGTACTGTAGCAACTCAACGTGCTATTGACGACGGTTCTGAATCAATACCCTAAGGAAAAGGTCCAAGGTAATTTTTTATTAACGTCGTACTATAGCAACTCAACGGGCTATTGACTATGGTTCAGGATCAATCCTCTAAGGAAAGTATTCGAGAAAATTGGGTAATTTTTAATTAACGTTCTCAAGCAACACAACTACCTAATAACTAGGGTCGGAGTTAAATCCAATAAGGAAAAGATACGTGGACAATATCGCGTAATTTATAACCACGGTCAAATGATAATACCTGAGCTGGCACCCCAGCCTCCAATAGATTGTGACGTCATACCGATTGAATTTCTTAGGAATTCGAATTTCGTCGCATTTCACAATGACGAGGCCATCACTGCGTTGTCCGTCGTGTTGGTTTGCAAGTAAACCAAATGGGAATGCGTAGCAAACGCCGGTGATTGGCAAACGTTCACAATGGGCACACCAAACCCCACAAAGTACAGCATGGGCAACGCCGTGCTAGCCACGCAGTGGCTAGTCATACAGTTGTTGTTGTTGTTGTCGTGCGGGCCATATATGGCCCAATTGAGAGTGCCATTGCCCCGGAGGGTTGGACTTCTTCATACATGACACATCCGTTTTACAGGAAGGTCCCTTTCACACATCCATTCACTCATATCGTAATTTAGATCCCAATCAGAGGGCGATAACCCCCTGATCAGGTACCCTCAGAGGTATTGATTTGGTATGGGAACATGAGGGACTTTGTGACCACGACCTATTTAACTTGCCCCAGCCACCATTAGCGAACACGACGGTCTTTAGCCAGGTCCAAGCGCCGATCTCGCAACCATCAGAATTGCAGGCTCCGCCGATGACAGAACCCACAACCCTTCCGATGCGAGCCCGACGCTCTGACTGAGCTACCGCGGCTCAGTCATGCAGTAAAATATCATATTATAATATCATTATATCACCATATAATCAAACATATATATATTTGTTTATTTGCTTTTTAACTTACCTTTTTCATGTATAGCGTGTTTTTGTGTTATAATTATTCACCTGTCAGAGACTGTTGCAGCTTTTGCGCACCCCTTTGTCAGTATGCTATTATTATTTTAACTATCATGGGTAATAAAAATTTTAATTTAACGCCTGGCAAGGGACTTACTTTCAAGTTGGAAGTCCTGCACTCGGTACTGCGGGTTTTAGGGCGACCCCCTTGGATCGAAATCATGCTATCCTAGCATTGTCAATTTAGACCGAATAAACTTGTTTCATAAATATAGTGGTAAAAGTTGTAAAATATGCCCTCAATTGGATGGCTACCATTTTCGACGGCACTGTTCAGACAGCCTGTAAAGCGTCAAATGTCATTTACTCTTTAAACTATAAAAAAATAAGAAAAAAGAATACGAAGCCTAATCTACAAGAGCAGCTGGAAGAGCGGTAATACTAAGTTTGAAGATCGCCAACAAATGTCACAATCTGTTTGGTCCAACAAAATCTTAATAGTAGTGGCAGCTGAACTTATTGCATTGAAAGTATTCAAATAGAAAAATGGCAGTGTTTTTATACAAAAATAAATATTGTTCGCAAATGGCAGTTTACTGATTGAATATTGAATCGCTGGATTGGTTTGCCAATTGCTACGCATTTTTAGTCAAACCTTAATGCATTATGCTTTTATCTTGACTGGTCGATATAAGAATTATCTTGAAAGTTTTTGTAGATCTCAGAAGTTTTTGTAGATCTTAGACTGGATTATAGTTTACAGATGGATGACTTTTGTAGTTTACATTCTTACACATTTTGTGGACAAATCTTTCAACAGTAGACTTTTGCTGTTGGAGACTTGAAGGAATCGTCGCTGCAGAGGCATTACATCAAATGATCAATATAGTAAATATTTCCTTAAATTTTAAATTGGAGCATACAAATTTAACCAGACTCCGGAAGGTGTTGTTGGCGGAATAGATTACAGATTGGATCACTAGACTAGTTTACTGATAGTGTTATAACCATCGTATAATCGACCATTACAGAGAACTTGAAAGGACTGTCACTTTAGTGATGTTATACAAAATGGTAGATATATTGAATATTCTTATTAAAATTTTTTTGAAGGTGAAAAGGAAGCAGTATTTAAAATTTTATTATTTATTGTAATTTAAGACGAAATCACTTCATAACATTGCAATATTTAAAACGAATATATCATGCAACAATGGACAGACAATGCCGATATATCTCATCAATCCAGATCTGATGCGTTCTCTTAATGCTGAGATCCCTCGTTGAGAAGGAGGCGAACCCACTAAGAGTAAGTACAGAAATAAAATGCAAATATTTTACTCAAAAGTATTTAAGTATTATTTTACTTAAAGTATTTTAAAATATTTTACTTTTCTTATTTTACTTCACAAAATGGTGTCTTTACAAAAAAAAAGCTCTTATAATTGTAACTATCCGGGTGACTACATCCCACAAATCGAACACACTCTTGAAGTCATACAGCACTGCTGGCCATGGCAGATCAGTTGGTAGTAATTTGAATCTGTAACCGAAGGGCTGCGAGTTCCACACTCGACCCGACCCTAGTCCGCAATGTACGTGGACAACTGATTATGTTTGACTAACGTTAAATATATCACGTCTTCAAATGTGCTCACTTTGGCGTGATGTGGAAGTTTGGAGAGTGAGGTGGTGACCTCGTCATATGACCATGCTTCAAAACTTCGCGATATAGTCCTTAGACCTTCCTTTCGGGGGATGGATGCCGGACTGTCGTCGATAGTCTGTTGTGGTGGAGTTGCTCCAGTGCTACATCAATTCAACTAACAGCTACCAACCTACACCCACATGCCCTAGGGCAAAACATCCATGCCTCAGCACAACTTCGGGTAGTATGCGCGTGAAATAACCCTCCTCCCCACCGATCACGCGGAATCCAACCTCTAATTCCCACGAATGCGTTAATCCAACCTTGGAATGAGAGCGGCCAATGTCCTCTGCGGCTGACAGCGGAGTTCTTGGGGCGGAAGCGCGAACTCGTGCCAGGAGCACATCTCTGCCGCTCACTCGATCGCCACGCGATGGAGAAGCGGAGCTGAAGAAGCTCACTCACAGAGGAGAAGAGGTTGTTTTTGAACATTTGGGAGTTTCACTATCAACTCTCCTGTCGCACTGAGTGTTACGAAATAACGATTTCGGGTAGGTAAGTACTTAACTAACCTTCAAGTGGAACAACACAGCGAGCTAGTATCGAAGGTCCGGAAACCACAATTCGAGGACAGCATTACGAAATTTTGAACCACGGTCTGTATCGATATATCGTGTAAAACCGGTTTGAGGTCGGCATCGTCATATCGGTTTCGTGATTTTCCCGATGACAATGTATCGTGATATATCGGTTTTTCCCGATGTCACACAGCCAATCCCAGAGCACTATCACGATTTCGATATTTTCAAAGCGCACGCGCGATATCGCGGTTTCTTCCAATGTCACGAAGCCAATCCCAGAGCATCATCACGGTTTCAAACGATGTCACGCAGCCAATCCTAGAGCATCATCAAGGTTTCTTCCGATGTCACGAAGCCAATCCCAGAGCATCATCACGGTTTCAAACGATGTCACGCAGCCAATCCTAGAGCATCATCAAGGTTTCTTCCGATGTCACGAAGCCAATCCCAGAGCATCATCACGGTTTCAAACGATGTCACGCAGCCAATCCTAGAGCATCATCATGGTTTTCCGGTGTCAGGATATTCGATGCATCGATGGTTCGATGTTTTCATAGCGCATGCGCTATTCATCGTGAAAAACCGATGTCGACATCGCCACATCGGTTTCGCGATTTTCACGTTGAGTTACCTAATCAGCATCTCATGATTTTCCGATGTGAAATTTCGTGTTATTTTCGCGTTGATGATAGCGTGTTATTTTAGCATCATTGGGGGAAATTTGGGTTTCGATCGACACAACGATTCCGATGTTTATTTATGTGCATGTGCAATTTTCCACCACGGTACTTAGATTTTCGATGCCGCGATGAAAGGCTAACTAATGAAAATTTTTTTCATAATTAATTTTGCGATTCCTGCGCTGATTTTTTTTGGCCGGGAATAAGGCGACACATAAAGATTGAAATTTAAAACCTTCAAACTGCGAGAGAGCGAATAATTCTACTCGTTTGCTGAATTTATCTAGGTAAGCTTTATATTACGTTTTTTAATTAGTTAATGGGTTTTTTTTTGCTTAAAAATACTTAAAAACAAAATAATTTCTCAAAATCTGCGAATTTTAAAGATGTTTTCATTTTTTTTAATCAATGAGGAATTTCTTAAAATCATTTGTGCCCTGATCATAAATTTCGTTTACAGAATTTTTCTTATGTGAAATATAAAAATTTTAAAACAGAAATGATTTTGCACATTTCAAGTTGAATTCCGAAAACGCTCTCTTGTTTCTTGATGTTACAATCAATCCGTTTGCATCTCTTTTTGTTGTGAACTTCTGTGGAAATATAGGTTATATATGCCGTTATCACATTAATACGAGAAATCAAATGCCCCTTTATTTTTGTTTATGTAGAAGTTTTTCTCTTTCTAAATAAGCTAATTTTTGAATCTACTTGATCATGGTGCGTGGAACACACACACACACACACATATATATATATATATATATAATTTCAAGAACACAAGAATTTCCAATAAAAGTCTTAAAAAATGATAAAAAAATGAAGAAATGTTGGTGGATCAGGGCGTCATCAGGGAGGAGCCTGACCCAAACAACATAAAATGGTGTTTCTACATATGAGCAGAATTAGGCTGAAAAAATTGCTCATACACACCCCAAACACCACCAAAAGCAAGTAAAAGAAAAACAAAACAAAATACGAAAGAAAATATTTAAGAATTAAAATTGTGTGTGTTATGTAACTGTTATTTTGTATATTTTATGCTATTATTATATATATATATATATATATATATATATATATATATATATATAATGCATGGTTAACATCACGATGTATCGTGATGTTAGATTGCCGATGTATCGCGATGTAAAAATTTTAACATCGCCCAGGCCTAACGGTCAAAAGACAAGGTCACGACTGATCTGGTACCCTACTCTCCAAACTTCCACACTACATCATCGTTAGGATAGTTTAAAAGTCACGATCCTCGTAAACACGACGGTATGGGGGAGGAGAAAGAATTAAAGAAAACTGGATAACAATAATACTGATTTTCTAGACATAAAAATTTCTGTTTCATCCGGCAAAGTTGACATTAATGTATATGATAAACGCAGCAATTTTAAATTTACTGTCATTCAATTAATATTTTGGGACTCCACAATATCTCTAAAAGAATATACTACAACACGATAGCTGGTCAACTGGTACGTTTCAAAACAATTTGTAATTCTGATTCAAACTTTTTATTACAATGTAAATATCTAAAAAACACACTTCTCAACAACAAATACCCGTATTCATTCTTTAATAATATTTTTGAAAGGTTTATTAATATCAACACCTACACAACCCATGAATAGCTACTTATGAATATATATTTTAAAAGGGGCTGGGGATTTTCATATTATTTATATTTTATTTTTCTGCTTTTTTTGGACTTGTTGCATTGGAAGTATGATGTTAACATATAAGTTATATTGTTTAATTGATGGCATTTGGTGGTAATTTTTAGGCTTGTTGTTGTTGATATCCCGGCTGCGGCTTCGAGTTTCATTTCGTTTTGTTCCTGCTCTGTTTTGGTATTTTGTTTTGTTTTTGTTTTACTTGCTTTTTGGTAGTGTTTGGCAGAGTGTATGAGCAATTTTTTCAGCCTAATGCTGCTCATATGTAAAAAACACCATTTTATGTTGTTTGGGTCAGGCTCCTCCCTGATGACGCCCTGATCCACCAACATTTCTTCATTTTTTATTATTTTTAAGACTTTTGTTAAATTTTTTTGAAAATTCTTGTGTTCTTGAAATTATATATATATTAGGGTGTCCCTTATATGAGCGAAATTTTTTTTTTGCTGTTATCAAAACGCATACCCTCTAATTCTTTTTAATATACTAAGCTTTACTGAAATATGAAATTTCAACTTCCTACGTTAATGTTAACCCGTGCCGACAGGGCCCCAAAGTTTATGGAAATAGACGTTTTTTAGCAGATCTCAATTCGTAGCTAGGTCATTGCAACTATGCATATCATAGGTAAATATTGATAAAAGACAAATTTAAGCAATGCCTTTATTATTAAAAACTAAAGTTACACATAATTACTCCGGATACTTTCATTTTAAGGTCTCTTTTTTACAGTCTGGATACATCTTAATATGTTCTTGCACACAGCGTAATAAGAACTGTTTCTGTTCTTCTTCTGCGGTAATTAAACTATGGAAGGCTTTGCATTAGCTTAACAGCTCTTTCAGCTGTGTCATTTACTGCTTTTAAGCTAAAATTCTTATTTTTAGCTTCCACAAAGGCTGCATTTTCTTCCCACAAAGATACGTTTTATTGAAGGAAGCTGCTGTCATCTTTTAATCGCGAAAACAAATTTTTGCTCTTGATGGATACGAAATCACTTAATTATTTCTCTAAAACAATAAGAAAAATTAGTATCGCAAGAAAATTAACAGAATTTAAAATAACAGATCAATTAAAACTCTCATCGTATAAAGATACAGACATCTCTTCCTTCGATGGAACATATATCTTCCCAAAATCATATTAACTTTCTCTTTGTAAGTTCGCTACAATATTCGCCTTGGTTTGTTTATAAACAATAGCATCAAAGAGTGGTAATACGGCTATTTCCTCTGATAAATACCACTGGTGTTAAATGAACTTGCTCAGGGCCTCTTTGGAAATCAATTTGTGAACTGTTTCATACTCTTTTAACGTCTTTAAAAAACGCAAATCTTGATTCGCCGCCTACACCGCCAAACTGCATCCAAGCCAGGGCATAACATAAACTGCTACAATGAATAAACTAACATCTTGCTACTCTCGTTTGTCCCAACGCTCATTTTGAACTGAGACTGCAGCAAACATATTTTTAAAGAGAAAATAGCTTTTGCCATCCATTGTGCTGGATGCATTGCGCCAGGAGGTTTGATTTTAATTTTACTCTCGTTATCTCCTCTCAAGAAAATAACAGATAGTTCGATTAGTTCCCGATAATCGTCACGTATAATGGATTTTTGCAGTTCATGGTTAAAAAACGTCACCAATCCGTTAATGGTCGCGTCAGAAAGATGCTGTTTGGCAAAATCTAAGCCTGTTTCGATAGCATTAGGATTAATGTTTTTCCAGTTGTCTCTGAACTTTTTGATCAGTGGAATATCGGGACTGCTTGCGACTCAGTAGATCTTTGTTTCAAATACACTTTTCAGAACCAGTTCATAAACATGATGACGGCAAGCAAAGATTAACAATACTCTTTCTAGATCATGTTCTAAAAGCTCACAAACTCCATTGAAGCGATCTGTATCATATACTGTCGTATCACAGCACATTATTTGTACTTTATCATTGAGGTTCCATTCTTTAAATGCATTTGAAACTGCTTTAGCTTTAGCTTTGCTGGAAGAGCTGTCCAGTTTTGATACTGCAAGAAGTTGCTCCGTATCTCTAAATGAAGTAATAATCGGCAGGCGTTCTTCCTTAGAACTGCTCACATCCAGGCATGGTAACAATTTTCAATCGTAATGAACGGTAACTACTTCGGGCAAGTTATTCTGAAAATCGGATTTTATGGATTCCGCTCTAACCTTTCTCAATGACTCACCTCACCAACCAAGAAAATGCCTTTTTTTACTGCTTCTCAGTTCCATTGACATCTTCGAAATATAAAACAATGCGCGTTAATTACCCAATAAGCCGAGAGTAAAGCCCGGTTTTTCAAGTGTCAGGTAGAATAGCCGCGCGAAGAGATTCAAGTACAACGTCACGAATTCCTCTACCGGTATAGTGGTTAAGGTGTTAGCCTCTAGATCGGAAGGTTCCTGGTTCGAATCCGGGCATGCATGTTTGTAAGCGTATGGTGTAGAGGCGGCTGGTGCACCTTAAATCTGTCGTGGCCGAAAGTCCTCACGTTGGGTTGGTGTGGAAGTTTGGCGAGTGGGGTGCCAGCTCAGGTGTTGCTACGTCATCTAACCGTGGTTCAAAATTACGAGGTGTTGTCCTCGAATCTTTCCCTTAAGGGACTGATTCCGGACCGTCGTCAATAGCCCTTTGTATAGTTCTAGTACGACGTTAATTACAAATTACCAATTACCGCTCCAACAGGAATTTACAACTTATAGCAACGTTGCGTGTTTATATTTCCTAAGAAGCGCATCAACTCTAATAATCCGTCTCGTGATAAGTTATTTGAACTAAATTCTGGTGGTAAGACGTGTCGTATGACGCATTTGACTGCTTTGGAACCATTCTGCTAGGAAAACCCGCCTTTACTGACACAGCAAGCACGGTACACGCGCGGCACCATGAACGCAACTTGTACGAACATGTTTCCATCTAAGTCGGCACGGGTTGCAGTGCTCTAAATAAGGTAAAAATTTATTTCCGAGTGTTTTAGGGTCAAATGAACAAAACTAGAGCCTATGCATTAGAAAATAAAAACTTTGAAAAATAAGGGACACCCTAATATATATATATGCACCACCGTGACAGTGTATATATATATATATATATATATACACTGTCACGGTGGTGCATGCATGCTTCAAGAACGGATAGAATAAGTTGGATATAGAACCCCACCTACCAACGTCCTGTTTAGTGCTGCATATTCTATCTCCATCCTTCTACTATAGGCCTAGACGTGCCTGCTGGTGACGAGATACCTCATCATTAGCAAAACGTTGACCGGATTTTGGACGAGATACCTCATCATTAGCAAATATTGACCGGATCTTGGCCGATATATCTCGTCAAAACCACTTGTAGAGTTAAAATGAATTGAAAATTGGATTGAGGTGTCTGGAAAGCTGGATGAGGAAGTTGGCTTAGTTTGTCACGCTACCGTTATTTTTTTAGCGACGCGACGTGAACTGAAAAGTAGTTAAAAATACTATCCGTATTTAGTTATTGTGCTGGTTCAGTTTGACATTAATTTAATACCTACTTGCCTACATTATTTAGAATCATATTAAAGGGATAGTAAACTTCCAAATTCACCAAATTCGATCAAAATTCAATTTTTTTTAAAATTAAGGTCAAAATTAATTATTATCAAACTTAGTGGATTACAAGCAATAAACTTTAAGTCACGGTCATTTTTAACGAAATTGCTTTACAACAACATATCATATATATAAAGGGTGTTCCAAAATTTGACCGACAAATTAAAAGGGGTGATAAAAGGAATCAAGAGGATGAAAACTTACCATAGCACATGGGGTCGCAAACCGCTTTGAGAGTGTGAAAATTGAGAAAAACGCAACATACAGGGTGGTCCCGAATTCATGGTACAAACTTTAATGGTAGGTACAGGACATTGTAACAATGATTTATTGTATAGGAATGTATAGTCGCAAGTGATGCGGTGAGGCGAAAACAGGGGAAATAACGGCCGAAAGGAAAAACAAAGATTTTATTGAAAGCGTTGTTGACAAGTGTCATGTTTACAGTAATTGTTCAAAATTGCGTCCACCAGTATCGATACATGCTTGACAGCGTCGGTGGAGCGATTGGCGTACACGTTCAAAGATGCCTGGTATTTCACGCACACCTGCAGCAGCTACAGATAAGCGAGCGACGAGATCCTCATCTGAGTCAACTGGAGTCTCATAAACAAGATGCTTTAGATGTCCCCATAAAAAGTAATCGAGGCTCGATAAATCGGGAGATCGGGGTGGCCAAGGGACTGGTCCACCACGCCCAATCCATCGAGTACCAAACGTGGCATTCAGGTAATTCCGTACATCAATGCTGAAGTGTGCTGGCGCCCCATCGTGCTGAAACCACATGCGGTTACGAATGGCGATCGGAACATCATGCAGCAGTTGTGGTAACACTTCTTTCAGAAAAATAAGATAGCTTCCGCCAGTGAGCCGCGTGGGTAGTAAGTATGGGCCAATCAAAAAGTCGTTCACAATACCAGCCCACACATTAATACTGAAACGTTGTTGAAACGCATGTCGACGCGTTGCATGTGGATTATCGGTTGCCTACACATGGGAATTGTGCGCATTAAAGACACCCTCGCGTGAAAATGTCGCTTCATCTGTAAATAGCACATAATCTACGAAATCCGGCTGCAACGCACATTGCTGCATCACCCACAGGCAGAAGTTCACGCGGCGAGGATAATCTGCCGGATTCAATGCTTGTACTTTCTGAAAATGGAAGGGGTGTAAGCGATTTTCGTTTAACACTCTGCATACAGTCTTATGACTCACACCTACGTCACGCGCAACAGTTCTTGTGCTTGACTCGGGTCTATCAGCCACAATGTTCAAGATGCTTTCTTCCAGCCTTGGAGTGCGTACAGCTCTTACTCGACCAGCGCCATGTCTGTTGACGTCGAACGCACCTGTTTCACAAAGTTGACGATGTAACCGTTGAAAAATTCTATGATCCGGCACTCGTCGATCAGGATACTCCGCGCGATACATTCGTAACGCAGCTCTGCCGTTACCATTTGCACGGCCGTACATGTAATGCATGTCTGCTTTTTCTGCATACGTAAAGTCACCCATCGTCTACGGCAGCACAATTGTGAATGGCGCTTTTCCCTACTGCGATGCATCATGTTCAACAGCGGCTAGACATCTACTGCCCTCTACCGGCAATGATACCAACCGATCACTCCATTTCTCTTTCCTTTTATTTCCCCTGTTTACGCCTCACCGCGTCACTTGCGACTATACATTCCTATACAATAAATCATTGTTACAATGTCCTGTACCTACCATTAAAGTTTGTACCATGAATTCGGGACCACCCTGTATATATATATATATATATATATATATATATATATATACTCAATGCCATAAAAATTTGAGCACCAAAAAAGTCGTCAAAATGAAACGAAATTTTACACAACACATGTAAGTACTACTTTGATACAAGTAAGTGATTAGAAAATCGAGAAAAAAGATAATTTATTGCAGAAAAAGTACAAATGAACGGAAGTTTTAGTACTCTGTTGGACCCCCTCTAGCGCGAATGCACGATGCGATACCAGCGGGCATTGATGCATACAAGTTCCGTATGATGTCCTGAGACATCTCGTTCCACAGTTTCTGTAAACGCGCCTCTAGTTCAACCAAACTCGTAGGGTGTCCAACTTGCCGTAAAAAATGATGCCAGATATGCTCGATTGGTGACAAATTTGGGGATAGAGCAGGACAGGGAAGGGTGGTGATGTGGCGGAGGCAGTCTTGTGACATCCTTGCTGTGCGTGGCCGAGCTTTGTCTTGTTGAAAAATGGCTCATGGGAGCTCTACCACAAGTGGCATCACATGTGGCTGAAGGATGTCATGGACGTACCGCTGGGCTGTCATTGTGCCTTGGATCAATATTAGGGGTGAACGGAGGCGTTGAACGGAGGGTGAACGGAGGCGTTGGTGGGTGGGTGTCATTGGCAGCACACGTAATGTGCGCCGCGATGCCAGATGTCCTTCAGCCAGGCGCCTTGCGATGGTTCGGGAAGACACAGGCGCCCGTAGTGAAGGTGTTGCTGTGTCTGGATAGATACCAATGAGGCATTTGGCTCTACGCCTGCGTTTCGTATGATGTGACGATCTTCTCGACGACTGGTCTGTCGAGGGCGTCCTGAGCCTGGTCGCCGTGTAAATGACGTTTCGTCTGCCCACTGGTCCCAACACCTCCTCACAGTAAAATCAGAACGGCCTACTTGACGAGCTACTCGCCGAGCTGACCACCCAGCTTCCATCATCCCGATGATTCTTCCCCTCTCGAACTCTTATAGCTGTTCATATTATCTTCGATGGCGGCGTAACGGCATGTCTACCTCAGCGTTTCCTTTGCAAAAGATTAAGTACACTCAAACAAGCACTGCCTACCTGTTTTATAATCCAAGGAGAACGAAGTTCAACGCCCTATAGTGGCATTACGCAATGCGCAATCACCCTGTATTTTTAATCATTTGCATATCTAGCCGACGTGTACCTTCATGCCAAGTTTCGTTACGATCCCACAATTATTTGTTGGTGCGCAAATTTTTATGGCAATGAGTGTATATAACGCGCTGCATCTTCTCTGACCTGCAAAACAGTTGCAACTCGCCTGGGCATCGATGCCACAAGTTCTTGGTACATGACTGGGGACAGTTTGTACCAAATGTCTACTCAGTGGTCACGTAAATTCGAGAAATTCGGACATGGTGGTGTTTGAACTGTGAGATGCCGCTCCATGACACCCCCAAATGTGCTCTATCGGATTCAGATCCGGCGAGTTAAGGGGACATAGTACCTTTCGGGCCAAAAATTGATCATTTTTCTGTACCATTTTCGACTCATCATAAATCAACCACCTTTACTCATTTTTGAATGGAATTTTTATAGGTTCCATAATAAAGTACTAACTTTAAAAAAATGGTAAAATATTTGTAATTCAGATAAAATATTTTTTTAAACAGCATAAAATGTAAACACAAAAATAATTTATTGGTTAACATCTTGCTTCCCGCAAGATAATTTTTGAAATATATACAGTAGAATCTAAATTTTTATGTCAAATTAAAGCTAAATAATACCTTTATACTGCAAACCTCAAAATTTAAAATTATCTAGTATTTTAATACTTAAAAAAAATTAAAATTTCATAAAAAATTTAAATTATTGAAATTTTTGTCTTTATCATGCTATATATTAAAATGTATGCATCTCATTAATATATTGGAGGTTCACAGAATTAAGATCCATAAGTAGAACATACATGTGAAATATTATAGCTCTACAATCATAACTTTTTTTGTAATATTGTGGGAAAGTCTAAAAATCAGAAACTGAGAAAATCAAGTTTGAAGATTGAATTTCTATTATTCAAAATATCATGAAAATCTTAGGGTTTAAAATGCTCCTGCTACATATGTAGGACCTTCTATTTCTGCCAAATGCTCATTTAAAGCTTTTTTTTCTCATTCTGTGAGCCCTACGGTCCTCTAGTGTTGATGACCTACATTTAATTTCTGCATTTTTCAAACACGACAAATCAGATTTTTTAGCAGAGGTGTATGCAAAATGTCCTACCTACAGGCCTAGACATTTCAAAATGCTCATACGACCTGCCATTCCATCATTAAAAATTACTAATGCTTCGTTTATTAAAACGTAATAACAGTTTTAGATGATCCGGATGTTTTCGGATAATACTTCCAAACAGTGGAATTAAAAGACCCATTAGCATTTTGTGTCTTGCCACCCAGACATTTTTTCAACAACTTGCGTGCTGATAGTTCTGCAAATGCAGGTTTAATTGCATCCATTGCAGGTATTGGCACAGTTTTCTTGTATATATAGGAAACACTTGTGTCAAATTGGGATCTTTGATACTCACACCATGACGTGGGACCGTCAGATTGTTTCCCTTGGGAATGCTGATTTCCATGAAAACGACGTTTCTTTCTGCGAAAATCAGCAGATCTACGATCTGCTTTGTCAGACATTTTAACAGGATTTATAAAATGACTATTTATATCAATAACAAAAAATTGCAACGTCTTTCTAAAGCTAAGACAGAAGAGAGCACATGAAAGCAGTTAGCTGTTATTCTTGGATTGTTATTCATCTTTCAATCAAGTTATCCTGGTTAAAGTTATCAAGTTATCTTTCAATTGTTATTCTTGGAGTTGAACAATTCCTTCTCCCTGTTAAATAAATGTATTACATAGATCAGCAGAGTGGCTGAATATAAAATAATTACAAGGATGCTTTCCATTCCGAAACCGAAACTAACTAAATTCGACTCACTATTACAAGGTCAGTCAATATTGACATTTACGTTTTTTATTGCTGTAAGCGTAATTTTCGTCGGATTTCGATGCAGTTTGTTTTAAAATGCTCCCAATATTCCAAATTATTATTTTTTAAATACTTTTGAAAAATCGATTTTTGAAGGGTACAAGGTACTATGTCCCCTTAAGTGCCCAGGACATTAAGTAAAATTCAACAGTATGCTCCGCAAACCACTCCAACACAATCCGAGCCTTGTCACATGGGGTGTTTCGTTGTCCTGCTGGAAGATTCCATTTCCAGTTGGGAAGACTGATACCATGTAAGGGTGAAACTGATTCACAATGATATTCAGATAGTTCGCAGCGTTCATGGTCTGTTCTATCACAACTACGGGTCCCAGAGTTGCCCATGAGAATGTCCCCAAAGCATAATACCGCCACCACTAGCCTGTGTATGGCCTGCTGTACAAGAGGGGAGCAACCTGTTGGCATGACAGACGACGTACCCTGACACGACCATCGACGTGATGAATGATATATCGGGATTCATCTGACCAGGCAACTCTTCCACTCATCCATGGTCCAGTCTCGATGTTCTCGGGCCCACGTAGGCGTTGTTGACAATGACGCTTGGTCAATAGAGCCACACGAGTTGGACTTCAGCTTCGCAGTCTCATATCCAGCACTGTCCGTTGAACTGCGCGTTTCAAAACTATTTCACTTGGACCTGCATTGTATTGGGCTGTCAGCTGAGCCACTGCCTCGCGCCGATTTTGCTTTACCAAGCGGGACAGTCAAAGACCTCCTTTTTCTTTGATGTATATATATATATATAATTTCAAGAACACAAGAATTTTTTTAAAAATGTAACAAAAGTCTTAAAAAATAATAAAAAATGAAGAAATGTTGGTGGATCAGGGAGGAGCCTGACCCAAACAACATAAAATGGTGTTTTCTACATATGAGCAGCATTAGGCTGAAAAAATTGCTCATACACTCCCCCAAACACCACCAAAAATCAAGTAAAACAAAAACAGAACAAAATACCAAAACAGAGCAGGAACAGAACGAAATGAAACCCGAAGCCGCAGCTGGGATATCATCAACAACAAGCCTAAAAATTGCCACCAAATGCCATCAATTACACAGTCTAACTTATATGCTAACATCATACCTCCGATGCAACAAGTCCAAAAAATAATAATAATATGAAAATCCCCAGCCCCTTATCAAAAATATATTCATAAATAGTAAAAAAATAAAATTAAAAAGCAGATCCCATGGCTCTGGGTAAATTACGAAAAATAATTATTCATGTGTTGTGTAGGTGTTGATATTAATAAATCTTTCAAAAATATTTTTAAAGAATGAAAACGGGTATTTGTTATTGAGAAGTGTGTTTTTTAGATATTTACATTGTAATAAAAAGTTAGCATCAGAATTAAAAATTTTTTTGAAACGTACCAATTGACAAGCTATCGTGTTGTAGTATATTCTTTTAGAGATATTGGAGTCCCAAAATATTAATTTAATGACTGTAAATTTAAAATCGCTGCGTTTATCATATACATTAATGTCAACTTTGCCGGATGAAACAGAATTTTTTATGTCTAGAAATCAGTATTATTGTTATCCAGATTGGTTTTAATTAAAGAAAGTTAGTCTGGATAGATGGATTTCCATATATTAGGAAAGTTGCTATTATTAAAAACAATTAAATCATCAATAAATCTAAAAGCAGTATTTATCTGAAGGCAAAAGTTTTTTTCAAAATAATGAAGAAATAAATTAGCAAGAATGGAAGAAAAATTAGAACCTTGGGGAATACCCTTAACTTGAGTGTAAATATGCTCACCATTAAATATAAAATTATTAAAAATACAATAATTAACCAAAAATTCCCATTCCTCAAAATCCAGATCAATTATGTTATTAAAATCATGATAGTAATAGTTCAAAACATCTCTCAATTTGTCCAGGGGTATGCTGGTAAAAAGGTCTTTAAAATCATAGGTCTGAATATCATTAATAATATTTTTATCCAAAAAATTCAAAACCTTGTTATTATCACATATAATCCAGGTAAAGCCTTCATCAAAAATGGCAGCAAGAATAATTTTTAAATATTTAAATAGTAGCAAGCCAGGTTTAATCATATAAGAGTTATTACCACAGGTGATGTAAACGGTATTTAATAGGATTTTTGTGAAATTTAGGAATAACGGTAATATAAGGTAAAATTATGTGTTGATTGGAAATTTTAACTCTTTTATTTGAAGAAATGATTTTTTTAATAATGGTATTATAAGTAGATTTACAGAATTTATATGTATCTGTATTCTTAAGTTCAGCATCAAGTAAATTTAAATAAAGTTTTTTACAAATGAAAGCATAGTTACCCTGAGGCTTTATCAACTGGAGTAATGATAAATTTATTTTGAATATCCTTAATGGCTGTGTTTATTGTCTTGTAATTACCGGTATTGTCAAAAATAGATTGAATATTATTATTAATAAAATCTTTAAAATGATCATATAATTTCCATTTCC